>MCJB01044620.1:82917-140362 GCA_002018475.1 Nicotiana obtusifolia | reverse complement strand
GGGGGGGGGGGGGAGGTTGAGACAGAGATAACACCTTACCTAGAGTGGATTATTGAGCGAGGTTCCATATTACCTTAGACGGAGCATTCTATTGAGAAGAACAACACAGCAAAGACAGAGATGTGGACACCCAATTTACCCTCCTGTTCTTGGACAACAACGTAACTGACTCGTGTGTTTGGCGAAGTGAAGTTTTAGACATGCAAACTCTGCCTACGAATTTGTGGGCTCAAGCGCAACTTGCAACTTGAAACTGGGAAAGATGCTTCAGCAGAACTGGAGTGGAGCACATGGGGAACTTGAATGAATCAAGGAGAATGGATTTAATATATGTCGATGCTAGTACTATCCTAAGTGCAAAATTAGACTACTCTACGATTCATAAAATAAACCAATTCCCTTATCATATTCCACTTGTCGCAGATGTGGCCGGGCCTTTCCAACGAAAGAATTCTTTTTATTGCAGCCTTAAACCTTCCTTTTGTTTTTAAGCTTAGTGTTATAAGTTCTACATCATGTGTATCCAAAAGCTATTACTTTTGAAACAAGCTTTGGTCTAATCTTGCTACACTAGGAAAATATGACATCTGGAGAAGCATGAGTGGCGATAAAAAACTTTAATATTAAGCACAACTAGGATCACCGCTGCTTAGCGTAAGTAGGACGTGAATTAAGGTGCACATGCAACAATAGATATCTTAATCTAAGACTCAGCAAAAACATCTATTGTCTATTGTAAGATAACCAGATACTCTTTACTCTTCAAACTTGAATTACAAATGATCCCATCAGCAGGTTAGCAAAGACAATATTGTTGTTCGCGCATTCAAGCCTACGAAATGTCAAGTTCATAGCACCAATCACTTGGCAAAAGAAAATTCCTGTTTTTATTCATACATACCTTAGAGGTCAAAAAACAACCCATTACCTAGAATGGATGCTGAGGTTCCACATTACCTTAGAGGAGCACTTGATTGACAAGGACAACACAACAAACACAGAAATGTGGACACCGCTGTTCAAGGACAACTAATAATTGTTGATTAGACACTACAAGCCCCGACTATAAAGGAATCTACTCTGTTCCCATCGAAACTTCAACATACTGCAAACGCGCGGTCAACTATACATGTTTATAGTTCCAAGAACAAGCTAAGGATAGTAAACCACAAAACTAACACCTAGCTAGTTAATTACCTCAAGTGGTATTAGACGATACAATACTTTGACAGAAAACCCTAAACCAAACGCCCTTGCCTTTTTGATGATTCAGAGATAGGTAATGAAATCATAAGCCATCAAACTTGATAGGAATGCACATGGTTCGATATTGTCACAAGTTTCCAAATTTTCTACTATATATGTACCTATAAAAAATAAACAACTTAATAAAGTTTGATGATTGCATGGTGATATAAACCCTTTGAAGCTTTGAGATGACATGCTTGAGAACTATCAACAGCACAGAGCAGGACTTTGATTTTCTATATACAAAAGAGAGACGAAGAATCCAAGTATCACACCTCTGCATTGACAAACATCGTTCTTCATTGACACAGTAAACCTTCATGAACCTTTTAACGGAGGCAAGACACTTTCATAGAAAAGGAGAAGTCCGCAAAAGACTTGAATTTAGAATTGATCCTAGTAGTTCCATTTTCTAGTGCGCGTACACCGTTGTCAAAGCCGCACTTAATCCCTGAAGCGGGGCGCAGAACATGTTGACGACATCACCTCGCTTAGCGAGCATTTCAGTGTCGTAAGACAAAGGCGGACTAAGGATTTGAAAGTGGCGGGGCACCAGCGTAAAAGAAAAATTGGAGCAAATGCCGGAGTCGGAATCAAACTCAAGCAGCGCACTAAAAGTCAAGTTGTGCCCCTCTAAATCGACCAATGCAGTCGCATAAGATTTGAATCTTAGGGTGCCAATCAAAATATATACCTGTTATTTAAGATACACGCACAGATATATATATACACCGGGGGGTCGGTGACCGACCTACCCAAACAGCCTCTGCTCTAAGGCATACTTTCCTTGCCAATGAACGTAAATTCATTCGCGAATTATATTATGTCTTTCTTTCTGAAGGGCTTGTGATTTATTACACCAAAGGCTTTCAGTTAGCTAAGAAAGGTATTCTATCTTTCTCTTTTTGTTGTTCGGCTCGATAGAATTGTTTAGAATCCTCTCCTACCTTCCTCGTTCCATAGATATGCAGACTATAAAACATCGATCAGAGAGCAGGGTTGCCCCTCCTAGGGGTCCCATTTTAGTTTTAGGTTACATTTAAGTCTCTTACTAATCTATTTCTAATAATTGGAGTGCTAAGTGCTGCTTTGGCAGTCGAGTTTTTTCTTACATCCAGTGCTACATCTAGAGGTCCAATCCCCTAGGTCATTTGATATCTCTAGTCTGAGTCTGAGTTCCGTTCAACAAGCCAGTTCTGTTAGATCGCTTATAGTCCCCGTAGTGTCCAGTAACTCTCTCTTTTTCTTACCTTAACCTTAGGCAAGCGAAAGACATAGGCTTGAACTTCAAGTTAAGGTATATCCATCCCAAATTACTCTCTCTGATGTTGCTGTTATAGCTCAAACTTATAAAGACTTAACTGGAGGTGCGTGCTCAATTGGGGAGAAGCCAATAAAAGGTCTTTTGGATCCAAAAGCAATGGCACGACTGGCTGTCAGAGAAGCACTCACAAATCTTGTTTGGGCGAAAGTTACCTCTCTTTCTGATGTTAAAGCAAGTGGAAATTGGATGTATGCTGCAAAGCTTGATGGTGAAGGAGCTGCAATCTATGACGCTGCTCTTGCTCTTTCTGAGGCTATGATTGAACTTGGGATTGCAATTGATGGAGGGAAAGATAGTATTTCCATGGGCAACCCACGCATCTGGGGATCTTGTTAAAGCTCCAGGGAATCTAGTTATTAGTACCTATGTGACAGGTAAGCCAACCAATAAGGGAGACTTTCTATCTTGCCTAGGCTATTTGATAGCGGACATAGTGGATTAGTTAGTAATGCCTAAGGTAACCCATTCAAAAAGTAAGTGTGCGCCATACCTACTCCCTTAGTAAAGAAGAAGACATCTACAATTTTCTATTTCGATTTTTCTAAGGATATGCAAATTGATTTGTCCCCGATATCTCTTAGGGCATTGACACCCTGTCGATTGACTCTTGCCTTGTGTCAGTTAGCGAGTAAATACAACATTGCAATGTCTGTTCTACAACACTTAGCTGGTGCAGGCTATCATCTTCTCTCCCCTTTGATGTCTACTCAATCTAAATATTGGGAACGACTGAAAGCGGCTGCTTCTAAACCTTATGGTTCACATCGATTACCCTTAGAATTCAGGTTGGGTAGGGGAAAGCCTCTCAATCCCTATTTGAAGGAGAAGATGATCGATTCTCTTTTTCGAAGGGAACTAAAGCCTAAGGAGATAGGGCTCTTTCCAGACGAGCTGGTGTTCGATGGTGAACGAGAGATAGAGGAGCGCATTCTTCTAGGCCAATGGGTAGATCAGTGGTTGCGATGACTCTCTTGGTATCACACCTCGGCATGGTCGGGCATGGAACATGTTCACAAGGATCTTGGCATGATGGAAGGCCTAGGAGTATCGTGGGAGCATGAGGGTGCATGTGGAAGAGTGGCCAAGACAATGCCAAAAACACGTCAGGCCATGGAAGCATAATCTTGCGCTATGGAAGGTTCTAGAAGGTTCCGGAGTGATCTAGGAGTTGGTGGAAGCTCCATGGAAGCACAAAGGAGTGGTGGCATCTTAGAGGACTCTAGATAGTCCTAGGAAGCTGCCTAGGTCAGCCAAAGGGGCTGCCATACAAGCTACAAGAAGCTAGCATTCTATAGAAGGTTCTAGAATAGCCTAGCGTGGCCTTGCGCTTGGGCAATAGGGGTTGCCCAATGCCCCACCGACTTAGTATAGCCTCTTTATTCGGGGACTTCAACGCAACGGGCCTTACAAGCTCATAAAATGGCAGCACTCTTCTCAAATTTTTGGATGCACTCTTGCTTTAAGTAGCTGAAACCTCTATGTGGAAAAGTTTCTTATTGCGAAATGAGTGGCATTCTAGAAGCTCTCACTCAAACAAGGGCTTCCTATAATGTACTAAACATGATCATGAGCGAATTTGTTGATGTTGCACCCATGAAGTGTGGAAAGTGCCAAACATTGGGAATACCCGAGGAGGAGTTAGGAACAGGAACAAGGAGAAGCGAGAACCACTTAAATGGAGGAATCGATTGTATTTCGTCCTTTGTTCCTCATAGCAACTGGGGATCAAAAAGCACCAAATTTGATGACTTATTAAGGGAAAGAAGAAGTAAGAGCATGCTATTGGAGACGTTGCAACATATGTCGGGAAGGCCTCCGTTGATTGTGCACGAACAAAATACGAATCCAAAGGCAGGGTAAGAAAGGGTTTAGCTAATGGAGATATTAACTCTTCCGGGAACCAGTAACGCGTAAACCATGTCAAACCAAGACCTTCTTTTCTTTCATTACTAGCAAGTAGTGAAGACTCTTCTTGCTCACCTTCCTGGGATAGTTTCCATCATCGTCCTTAGTTAGCCGACGCCTCTCTCTTCTCCTTTCTTTACAGAAGCGGATTCGAAAGCGCGAACAAAGCAGCAAGAAGAAAGCCTAAAGGCACAATCAAGGATAGGCTCGGACAGCTGCCAAAGGGCTTCCCTTAGGGGACCTATTATACTACTTCCCGGAATAGAAGACAAGAAGGAGGTTTGACATCACTCGTGACACAAGAAGGTCAGCTCACCAAAGGGGGGAAGAAAGGTCAGCACTTGAGAGGCTTGCTTCGGTAGGAGTCAAAAAGAAAAGGCTCAAGAAGGAACTGTACTCGAAGAATGGAAAGGCAGGCTGCGAAGGCGCTAATACGATTGTTCTCGAAGCAAAGGCCCAGTATTTGGAATAAATAACCTTCTATAATGAAGAGTAGGATGTGAGGGAAGTCTAGTCGACTAAGAGAAGAGAAAGAGGAATATACCTACCAATCCAATAAGGAGATAGAGTGGAAGAGAAGGGAACCTTATTCTTAGTCAAAGTCTATTCAATATACCCCCATAGTCTAGTGGTTAGGACACCTCTCTTTCAAGGAGGCTGCTCAGCGTACTAGCCCTATAACA
Organism: Nicotiana obtusifolia; assembly: GCA_002018475.1. NCBI lineage: Eukaryota > Viridiplantae > Streptophyta > Magnoliopsida > Solanales > Solanaceae > Nicotiana > Nicotiana obtusifolia. The sequence continues at coordinate 135,202 of MCJB01044620.1, read as the reverse complement.
GAGTCAGACCCAACCACACTCTCTTAGTATAAAGCGGAGCAGGACCGTTGGCCTGATCTGACTCCCCACCCAACCGCCCTGGCGTATGTTTCCGAATCAACTGCATCGTAAGCTGCTATAGCTCTTGCCAACTACCTTGTAAATGAAAAAGAAACTCTATCCTCAACCCTTCCAATCCTTCGTTCATGGTGGCAACTTCACCCCAATCATCCTTTGGTTGTGAGCCCCGCCTAGAGGGAGGCGCTAAGGGAAGGGCGTAGCGTTAAATCTGCCTTGCCTTTAAGAGGTTTTCCACCCTTCTGTTGAGCACCAATTGGAAATCCAATCTGACTTCTAAAACATAAGTGAGCACAGGTGAGAGGACCCCACTTTCCCGCATTCCTCTCCCCGCGAGCAGAACACCAGAGATGCACATCACGTGGGCCTTGTCTAACGAACGACGACTTTCGATTCTTCACTTCAAGGAGTAGAGTCGCTGCCCAACCCTACCTATATAAAAGAAAAAGAATCGATCACTAGGTCCCGAGCAATTCTACCTTCTTTCCATTATCCAACGCTCATGCATCCCCTTTCTCCCACTCTTTTAAAGCTTTCAATAAAGCCTTCTTAGCTGTGGAAGCAGCAACCGGTCTATTGGAAAGTTCCTGCATAAGTTGTCGGATCCTCAAAAAGAAGCTTTTCTGGGGATGCGCTGTTCAAGTCGAGTTGAGGAAGGTACCAGATCGACTTCTAGTTGTAGCGGATCTTACTTACATCGGTTCTAGCACTTTCTCTTGATTCTATTTTTGAAATAACTTTCCTTACTCTGAGGAATGCCCGGTTGGCACTAAACTAATAAGGAGAGCAGAAAGCAGCTAGCCGCCATCAGGAGATCCACGACTTTAAGATTAAGATCCGTTTATTCTTTGAGATGACAAAGCTCCCCACTAGACGCAAATTGCCGAATCAACTCCAGGCAGTATAGGAGTCCTTTCTTTGATCGGCCTTCCCCTGACCGAAGGGGACCAACACTTCTACTCCTCCACCGAGGAGCCGTTCTTGGGAGAAGCAAGGGATGTCGTGAACGGTGGGAGGTCACATAGAATTGACCTATTCATAGAGTGATTCTATGATCGATACAGGATATAGACTATCTTATTCTTTATTCTATTCTATTTCTGAAAGAAAAAAAAGAAGAAGGGTGACTCAACTTCTCAGCTAGAGTTGGTGGTGGGACCTGTTGGCATAATGCACGCTGGAACGTGGGAATTCGAGGTCTCATGAACTACTACTAAAAACCTACTTTGTTTTTGTTTTGTTTGTGGACAAACGATATCCGGTCAGGCCTATGGCTGGATCCTTTTAGATCTACGGGCCGGCCGGCCCCGGCTGTTTACATGAGCATAGGGAATCTATACTCGAGCGTTCCACTGGGCCCCTGACAGGATAGGTGAGGAATCACTCTGGATATTCTTTTTTTGGGCTACAACTTCGTCGAGCCGACTAGCATCCTTTTCTACTGTGCATTTTTCGAACAAAGAAGACGTCTATAGGATCGAATTCGCTCTTCAAGAAACTGCTCGTCCCATACCTTCTGCCTGTCTCATATGTGTGAAACCGGGTCTTTTTCGGTTCCAGCCTCTCCCTCGAATACATAGGGTAGGTAGGGCTGGGTGATAAATGGTTCCCTCTTGCCAATAAACTTTCCCTGGCCTTCGGTTAACCTTACTCATAAAGGGTCTTACGGTCGGGAGAACTACCTAACTAAAGAAAAATAGTGTTCTTTCTAAGAGTAGGCGTGGAGATCTTTTTGCGAGGAAACTTGCAAGTACAGTTTGGGGGGAGGCGGCGTCGACCCTACCTTATGAGTATTCGGACTATAACAGTTCCGATGAACAATCACTCACTTTTGACAGTTAAGATTCCAGAAGATGATCCAGAATTGGGTCAATCACGTTTATTAGAATTCGGGGTATTCGCGTCAGTCAATGGATTTGCATTTCTTTCGTTCGGGCTATGCTCTTCAAGTGCTCACTCGACGAGTAGAAGTAGCCCTTTCGAGATGGTTCGATCGCTAACAAAGACAAGCATGGGAAAGAGCAGACTCCCAACAAGAAACTCCAAGAGCTCAAGCCTAAAGTCTTACATTACAAAATTTTTCCACATTCCCACTCTTAACATCAATGAAAGCAAGGCCTACGGTTACCCGAAGGAAAGCAAAATAAGCTACTAACATGACTTCGAGCTTCAAGGAGCAAGTTATCACTATTCAATCCCGAGATCAACAAGAGAAATTATGAAAGAGGGCCGGAATAAGCCCGTTAAGTTAGGCAAGAGAAGCTAGAAAGTTCGGTCTTCCAAAGAGGAAGTTAGTGAGTTCTTTGACCCTTAAAGTCAGTCTGCCAGTCAGCTATCCAGATTGAGATGCCTGTCTCAAAACCAGTCATCCAAGTGGGGCCCTGCGACATGTGCCATATTTAGGTTGCTTGCGACTGAGACTTTTAGAGATTTAGATAACATCCGGTCGGGAAAGAGCCACTACTTGGCTTAATTAATTGAAGGAAAATTAGATCCCTCTTTGACATCAGATTCTTATCCTCTTTTCCGGGGGAAAGGATGTTTTATTCTCTACGGCCCAAGGAAAAAGTGGTTTGCTTTATGGAATCTTATCTCAGCAAGGGGTGTCGCTTTCGTTTTCAATAAGGACGTTTAGTAGGAGGTACTTGCCCTTAGAACCATAATATTGACATTGGCGAGTCGCCTTTTTCTTTGTACATGAAAGGTGGGTAGGGGATCTTAATAATGCCAAAGAGCTCGAGTAGATTCATGAATGTCCTGGAATTTCAGTATGGGCAAAAGAGGTCGGGAGAGTCTTATGTCACGCAATCTCTTGCCAAATCTATTTAGACTATGTTAAATCCATAACCCGAGAACACACAATTGGCGAACTATTTCAGAATATAGAAATGCCGAAAACGAAGAAGGCCAATTTGCTCTTGAACAGAGTTGGTCTGCTGATAAGAAAATTCCGTTCGATTCGGCCAAGAGTAACCTTGAAAAACTTCTGTTTTACGAAGAAAGATAGAGAATAAGCACCTTGAACCAAATTCAGAACTTGTCTCTGTATGGCAAGAAGCTTTCACTTTATTTCATACATTACTTTCTTCTCAAGGTTCGGTGCTTGAAGATGAGATCCTTGAGACCATCCCCTCTCTAGTCACAGAGGAAGATAATAAGATGCTTATGAGCCCTCCTAATACGGAAGAAGTTCAAAAGGTAATTTTGAGCATGTCGGCGCGCACTAACCCAAAATCTCCTCGTTTTGAGACATTATGGCTTAGGGGTCGACCCCGTAACAAAGAAGGAATCCATAAAAACTTAGGATCCGACACCATGATAAAATACTACCCTCATGATTAGACCATGTCCCCGAGATTTGATAAAAGAAAGGTGCATTAGCGGTTAATACGTTGTAATTGGATAAGTTATTAGGAATATGACGGAACGAAAGACCAAGGAAAGAAAGAAGAGTACACCAAAATGCAAGTGCTGCACCAAACACTGGTGGTTGTTTCTTGTTGTAAGTGAATGCAACTAAAAGACTCGTAAATAACAAATAATGAAACAATTCATATATTGACATTTCGTGCTCATTTCTGAATTTCTGCTTTGTTATTCCCATCATCGGTAACCACAGGATGATCCACAAGAAAGGTGGTAGGATTCGAACCTATGGCCGGCCTGCCCTGACCTGCTGGGTTGGGTGGCCGAGTTAGCACCCCTCTCGCCTCTATACCCGAAATAGATGTGCTGCGCTACCCAGCGCCTAACCTTGTCTCCCCTACTCCTCTTCTGGTTGTGCCATTACTAATCGCGGGTAACCCCCGATCCGGCCGCCCCTGACCTAAGAAGAATTATTATCCTTATGACCAAACAAGGATCAGCTTCTTACTTCTTGAGCAATAGTTCCACGATCCCGACCAGCAACTTCTTAGGAGTAGGGGCATCAAAGCTTGCCCAACCTAGTAAAGGGGCCACAGTACGGTCCGGAGCAGGAGCATTAGGATAGGCGATGGCCGCTGTATGGTGGAATTTAGCAAGTTGCCGAAAACCGGCACCACCTACCCGAGCAAGAGTTGTGCTCACCGGGTAAATCCGGAGAAGGGGAACTTCTTTCTGTTGATAGGTTAGTTTGATGTAAGGTGTGAGCCTCTTTAGTTGCAGTGAAAGTTCCCGACTCTCTAGTGCTATCCCCCCTTTTTCAGCCTGACATTACAAAGGTAGACTTCATCCACCGGATGCCCTAGAAGTGCCTACTACTACACCACACTACACTTGGCTCTACACATTTACAGAGCATTCTAGCCCTAGTGTACTTATCCACTAGCATTGAAGGAGAAGAATGACAAGGTCTACTTCCACAGTAAGGATTGCCACTTAGTCCAATCCAAGAGCAAACAAGGGATGCCTCATTAAGCAAGAACCCGAGCTAAGAGCGGGGCAGTTCAATTAAGGTATAGAGAAAGCTACAAGCAGCTACCATTGATCAACCTTATTCAGGCACATCAATCAAAGATCTTGCTTACCGGATAACTTTCCTAGTGAAGGAGAGAAAGTTTGACAAGCTAAGAAAGTCTCGTTGAAAGCAGGAACTCAGACTGTGACGACTATTTTCACTAGTTTCAAAGGCTTGATTGACCCTTGGGATTGAATCTGGCTAGGGGGTGCCCTCGTAAAGACTAAAACCTCGTTACGCCGAAAATAGTAGAGGTGCGACAGCTCTTTGGTAGTGAGTGGAAACTTACTTTCTGTCTAGTTAGTAGGAATTTCTTGCCTGCTAAGGGATTAGTCCAAGTTAGACCGAGAAGTAAGAGTTTGTAATTGAAGTCGGGGGGGATAAATAGAGAAATTCTCTTCCCACGTAGCGCTAAGAAGCAAGTTCCGACAGCCTATGATGAAATAGCACAAAAAAAAAGGGCTACGCGAATAATAGTGTTAGTAGTTCGTGAGGCTAATTTTGAGCTAGATAATGGATTGATGTTCACTGTAGCACTATCTGACCTTGAAGGTTAAGTTAGTGTACCATGAACTCCATCCCACATATTTTGGATGATGTGGCATCAGTTATCTAGCTACATTCTATTACCGGTTGACACCATTTTGGAAAACTTTTATTCCGGTTACTGCTTGTTAAATTCCTTTAGGTTCTTTGTCAAATACTAACTTATTTGAATCCATATTCTTTGGGAGTGTAGCTTTGGTTGTTCTTTCCTTCGAGCTAAGATAGACCCTATCAAAAACTAGTTGCAAACCTTCTTCTTCGGAGCGGATTCCCCAGCTCCTGAATAGGTGCTGCAAATCTTAATGTATATAACCTATAACTATATTGAGGAGTAAGGAAAGGGATCCCATGACAATGAGGTCATTTTTGCATGGGCTTGGACTTGCTTTGATGATGAGTAGGCTTGTTGTGCTTTGTCCCTTCAATGGGCTTTTATCGAGGAAAGCAGGCTTGATAGGGCCAAGTCTTCATTTGTAGGACTTTGATGGTTTATGTCATTCATGTAGGCTTGGGTCTTTCATTCGGGCCCTATTGGGGCACCCTGTGGCTAATGTGTAAGCTTGGGCTTTCTTAACGTGGCTCATTTGACGACTCAGTACATGGATGTCACGAGAGGAGCAGCAGGCAAGCAAGAAGTTCATCCATTGAAGTTGAAGTAGTTTCAGTACTTCATCGATTTTAGTTGAAGTAAACGGTTGATCTCTATCGTATCAAGCATGAATCGATCTTTTTTATTCAATCTAGATCCCCTTGCAATTGATCTGTGCGATATCGAGTATGCTAGCACGAATCTCAAACGATCGTAATCAAATCTCTCAATCGTTTTCCTTTTCTCCTGTCGTTAACTCTCGAAAGTCTTGCAAGGCTCTCAAATGGTCTAACTGTCGGAAACTTTCGTAATCGTTCCAACCGGTCAGTCCGATCTAGCTTTCCTGCCTCTCTCTTCTCTAGTCGTCTAGTATCTAAATTTAGTATCATATAATTTCCAAAGAAAGAGAGTATGCTAAAATAGATTTTCTTCTAGGGATAGAGCACTCTGTAAGAACGTAGTCTGCCCTCCATACTGAGCTAAGGTCCACACTATAGATTAGCTATAGTAGATATAATAAGAGAAGAAGGAAATTAGATCGATCAGTTCTTCTTGCTTTACTCTTGCTAGGCGGAAAGAGAAGAAAGACTATTGTGACTTTCACTTCCTTACTGTTCTCTTAGTGGAATATGTACTAACACTTCTTGCTTCCATACACTCGAAATGCTTACTTGCTTTTAGCTTTATAAAGGATAGGATAGATCATAATTACCTTAAAAGGGGGTGCCCTCCCTGAGACTTCCTCAGTCATAGTTTTTACTAAACAGAATTGCCAGATCAACAATCAATCGTTCCTTATGATTCTAGGGGTTTAGGATAGAAGAGGGCTAAGCTCAACTTAAAGATTCTAAATAAGGGCATTCATTAGAATTTCAATGCGCATTGAGCGAGTAGTTAGTTCAGGTCTTTTTGTACGAGAGATCTCGTTCCAACAGTTTTTCCGTGAAGGCTCTCTTTTATTTTCAGGATGGAACCTTTGTTCAGGACCACAGGACGGGATAGGGTCCCGTTGAATTATACCTACCTGGTAAACCCCGCCACAGCGGTCGTTTTCTACCTCTCGAAAACATGGATGCCAAGCTCCTGTTCGTGTCCAAAGGTGAACAAAGCCCTAGCTTCTAGAGTTCGCTGCTTTTCCCTGGCCGGAGAAGGGCTTATACTGCTCGCCTTTGTTTGGTTCCGCCCTGGGGGTTAGGTTAGACCGCTTGGGTTTCTTTTTCTAGTATCGAAGGCAGTCAACGTGTCAGCCATTCTTCCCCCATTAGACTTGTCAATCTTTTGCTCTTTTTCCTTCTCTCTTCCAATTTCCCCCCGCTCTATCTAATACTGAACTAGATGCAGCAAAAGCCCCAACTGTGGCTCAAGAAACATTTCTGCTGATGGGCCCTTGAATTATAGCAGGAGCAACCTCTATTGCCGTACCCAGGCGCCGGTCTCTAGAAGCTTTTGGAATGTTCAATTTGTATGGCCTCAGTGATGAGAATATTTTGTGTGCCACTTCTGATGATGCATGCATTGGGCACAAGTATATGTCAGTTCCGTAGATCAAGGCTTTCAAGGACTCCTTGGTGGTGTGGGCCATTCCATCAAATCTTTGAGAAGGGGCCCAAGACTGTGGTCCGGCGGAAAAACAGAAGTCGTCAGTATCAAGTGATACGTGAATTGCTCAGTAGTGCTTCGCCACTACCCTAGCTGGCGGAAATAGCTTAATGGTAGAGCATAGCCTTGCCAAGGATGAGGTTGAGGGTGCAAGTCCCTCCTTCCGCTCCTGGCTTCTTCGTTTAGTGGTAACAAGTTTCGTGCATAAGCCACTTTAGAGATAGGGGCGAGCAGCAAGCAGCCCCTTGTATAGGGTGGAAAACCTATCTGACTAATAAGAGGAAAGGGGCAAGCCAAAACTGACTCCTAACAAGTTGCTGGCTTTTCATCAGCCGTTGCGCGCTAGCCTTTTCCCAACCTAGTAAAGGGGCTGCTAGTTGTAGCGTGCAGTGTACTAGTGAATAGGAAAAGCGAATTGAGATTACTAATGACGGATGGAGGTTGAGGGTAGAACATGTTCGGTGCCTCGCCCTTGTCTCCTTCGTCGTAGACTGAAAATGATGGGAATCCTATCGATAAATAAGAGGCATAAGCATCGCCTCTCGATCCAATCCATCTTCCCTGGCCTCCCCAACACACTCTTGATACGAAAGCTCTCGCCATAGAGAAGAGATCGAAATTCTGGGTCCCGTCGATCACCCTCCCTTGAACTTGAACTGGTCGAGAGAGATGAACCCGCACCACATTTTTTCGAATCGAAACCCCCAACTAGAGATGGAATTCTAGAACCTAAACAACTCAGTTGAGAGCTTCGTGACTGGTTCAAGGGAAGGTCAACCAATGATTGATAGGCCATTCCCTCCCTATCCGTCTCTTGATCCCTCATTCTACTAATCCGTTGTTACTGATTCATTCAAGGCATAGACTCTCCATTTCTTTGTCTTATTAGCGCAGATGTTCGTCAATGATGAAAGCTGCTGAACTTCAGACTCGAGTAGAGAAAGAGGGACTTCAGTTCTAGCAGTTGCCATCTCAAGAAATTGGCCCATTCGCCAACTTGACGTGAAAATGCCTTCCTCCAAAATGGTGACCATGACTAGAAGGGAAAGGCGGAGGTATGAAAGAGGGTTCGCTAATCGGAGTTCCACTCATAGAAAGCATGAAGTTTGTCCTCAACTGCTAACAGTTCCAAATGCCCAAGCGGGGAAGAAGAAGTGGAATCTGTTGATGAAATGCCATTGCATGGATCTCCCTCCATAGCTTCTATTCGCAGATGCGGATATTTTCTGCTGATTGAATATGACTCTCTAAAATTAGTAAGGCTCAACCTTAGCAGCCTCCTTCACTTCATGCCTTTGCTCTAGCGAAATGAATATCCATACCGGGCTTTCTTTCTTTTAGGCAGTCGAGCATTAGATCTCTTTGTTTGCTGGCCAGTTCTTAAGCATTCTTTATTCTACTCGCTACCGGTTTTGGGTCTTATTAATCTACAATAATCGATAAGAAAATCACTGCTGCTGTCAGCTACAGACCCAGAGTAGGACCTAAACAATGAACTCTTCTCTTTGGTAACAAACAATCAAACCTCCGCATAGCCTCCAATGTCTGGATGGTCCTCTTAGACTGGCCATCGGTCTGAGGATGGAAGGTTGTGCTAAGACTCACTCTACTACCCAAAGCCTTCTGTAGGCTCTGCCACAAGGCTGAAGTGAACCGTGGATCTATATGCGGCCTTAGTATTATAAAAAGAATTAGCAGGGGTACGTGCAAAGTCTTCAATGAATAATGGGGAATTGGCCAAGTATTTCTGAAGCATGAACAGAATCGCACTTGTTTTGAAGGCCTAGCGAATTCCTTTTTTTTTTCAAAGGCGGTCCTTTTCTTTCCTCGGACCGATGACTCGCTTGTTCAGTACCGCTAACTATTATAGGAGGATGTCGCCCCCTCGGGACTACCAGTAGCTTCGGTTGTTGAATTTCGTGCAAGTTAGGTTGTGGTTGTATTGGCTGCAAGCGGAACGTAGGCGCTTTAGGTGTGTGTTGACCATGCACTCTCGCTTCGTGTAATGTCGTATGTATGATAGATTCGGCAAGAGATTGTGCGGCATAAGACTCTCTCGACCTCTTTTGCCTATACTGAAATTCCAGGACATTCATGAATCTACTCGAGCTCTTTGGCAGTATTAAGATCCCCTACCCACCTTTCATGTAAAAAGAAAAAGGCGACTCGCCGATGTCAATCTTATGGTTCTAAGGGCAAGTACCTCCTACTAAACGTCCTTATTGAAAATGAAAGCGACACCCCTTGCTGAGATAAGATTCCATAAAGCATACCACTTTTTCCTTGGGCCGTAGAGAATAAAACATCCTTCCCCCCGGAAAAGAAGATAAGAATCCAAGATCTCTTTTTAACAAAAAAGAGTTGGATTTGCTAGCCTTAGCCGAAGAATAATGTTCGTATAGTAGTAGGTTTGAGAACCGGTTCAAACCATCTCATAGGTCGTCCTCAGTACAAAAGGTCAATTCAATGCTCAAGTCAAATGTGGGAGGGTCAATTTTTCTATTGATCGAGAAAGCTTGGGCGTCCCCCCAACCATTAGCACATTCTAAGATTCAGATGACTAATTGGTTAGGAATCATGAATTATCACGTCTTGACGGTCAGTACAGAATCTTGCTCTACCCATTTTTATTCTTTCCTTTTATTAGTAAGTAGTTAGAGAGCTAGACGAAGATCAACGAGTTGTCTGCTTTGTGATTTGCAAACGGGTTTACCGTCATCCCTAAACAATTTGGATGGAGTTTCAGAGGGAGAAATAATCCGCTCATGATGCGTGGAAAGTAAGGGAAGAGTCTGATTCAAAGCGTCTGTGATAGATCACGTCGAACTGAAGCACTTAAGAAAGAAGCTGATAACTTTCGGTTTATTTCTTAAGTGCTTCAGTTCGACGTGATCTATCACAGACGCTTTTGAATCAGACTCTTCCCTTACTTTCCACGCATCATGAGTGGATTATTTCTCCCTCTGAAACTCCATCCAAATTGTTTAGGGATGACGGTAAACCCGTTTGCAAATCACAAAGCAGACAACTCGTCGATCTTCGTCTAGCTCCCTGACTACTTACTAATAAAGGGAAAGAATAAAAATGGGTAGAGCAAGATTCTGTACTGGCCGTCAAGACGTGATAATTCATGATTCCTAACCAATTAGTCATCTGAATCTTAGAATGTGCTAATGGTTGGGGGCCCGCCCAAGCTTTCTCGATTAATAGAAAAATTGACCCTCCCCCCTTTGACTTGAGCATTGAATTGACCTTTTGTACTGAGGACGACCTATGAGATGGTTTGAACCGGTTCTCAAACCTACTACTATACAAACATTCTTCTTCAGTTAAGGCTGGCAAATCCAACTCTTTTTGTTAAAAAGAGATCTTGGATTCTTATCCTCTTTTCCGGGGGAAAGGATGTTTTATTCTCTACGGCCCAAGGAAAAAGTGGTCTGCTTTATGGAATCTTATCTCAGCAAGGGGTGTCGCTTTCGTTTTCAATAAGGACGTTTAGTAGGAGGTACTTGCCCTTAGAACCATAAGATTGACATTGGCGAGTCGCCTTTTTCTTTTTGCATGAAAGGTGGGTAGGGGATCTTAATACTGCCAAAGAGCTCGAGTAGATTCATGAGTGTCCTGGAATTTCAGTATGGGCAAAAGAGGTCGAGAGAGTCTTATGTCGCGCAATCTCTTGCCGAATCTATTTAGACTATGTTAAATCCATAACCCGAGAACACACATTTGCGAATCCGGCCTAAAGGGGAGGCTCTAATCCTACTTCATTGGATGTCTGATGAAAATGGGGGCTTCCAACTGAGATTCATGAAGAGAAGAGAGGATCCAACGTCACAACCTGTGTCGAGCCTATGAAAGAGTATGCCCCAGTGGAACTGAGAAGATCAAATGACCCGACAGAGCAGGAAGTGACCAAGTGCAGTTGACTACAGAACCTGCCCTTTACCGTCGTTGCTAAAGCAAACAGCCAAAGCTTTCCTGTTCATTTCGCAGGCAGCCGATTTTTCATGCTTTGGTCTCATTATCTCACCTAGCGAGACCGCCCCACCACAGAGAGCTAGGCCTGGGTGCAAGTCAACATATTAGAATATCAGACTGATGTGGCATTCCCGACTTGAAAAGGTTGGTAGACTTCAAGCTGGGTCAGCTAGACCTAAGTAAGTAGGCATCGAAGGAGGATTGTAGTAAGGAGTTTTGCGATTTGACTACTTTTTAGTTGAAGAACCTAGTGAGCCAATTCCTACTCCTTCGGAGTCTTCTGTGGAGCTTTCTTCTCTGATGCAATTCCGAGTGGAAGAACTTCTGACTTCCCCCAAAGAGCTTAATAGCTCTAAGTGAAGCTCCTGAGTTTCCATTGGCCCCTTTTCTAATTGAAAGAAGAAAGCTATTGAGCCAATCATTCAATTTTTTTCTTTTTCTCGGGCCGACTTTATACATTCTATTACTTATAGAAATAGTGGCTCGGCTTGGTCTCGCTCCCTTACCGCACTATTCCTCCCCACTAGAAAGAGCGATTGAGAATCTCGAGAACCTTTCCGAACATCTGTTTTCGTGGGGATTGGAAAAGAAAGGAGTATTTAATTCTTTTGGGGCACTTATACCAACGAATTCTTGTTCACTTGGTTGTTTAGTCGGTTCAGGTGGTATTCCGGAGGTTTCCTACTTGCAATGGTTTTTGTGGGTCTTGATCTGGAAAATAAGATGATGATGGCTCCTTCGGGGGCCTCTGGCTTAGGATCAGGTGAGAGCGCTGGAGGAAGGGGCTTTAGGTGGACTGATTTATTTGGAAGCAGTTCCCCTGGTAATTCCGAAGCCAGTCTCAATCAACAAAAGCTTCACTTCACCTGCACAAGCACACGGTACTATACTAATGGAAGCCCTACCTACCGAGGAACCACATGAAACTTCTTTTATTTGTTATGTTTCATCTGCGGAAAATGAAAGTGGCAATTCCGCGGCAGAATCAAGCGGTCTTCCCCGCCTAGAATCCGAGTCAAGTTCGGAATCGCTAAACACCTTTAGGAATGTTATAGCAGCAGAGAATGAGACTGAAATCTATCAGCTAATAAGATTCTTGGAGAACCAAGACTACTACAATCTCCCACCCCAGTACAATCCCGGGGACTATGAGCAACTTGTTCGCGAAAACTTCAATTCAGCGATCAATGTTAACCACTTTCGAACTATTTATGATATGGAGTACTTTGACCTTTAAGTATTAGAAAAAAAAGGCCTTTTACAGGATAAACTCCTAAATTTACTACTTAAAGAGCAAAATCTTTCTCAAATTCTAGAGAGATCTCCTTATTCGAACATTAGGAAAGAAGCTTGTCACTTTCTGGAGGAGAAACTAAGACCTGTTAGCGATCCACGTCATGCCTTTCAACGCAATATTCTTGATGATTTTCCACGTGGAATGAATTATGAAAATAGTATGGCAGAATGGTATGATTATACGACTAGAGAACAGATAACCAGGAAAGAAAGGAAGAACCGACCGGGCCTTGCCCTTACTTTAGCTTTAGGAAGAAATCCAGACTTTGCAGCTCAGCTTAGGGATCAGATATCGATATCGGAAGATCAGGCCCATCACTTCTTCTTGACTTTGATGATTTGCCTGTAGGAGGATCATCGAAGGTTGGAGAAAGAGATAGAGAGCTGACTAGAGTAGGGGGTAGAGGGGCTGTGTATATCTATTCCAATCGGGGTGATAGCTCGACTCGGCAAATGGGAGAAAGATCAAATCGCGCGGGAGAGGGGGTCCCACCCATCATCTAGATTCAAAGTCAAGGTCTTGTTCGGACATTGATCGTAGCAAGCCTCACTTCCTTCATTGGATGGATTCAGGCTTGCTTGTTTTGCTCTCATATTGGAAGGCTAGGTTTGGAACCCTCTAGGAACTGAATCGCTAGAAAGATCTCTTCTTTCGTTTAAACCAAGTGGACCCTAAACCAAAGCTTTGATCGCTGCGCTTCCCCCTTATTGTTAGTCCTCTAACCATACACCACTTTGAATGCTTACTTCCCCCCTTACTTAACATAGGCCGATTCACATTATTTTTATAGGCAAACTCAGCAGTTGGAAGAACTTATCCCCCTTGCTCGGTCTCCCTTGCACTAAGCTCTTCAGCAAGTCTTCTAGTAAACCGACGACTGGAGTCTGACCGTCCTGAGTGATAAGCACTATTAAACCTCAGTTCAGTGCCTAATTTCTTCCACAACACCCTCTATTACAGGGCAGACTGCTGTCTTGATCGGGCGTAATGCTCCCCCTTCGTCATAAGGCGTGCTTTCTCACCACCTAATGATGATCAAATCACGATCATGGGGTTGCCCGGTTCTAATTCCATATGCAGAATAGAATGGAAATCAAGACTCCGAAGCTTCTTTAGTTCCAGATGATGCGGTTCCAATCTCATCTCCTGAGCTATACCTATAACTGATGCAAATTTTGATTTTCCCGAACTTAGTTAATAAATAAGGCGAGATGGAGACCCTGATTTGGACCCTCGTGATCGAGCTTATGATTGTAAAGAACGCGGAACCATAGTCAAACGATCCAAACCAGGTTGAGAGCGCCGAAGCTTATCCACCTGAAGCACTCACTTCAACTCCTGTCCTGCAGTGGAAGCTGTAGCCGGAATCTTCACTGTGGAGGCTGGCGGTCAGATGGAGTTGATTAGATCCACAGCCGAGATGGGACCATCCCTGGAGTCAAATAGTTATCACCCGCTGTATCATTGACGCGGATGGGGCTTCCTCGCATCACACCGTCGCTTCATCGAAAGATGATTCGACTTCGTGATGCAAAGGCTGACCGGTTCTGCTTTATCTCTCATGGTTTTCGATATCGCGAGTAGTCCACTTATATCGTAAGATAAGTATGGCTACCTTCGAGTCGATCTTTGAGAGATGTAGCTCCTACTACGGTGTTCAGTCTATTTGTAGTGAATTAACTACACCCTTTCATCACCTACAAAAGACATATCTCCCACGGATCTCAGAGATCCCTCTTTCTCGGGGTATTTCCTGGGTTAAGTATTCCGCTCGTTTGCTGTCAGGAATTCAGTAGAGTGGCCTTGAAAGAAGCAAGCCTACTCTTCTTCATGTGTAATGCTTTCTTTAAGGATATCTTTCTTTTCGTAAGCCCACAAGGGATTTCATCAGGGTAAGTTCCAATCTAACTATTAAATAAATAATTACGACTAATCGTAAGAGGAACTATTCTGTATGTAATCTTCAGAATAGAGCTCTGATACCACTCTAATGAAAGCAAAAATCCCGAGAAAACGTATCTAGAAGAGCTTGAGGATTTTAAGTTACCTTTAGGGCTTGTTAGGTAAAACCTTATATTCGCAATTATCAGATCGATCTTTGAAGGACACGATGGAACTTTCCTCCTTGACTTCAGTTTAGGAATATTTTCATCCGGGTTTGGAATGACCTATGTTGTAACGGAAGAGAGAAGGTGAACCAGCTCATCTTTTTTTACCTTTGTCGGTGAGGGTAAGCGGGCATACTTGCTTTCCCTTCTTCCAGGATCAAATGCGAAAATGAGACCTCCCTTTCGGTCCTATTTTATTTACCCACCTCTTTGGAAGCCGCGTTTACCACTCGAATTGGCCAGACCAAAAAGTCAAGTGGGCCAGAACTTCTATGAAGTCTGAAGTTAGAACCCAAGTAAGAGTCATGGAAGAATCATTCTATAGGCAGAAAGAAAGGCTTTCTTGGTTTCAGAATGGTTATAGGAAAACTCCATTTTTTCATGCTTCTATGGCAGCAAGAAGGGGAAGGAGCCCTTTCTGGCTAATATCTGCTGGTCACGGGTCGAATTAGAGTACTTCAACTTGGAAGCTGAAATTCTACCTTTTCTTTATGCGTAAATCTGGTAAAAAAGCTCCCTTGCGGCTTTATAAGATTGCTTGAAAATTCGGGCATTTCGCTCCCTCCAAGTATTATATATGGTTATAAAAAAAAAAAAGCAGTTTCGTAATAGAGCTAATGAGACCATGCCCCGGATAGTGGTGCATCACCTTCTCGACCCGAGGCGCCGATCGGGAAAGTCATAAAGGGACGTTAAACATAATTCTAGAAGGGCCTTCCCGCAAAAAAATCGAGTAAGTGAAAGTTTTTTAGACTAGTCCCACAAAGATGGCGAGGAAACTTACTTCCAAGAGAGCTGCTTTCGCCTCGGTAATTACCTAACGAGAGAGAGCCGATGGAAAAGTAGTCCTTTACGCGAGGAAACGCCAGACAGACTGACCTCTATACATTTTATATAGACTTGCATGAATGCATAGAGAAGGCCCTCGCTCGGGTTCTTTGACATCGACTCGGTTGCTAGGAAGAATGCGGGCTTAGAGCAAATAGAACTAGTGTTCCTTCGTCACCCTTTCTCTTTTTTAATAATACTTTTTTTTTAATTCGGTAAGCTTTGAAGCTGGCTGCTCTGCTGTACTATACTAGTTGTAGGGCGCTAGCGCTTGACTAATATAATAGAAAGTAAAGGTTAGGGGGCTGAGAAGCTCTTGCTTGCTGCTTGTTGTCTACTTCGCGAGCCTTCATTGCCCCGTTCTGTAACTTCCCTTCTTTCGTCCGTCCACGAGGCTGTAAAAGAGAGAAAGGGGCGGCTATCTAGCAGGAGTCGTTTCGGTTGTATGCCACGAGGTCCCTATGGACAAGGGGACAAGTGAATCATCACTTTTGGGCGCAGGCAGCCCTCTACCATCTATCCCATTGCATTCCATCGTCTCGTATTGTACTATGCCGTATCAGATCTATTGAGTGAGAGAAAGGGAGAAAACTCTAATTAGATATTCTTTTTTTATTGATAGGGATCCCCATTCATTCCTAGATTCCCGTCACTACGGACTGATAGTCCCTACCTAACTACATGGCAGTGCTCTAGGGAGTGCAAAAGGCGATTAATCGAGATAGTGCAGAGGTGACAAAGCATGCATGAGGTTTCCTTCAATCTGGTGGTCCCAACAAAAAAAACATTAGAGCTCGCGGCCTCAGTTGGCAAAATAAGGGTTGTTGTCCCGTTGTGAAGACAACTGAATGCTATTGTTATTTATTTCACTTGAGATGGGCCTTCTTAGCACTGGTTCTACCTATTACCATTCTTTTGTTGTGCTTGCTGGACAAAAGCTGGTTAGCCTTTTTTTTTACTTACAACTCAAGTAATATTAGCTATTTGTGTAAAGCAATGATTCGTCAACCCACTCGCTTTTTTAGTTGCTTATTTTTTCTGTTTGTATATGTCAGTCGGTTGCCTATATGCAAGATCTTCATTCCTTTCACCGGAGGTAGCACTAGTCAAAGAGGGAGACTCTGTTCAAAGCGGTATTGTTCTAGTTTTATGAAAAACTATAGCTTATCGCTAATTGCTTATACCCGTCCGTCCTGATAGTGAGCTCCTCTCCTTACAGTCAAGTGGCTTTCACTCCTTGACTGTAAGGAGTCCAGGAAATGGGGCGAGTATAAAGATTAGGTCAAAGGCTGAATACAAACAAAATGTGACATTCTAAAATCTTTTGTTTTGCACCACTTTACACCACTTATGCCTACCAAGCGGATACATTCGTCCCGAGATTTAGAAAGAGTTATAGAAAGCTAACTCGTAATGCTCTAGTCTTATGTTCACTCGAGGCTTATTTGAGGTTTGGAGTTACGCTTGCTTTCCTCAGACACCCGATCGGCCTGACTTTCCCAAATGCCCACCACCGGCCCTTCTTCTTTACGGGTCTGGATTTTTCGCGTTGTTTCAATCGTCGTAGTCGACAGCTCTTGACCAGATGGAGTAGTTAATAGAAATATATTCCTTGCCCTAGAAATAGCCCTCTCTAAAAAGAAGTAGTCCGTTGCCCAGGGAGGGGTTCATTTGGTAGATTAGTCCTATGGATGGGTCGCCATGTGGTCTCCTTTTGGGATTGCTCGGTTATCAGTCGAGGAGACTGTCCCTTTCTTAAGTTTTTATGCGCTTTTTGGTTTACATAAGTATTCACTTTTAGGAGAAGTTGTCAAGTAATGGTAAAGTCCATCACGTACTTCACCTACCCCAATCAGCTTCATCGGCAAACTTTTCTCTTCTAAGTTTCCGATGTAGGGAGATTAGTGCTTCCTCCTTCTCACTCTCCAACCATTTTCTGGCTGCGGATGAGGTATACCTTCTTTGATTCGTTTTACATCGGCCAACGAATTAAAAGCACTTTGACCCTAGCCTAATAAATCAGCTTAGGCCAGACGCGCTCCAGCTCACTCGACCTTAGGGGGCTCTTACCTGAGAATATTTATAGGGGGGAAGCCTCGAAAGGCATACGAGTGCGCCTCTCGTATCCCTAGAACAACTATAAAATAAACTCCATCTTAGTCTACCCGACTTTGACTTTGACTTCGCCTGGGCGTCATCTTTCCTTTCATTCACTAGTTGAGTACTTCCTCCTGTCAAATAGAAGCTTTTCAAAGGAGCTTTCACTTCCTCAATTAAGGGCATTCTAGTTCGACATTCTACCTTCTCGATGTATCGATTCTTGGTAGACAAGGATGGTTTAGATCGAGACACCCATCTTTCGGTCCGGGGCTGAAGTTTTCTCTTTCTGTCGGAAAACGAACTTCTAGCAAAACATCGGGAGGGAGTGCTACTGCTTCCTTAATTCATCAATTCCCATCTATGAAAGGGATCCAATTCAGTATCTTGCGTACGAATTTATATTGTCAACGAGGATCTTAGCCCCTTTCCTTGTTGTTTTCCCGTAAAATGAAAAAAAAGGAATGCCTTTAAGTGAGAGCAGAATGTAGGAACGAAGCTTCCCGGAGTCCATCGATTCATTCCCAATCCCATCCCGTTCTCTCACCAACTTGAATAGCTTATTTTCCTTCTCAACTCAAGGTGATCTAAATATCATGTCTACGACCCTCACCTCCATGGAAAGCGCCTTTGTTCCGCATCAATTGTACAATAAAATATATCTCGATTGGACTAAGGAAGAACAAAAAATCTTCGCTCGATGATTATTTAGTTTCTCCTCTTACCTTGTTTCAAAGCTAGCGCCCCTGCTCTTTCTATGAGTTGGCTACTCCGTTGTACGCTATCTTTCTCTTCACGCCTGGCCACCCCGGTTCCTTTTTGCTTTTTTTCTTGCTACGGGATTAGCCTGTTTAGCGTGGTTTGTTACCTAAAAACACCATCCTTTCTTATTGGCGTTAGGGAAAAGTCAAATTTCTTTTTTAATCCCTAGACCCCGCGCATAGTGGGAGCTTAATGCACTGAGCTGCCCTTTTTATTCAAAGCTCTCAGTCTTATGGATCTCAGGGCTATTGATGTTGAAACAAGCTTTGATCTAGTGATGTTACACTCTGGAAGATATGATAACTGTAAGAAGCATGAGAAGTAATTCAACCTCATGGCGATAAAAGCTTTAATGCTTTACAAATAGGATAATAGCCCACTTTAACTTAAGCAATAAGTAGGAATTTCAATTAAGTTAACACAGCAATAGATATCTCAATATAAGTCCCAGAAAAAACATCTCTATTGTCAAGTAATCAAATACTCCACTTTAAGCTTCAAATATTGGATACGGTCTTTAGTTATCAAATCTGAAGAGGTATTCCTGATCTCATTAGTAGGTTAGCAAAGAGAAAATATTGCTGCTGGAGAGCTGAAGCCTAGGAAATATCATGTTCCTAGCACCATTTATTTTGCTAGCAAAAGGAAATTTCAGTTTTATAGTCATAAGGTGGTAATATTACGATTTCACTTTGTAAATATAAGCATATACTACTAACAGGTGAACAAGTTCTTAAACAAAAAGGATGTTGAGATTCCATGTTACCTCAGAGGAGCACTCAATTGACAAGAAGAACAAAGCAAAGACAGAGATATGTGGACACCCCCATTTATCCCTGTTCGTGGACCCTCTTATGAGGCTTTTAATTGCTGACAAGATATTAAAAGTCCAGCCTATGCTGGAATATATTGTTGATTATCTTAAGTGGTAGTAGACAATACGAACTCATACCCTTCTAATGATTCAAGGATAAATATTATTCAAATCATAAGACACCAAACTTGATAAGAGCGGAAAAAGTACAGTATTGTTACAAGTTTCTAAAAATATAGGTACAGTATTGATACCTATAAAAAATAAAGATTAACCATAGCCTGGTGATATGTGTCCTTCAAAGCTCTGAATATGGCATGCTTGAGAACAATCAAAAGCACAGAGCACGTCTTATGTTGCCCTAAATCGCACACGCAAGTATACGCGGTCAATCAAGTAATAAAGAGTGAGCAGAGTATCGTTCCCACGAGGAGTTGTGATCAATTATCAACTAAATCAAACAATTTCTAATTTATCGTCAAGAACAACTTCAAGGTGATTTTTGTTTGATTAATTCTACTAACTAAAATTACGATTAAGAGAATAACTAATTAACTAGCACACTTAGCACGAAAGATTTAATTCAACGAGAAATAATATTCCAAGGTTATGGTTATGTAACAATCCTGTCAAATTCTTCAATTAACTTGACTTATTAATTTATCTGGGTTATTAACCTGCAAAGATAATAATACTCGAAGAAATTCGATAATTTCTACTCGCCTATTCAATTTATTCTAAACCCTATATTTCTATGAGATTAGAGATAAAAAGAACGCATTAAGATCTCTTATACAATTGGCTAAGCACAGCAAATAGATATATTTCTATCCAAATTCGCAAATCAATTCCCCAGTGACTAGATTCAAGATTGCACTCTATTCAATCATATTGCAATCAAGAATTACCTCTTTCAAGTTCAACTCAAGATTCATAAATAGTATTGTACTGTTAGCTAGGCAGTAAAACAATTAGGATCAGGATATGAATAAACAACCCAACATGATAAATTAAATCATTAAATCAATCTCCAAATATCAACATTCATGTAAAACCATAACCCTAGAATGAACGAGTTTAGCCACGCATAGTCATGGTAGCAATCTCAATTAATTCTCAAGAATACATAAAAATCAATAATAGAAGGGAAAAAGAAGAACTCAACATGAATTCCATGGTTTTCGAACTCTGTTATGGATTCTCTCTGCTTCCAAGTGTGTTCTTGCCTTCCCAGGGTCTTCCCTCCCTTTAAAAAGTGGCTAACTATCATATTTAAATGGTTTAGGGTTAGTTGAGCCAAAATTGGCTTTTCCTATTCGGATTGAAAAAACTGATATATTTCTGCTCCAGTCCCGGTCTAGTGACCCTCGCTTCACTGTCCGTGACTTTTCTCTTCAACTCCTTTTCACCAATTTTTCTCCTATCTGATCCTTTTCCGCGCAAGTTTGTTCCTACACATAAGAAACACGTAATAAGCATATTTTTACTTCAAAAGTGGTGTGAACTCCCGCAACTCACACAAGAATTAATACACAACCACACTCAAAACATGCATTTTTCACCCTTTATCACCACTCCATACTTAAACTTTTGCTCATCCTCGAGCAACTTGAAATTAAGCGCATAGGCAAGAAACACATTTTTAAAGCATACTCAAGCATATTACATCAATCACAATGGTTTATATCAATGCTTAGAATCCAACATAAGAACTATTGACAACTTTCTTCAAAATTAGGCATATGCAAAGCCTATTTAAAATATTTGCGTGACTCTTCTAACATCTTAACCTCAAAAGATGACTTTAATATGTTCCCTACTATAACTCATTTATTGTGCCAACTCAAAGTGCCTGGAATTTACCAATCCTCCGTAAATCATGTGCCCTCACCACAAATCAGAGATATAAATTAGTCCACACACTCAAATATGTATTCAAGTATAATTTAAGGACTTACACATCAAAAGAATTCGCTCACTCAATCAAATAAATTCATGTGCATCTCGAGGTCGTACCATAGGCTTGCCCGTAGTTTTTATCTCTTCTAATCTAAGTTTGCGAAGTACAGGATCATTTAGGTCTTTTCAGGTTGTAATGTAGGCTGAGAGATGGATAGGATATATTTTGGTATAATGACTAACCCTCTTATGCACTTTAATACCCTACACTTAACTTTCAAATACACTCTCTTCATGACCAATCCAAGCAATGCCACGAAACCATGTACAATTCGGCCTTTTTCTTTAAGCACAACTACACCTTCACTAGCCAAGATAAGAGGAATAGGAGGTGTATTTTCTATTTCTTTTTTCTTTCTTTTCTTTTTTTGTATTTTCTATGACCTTTTTCTTTTTCAACACTCTCCCCATTTTGGTTGCCCAGCTAATGATCTTTCAAAACACACGTGCACCTTTGGCCTTTATATGGTTCCACTCAAAAGCTACCTCAACTCTCACCTTACTCTTCTAGTGACTTAAGTGCTTTCGGAGGTAAATGTTCAAGAAGATCTAGTTAAGAACAAAAAGGGACTCAGCTTGCAATGGGGGTGCCAAAGAAAAAGTTAATAGGCTCAAATGGACTATGGATAATTTTATTTATGGTGGCATACTAGCTCAATAGACAATCAAAGAAACGCCTACATCATCTCCTAGACTCACAAAGCTTACTTATTTCGCTTCAACTAACACACGGGCAAGTTCTAGACTAACACAGTATAACACAGAATGTAATCAAGACCTCACATCACACAATGCACGTGATTCACTCCAGACGACTCAGGCCCGACTCTCAAGTTAAACACTAAGCATAGTCATCATAACAGATTTAACAATTAGAAAGTAATCACAGGAGTCAGCAAATGAGCTTAAGCGTCAAAAGAAAACCACACATATTATAAAGGCATGTAAAATAAAGATCATGACGAAAGTACTCAGTTCAAATGCTCCGGACCTAAGCCCTGATATAAAATATGTCAATAGCATAGATGCTCAAGTTCTTCCCATTCTATTATCAGTTCAAAAAAAGAAAAAAAAACTTTTTTTATTTTTCTTTAGACTTAAGTCCCTCAAGAAGACTGTCTAGGTAATCCATTGTCGGAAAAAATCTATAATGGTTACGAAAAAAAATCTACTTAAAATACCCGATTCAAAAAAATGGCATCTCAGAAAAGAACCATGGTTTAAAGAAACTACAATTATACAATTACAATGACCATAAGTGTGATCATGCAATTATAAATATATCACTAGCAATTAAGCACATGCCACAAAAATCCAAGTCTAACACCCCAACCCACATTTAAGAATGTGCACTGTCCTCAGCCGCACAATATCACTAAAACACAAATAAGCAAGATTAAAAGTAGAGTGGGTGTCAGAAACTCCCTGAGACCCTCTAGGGCCTAGCTAGCAACATGATCCTCAATATTAATGGTCGGGACGACCCCACACTTAAGCTCATATATGTTCCTCAGCTTCAACTTCAGGTACTCAGACTTCTCCTAATTTGCAAACAAAAACAAAAAGAAACGTGACACTACAAAAATAAAATAAAAATTAAAAATAACATACAGGCCGGGTTGCCTCCCAGCAAGTGCCTGATTTAATGTCACGGCCCGACTTACACCAACTTCCCCACTTTTTCTTCCACCTAGTAGATATAAATTGTATCCCCAAATATGAGTCAAGCTTGTGATTATGGTTCTGGGGTGCTGCTATGAATACAAAAGAACCAAGCAAATATTACCGCATTTTGCACTTCTTGGCCTTTAAGTGAGGAATGTCGTTTTGTCTCTTTGGTATCGCAAATTTCATAATATATGCACTTTGTTCTTCATTCCTTGACTCCTCCATAGGACCAAAAGAATCGATTCCGATGTCATCATCCCAACAAAATGTTAAAAAATGGTTAGAAAGAGGTTCAATACACTCCAATTGTACAATCGCTTCTTTTTTGACATCCTCGCATTTGCACACTTCCTCAACCTAGGCATCATCACTAAGAATTTGGTCGAATGATTGGAACTCCTCTTTATGCTCCACAAGCTGGATAGTATCCACAGCATTTAGTTGTTGGGCATTAGACGCCTCAACCTTTTCATTCAATTGAGCCTGCAGGTCATGGATATTTGAGCCAAATTGGTCTATCTCTTGTCTGACATCAGTTCTTCCTTCTATTAGATGTTTTGCCATATTTAAAAGACCATCACGGAGAAAACCATGAAATTTTATTACTTGAGCTTGTTCCTCTAGCCAAGATTGGCTCATGATACAACTTCTTCAACATTATCTTCTTGTGGGAACTCACTCTCTTCAACCAATTCTTCCTTCTTGGCCTTCATCATCGTGATTGTTGCACTAATTCTTTTTATAGCTTCTTGATTTTTGTCTTGTTACTCAGCTACTTGCCTCACCATGTCCATAATACGGGCAACACGTTCCATATCCTCCACTTCATTGATCCTATCAGACTTACAAATATTATTAGAAACATCATTCGAAGAGCAGAGAGAAGGATAAAAAAAAATTAGGACAGCCATCTTAATGGCCACCTGACCACTTACACACATTACAAATATTCCACGCAAAATATTGAGATGGTGCACCCAACTCGCTCCCGAAAATATTCTCACAATTTTGCCACAAGTACAGTCCTCCACAGTATATACAAGGATCACCAAAATAAAAATAACCAATATTCGACTAATTCTTATTAAAAGATGCCATCTAACACAAGTAAAAACATACTAAATTATACTAAAACTAGAAAACACAAAAATAAAAATAAAAATTTGACTTGATAGGTAGTAAAATCTTGATCTAGCGAAATAATTAATTTCAAAGACCCATGCAACGGCGCCAAAAACGTGTTGCCATAAATCGCACACGCAAATATACGTGGTCAATCAAGTAATAAAGAGTGAGCAAAGTGTCGTTCCCACGAGGACTTGTGATCAATTATCAACTAAATCAATTTCTAATTTTATCGAGTCAAGAACAATTTCAAGGTGATTTTTGTTTGATTAATTCTACTAACTAAAATTACGATTAAGAGAATAACTAATTAACTAGCACACTTAGCACGAAAGGTTTAATTCAATGAGAAATAATATTCCAGGGTTATGGTTATGTAACAATCCTGTCAAATTCTTCAATTAACTTGAGTTATTAATTTATCTGGGTTATTAACCTGCAAAGATAATAATACTCGAAGAAATTCGATAATTTCTACTCGCCTATTCAATTTATTCTAAACTTTATATTTCTATGAGATTAGAGATAAAAAGAACGCATTAATGATCTCTTGCACAATTGGCTAAGCACGCAAATAGGTATATTTTTATCCGTATTCGCAAATCAATTCCTCAATGACTAGGTTTAAGATTGCACTCTATTTAATCCTATTGTAATCAAGAATTACCTCTTTCAGTTCAATTCAAGATTCATAAAATAGTATTTTACTGTTAGCTAGGCAGTAAAATAATTAGGCTCAGGATATGAATAAACAACCCAACATGATAAATTAAATCATCAAATCAATCTCCAAATATCAACATTGATGTAAAACCATAACCCTTGAATGAACGAGTTTAGCCACGTATAATCATTGTAGCAATCTCAATTAATTCCCAAGAATACATAAAAATCAATAATAGAAGGGAAAAAGAAGAACTCAACATGAATTCCACGATTTCCGAACTCTGTTATGGATTCTCTTTGCTTCCAAGTGTGTTCTTGCATACCCAGGGTCTTGACTCCCTTTAAAAAGTGGCTAACTATCATATTTATATGGTTTAGGATTAGTTGAACCGAAATTGGCTTTTCCTAATTCGGATTGGAAAAACTGATATATTTTTGCTCCGGTCCCGGTCTAGTGACCCTCGCTTCGCTGTCCGGGACTTTTCTGGTTTCTCCTGCTTTGGTCCCGATATGGCGAAGTGAATCTCGCTTCGCTGTCCGAGACTTTTCTCTCCAACTCTTTTTCACCAATTTTTCTCCTATTTGATCCTTTTCCGCTAAAGTTTGTTCCTACATATAAGAAACACGTAATAATCATATTTTCACTTCAAAAGCGGTGTGAACTCCCTCAACTCACACAAGAATTAATACACAAACACACTCAAAACATGCACTTTTCACCCTTTATCATCAGTCGTTTGAAAATCCTTTTAGTTATTTTTTAAATTTTTTGTGGACATACATCAAATCAATGGCAAGCTGTATCAGGAACTATGTGTGGTTGGACTTGAGCTGAAGAACCACTCAAGTTTATTTTTCTACACTGTGACAATAGCTCTAGAAGCCAGCAGCGAATAGCTGGGAGTTCTATTTGATAAGTATAATCACCAACACAAAATTAAAGTTTGTGTAAATGGAAACACATAAAAAAGGAAGTGCCAATTTAGACTCATAAAAGATGAGATGGTAAGTTTTGGCGAGTAAAACACAACATGGAAACTGTGCCTAAAGATTTTGTGGTAACTTGAAACTGAAAGATACTTCAATAGAGTCGGAGTAAAACACATGGGAAACTTGAATGAAGCAAAGTTAATAGATATCTATCAGATGTTAGTACTATTTTAAGGGAAAGCTTAAATCTTGTCACTGGGAAGCTACTAGGATTCATGAAATAAACCAATTCCCTTTTATGAGCCTCGTCTTCCTCTTGGTCCCCGATGTGATAAACCCTTTTATAACAAGATCTCTTTGGCAAAACAAAACAAACTTCTTCCTGGTTTATCAAGCTGAGATCATTGAAATGAAGTCTAAGCCCAACGAAAGAAGTGCAGCCTTAAACGGTTCTTTTTGGTTTTTAACTTTTGAGTGTTCAAAGTTCGACATCATGCGAATCCCAAAGCTATTAATGTTGAGACAAGATTTGGTCAGACTTTGGAAAATATGACATCTGGAGAAGCACAGTTAGGGAATTCAACCTCATGGCAATGAAAGCTTTAACAATAAGCAACTAGGATCAGGCAATTAGTGTTTGCTTTAGCGCAAATAGGACTTCAATTAAGGTATATCACAATTGAAGACACAGCTCTAACATCTACTGTCTATTGTACAAATACTCTTTAATCTTCATACTTGAATAATTGAACTATTGATCCATCAGTAGGTTAGGAAATAAAATATTGATGCTCGAGCGTTCAAGCACGTGAAAATGTCAAGTTCATAGCACCAATCACTTTTCTAGAAAAAAAAGAATTTCCAGTTTTTCATTCATAGAGTGACAGCATTATGACTTCAGTTTGATATGAGCATAAACCATCAACAGGTGGACAAGTTAATCGAAAGAATCATCAAGGTAAAACAAAATAGACATAGAATAGATGTTGAGAGGTTCCATATTACCTTATAAGAGCACTCAGATTGACAAGGAAAACACAGCAAACACAGAGATGTGCACACCCACATTGCCCCTGTTTATGGACAACCCATATGAGCTTTTAACTGCTGAGTCAGACACTAAAAGCCCCGACTTTACTGCAATCTGTTATATTTGCAAGCATATGTCAACAATATGTGTAGTTCCATGCTGCCAAAGAACAAGCTAAGGATGGTAAACCAGGAGAAGAACACAAGCTAGTTAATAATCTCAAGTGGTATTAGACAATACGATACTTTATAGAGAGCCCAAAACCAAATGCCTTTGTCTTTAGAATGATTCCAAGATAATAATGAACTTATAAGCCACCAAACTTGATAAGAGTGCACAAGGTTCTATATTGTCACAAGTTTCTAAATATCCTTCTACGTCAATATTTATCCAAAGTAAACAACTAAATAAAGATTGATGATTTCATAGTGATAATATAAAACCTTTGAAGCTTTGAATATGACATGCTTGAGAACCATTAACAGCGCAGAGCATGTCTTCTGTTTTATACATAGAAAAGAAAGAGATGACAAAAAATTAAGTATCACACCACCGCATTGACAAACATCAATCTTTATTGACATCACATTCACCTTTCAGCATGTACCTTCATTTGATGAAGGCAGCATGCTTGCATA
Organism: Nicotiana obtusifolia; assembly: GCA_002018475.1. Taxonomy (NCBI): domain Eukaryota; kingdom Viridiplantae; phylum Streptophyta; class Magnoliopsida; order Solanales; family Solanaceae; genus Nicotiana; species Nicotiana obtusifolia. Next base: position 108,073 of record MCJB01044620.1, on the reverse strand, counting down.
GATAAGGAGAAGTCCACAAAAGACTTGAATTTGGAACTTAACAGTTCATCTTCTAATCAACATATTAGTGCTTCCACTGTACTATACATCTGTAGTTCCAAAATCTTTGTTTACTTAAACAGTTCTTCCAACTATGTATATTTATAATAAACTAATACAAGCAACACAGAAACTATTAATAGCAACACCATAAGCCCAGATGCAGAGCCAGGATTTCAACCTTATGAGTTCTTGATGTTAGAATGACGATTCCAAGTATTAAAAACTGGGTTCTAAATTTACTATGTCCACATATTTAATGAATTTCTTAACATAAATACACAGTTTGCATGAAATCTACTGGAATCGACCAAACCCTTATACGGGCTTCTATCTCCACCGCTGCATAAGCCTATAAGCCATTTCAAGGATGCAGTTTCTCCAAGCCCTTCCTACTCTCATGTTCTAACCTGATTGGTTAGATACAATGTTACAGTTACAAGGTTAAGAACTGAACTTAAGAAATACTTGTTCTTAGTTTCACAAAATTATCAAGCCAATTTTCATTGATTCAGGAAGAGCCCGATACCAGATTCAAACCAAAGATGTACTGATGCACATTAACACATGGAAAGTGGAAATTGCATCCATGATGTGAAGTTAACAAAATCAACACTTTAACCAATTATATGTGCATCCATGCACGCTCATGTTTGTGCGTGTCTCTGTTGAATGCATTCTAAAGGTTTCTGGCAAATGAATTCCCTTGCTCAGGCAATAAATAGGTATTCTCATGCCAAATAGAAGTACAAAGCTACAGAACCTCCTATAAGGACGTCCATTTTGATCGAGAAATTCACCAAATTTCATGGCTTTCGAAATGTGAGTATGTCTGTCGCAAACGTGTTACCTGATCTGTAGGAAAATCTTTTTTACCACTTTACATGTAACATACAGATGCACATAACAGTTACAAGAACTATGAAGAGTTACCATTGATAACTATGTAGTCTGGTACATCAACACGTTTATGAAGTATATGGGCATTACTATACAGGGAGGGTCAATTGGTCAGACTAGATCTGCTTCTTGTTACACACTATTCTTTTCCTTTCTAGTCCAAATCACTGTACGATGCTTCCTCTTCTGGCAATTCAAACTCATCAACCTCTTGAAAATGCTTTCGCCAGTAGTTGACAAAATCTTCTGGCAAGGAATCTTCAAGGACAGGTTTCCGCTCTGTGCACCTCCTCTGCAGAAACATTTTAGTTATTAGCCATTAAAATGGTAGGCTATTATATAAGCGAAAGAATGCACAAACCGCGTTCCAGAAAGCAGTTATCAGCAATGTTAATAGGAATTTATAACTAGGTTTAACACCAACCCCTCAGTTTTAGGTAACTCACTGAGCCATATTTTAGTTCATCTTTCCCAAAAATTATTTTGATATGGTTGGTGAAGAGAACTCAGGTCAGGGGGTCAGCAATGTGAGCTTAGGCTTGCTATTGGAACCATTTTAGAAAGAAATGTTTCAGAACGTTAGCGAACCTCCACGTTATGAATGTCTCTCACATCTAATCTACATAGTTTCCTATACATGAAACATATCTATTACAAGATAATTGTGCAAAGATATGGATGAAACAAACTTCAGCATATTCTTTCCCATATCTCTGAAACTGAACCTAGAATAGAAAATAAAAGAGGCCAGTACCCATTACTACTGGTGGTCCATGAGATCTCAACAGCAACGAGAAGGATGTCTAAAAGAAGCCAGAACAGATACTTCTCATTAGAGATCCATACAAAAAGAGATTGTTAACAAACCTTCTTACGCTTTCCATTAGGATCCGTCCATGAACCTGAGGGTTTAATATCACCAGCTCCGTTGAATTTACTCCTACATAGAAGAAACAAGAATCAAGAGAGCATCAGCATTGAGTAGTCTGCCTATGTCACTTTTCACATTTATAATATCTCTATTCCATTCAAAACACAAATGCCTCGATTTTAGATGTGCCGCAGGAAAGAAAAGGGGATAGAGGGTAAGGTGTTGCTAATGTGCATGCTGCAGAACTATCTTGCGTATTAAGCACGTGCAGAGCCTTTGAAGTGAACACAATTGCAACTACGACACTCAATTCACTACTGATTATGCTACTTCAGGTAGATAAAAAAATAAATAGTAGCTTGAGTGCACTGCCAAGACAGAAAATTTCAGCCTGACTCAAGCCGGAAAAGGATACACATTCGTGGGGAAGTGCCGCTGAAAATTTCTTAGGGTTAAAACTGGAGGTAAAACTGCATGTACTGTGTTAGGAGCATGAAAGTTCAAATCAACCAACAATCTATATTTGGTACAGGATATCAGCAAATGATATCACCAGAAGAAGCTTCAAATCTCATGTGACTAACCTCAGAAAAAAAGAGAAAAATGATATAAGAAAAAGGGGGGAAGAAAACCGCTTCCTCAAGATTACATGCATGTAAAGCCAGACATAAATAGAAAGAGAGAGTTTTTTTGTGTGTGTGTGTGTGTGTGTGTGTGTGTGTGTGAGAGAGAGAGAGAGAGAGAGAGAAAAACCTATGGGTTCTTGTCTTTGGAAAAGTAGGGCAACTAAAAACTGATGCGTCTTCCATCCCTTTTCCCTTTGTTTTCTTTAAAGATGCGGAACTCCGAGTCAAAACACCAACTTTTTCTTCTGCTGCTTTTTCATCTGTAGGAAAGTGCTCATGAGAAATTGCCTTAGCTTTGTCTTTTACCCTCTGAGGAGATGAAGACACAAAAGGCTCATGAATAACTATTCCCTTCTTTTTCTTATTTCCTGAAACGGGGTAAGGTAGAACAGCAACTCCTTTCCCCTTATCTTCCTTAGTCTCGGGAGACAAGCTACTGAATGACTCAGCAATTGCCTTCCCTTTATCCTTTGTGATTGTAGGAGGCAGGGAAAGGAAAGGCTCATCAATCTCTTTCCTTTTATCTTTTTTGTTTTCATGAAGACTGGAAGTGAAGGTCGGAGTAGTAGCTTCCAAATTAGACTTCTTCGTAGTGTGCCTTCGATTATAAACTACAGCTTCATTATCCCTGCCTGCTTGAGTAACAAACAAGAGCCAACTTAGACAGGTTAGCCCTAGGTATTAAAACAAATACAGACATTAAAAATTTGAGCAAAAGCAAGCATAGTAACACAGTTCCCTGTATTTAGCATTTCAAAACTGAGAAGCCAAACTTATTAGAGCAAATGAAGAACCAACCAAATCAATGTTAGCAATTACGTCGATTGCTTCTGTTCACATGAAGAACTTGTTTACAATTTGCTATCCAACATAAAAGTCAATTTGCTAGGGGTAGGCACCTGTAGATCATGTTTCATAATATATTAAGCTACCTTTATACATTACACTCGGACTATTTTTAGGCTTGCGATTAATCTAACACAATCATCCTCCTTCATCTAGACTTGGAACTGCCTGTACGAATCTCTACGCAGAGTTCAAAAGTATCATCATTACTTTATCAATAATAACGATTTCTTTGAAATAAAGACTTTAAAAGGTACTCAAAAGTTATTAAGAAAAGATTACTGATATCCCATGTTTCACAAGTTCGGTTGGATTTAAAGACAACTATTGCTACTAAGATTTTAAACAAAGTAGGTTAATAATTTGGTTCGTAACTTTTGGAGTTCCAAATCCCAGAGGAGGATCGAGATTCGTACTTTATGGGTTTGACTATGGAAGTCTACCACAATTTATTTGGTTCACTGGGTTTGTAATCTATATTCTTATACTCCCTCTGTCCCAATTTAGGTGGCGGTATTTGACTCGGCATGGAATTTAAGGAAGGAAGACTTCTGAAACTTGTGGTCTAATACAAGCCATAAATATCTATGCGGCTATAAATCATCTCATTAAGGATAGAAGTAGGAATTTTAAAATTTCTAAATAAGGAAGTATGATATTCTTTTAAGGACGGACTAAAAAGGAAAGTATGACACATTAATTGGGACAGAGGGAGTACTATATAGTGGATATTTTAACACATTTACAGGGTCTAAACAAAGCTACTGGGTTTGGAGTTTGGATGAACGCATGCAGTAGCCCCCCGGCCGTTTTCTAAATCTACATTGTAGTCTTCTACAAAACAGCAGAATTAGTTATCCATTAATGTATTACTGAGTCGCAGTAACTCTGAAATGGAGGAGCTAAAATCCAATAGATATCACTTGTTTTTCATAATCAAGTTCTTCACACTTACCAGATGATTTAGCATTATCCACTATAATCCTCCCACAAAAACAACTGAGTAAAGAAAAATAGATAGCAAGGTTGGAAGTATCGGGAGCTGCTTATACACAATATATTTATTCCCTACGTGATAATTAACCGCGACATAATGTGGAAATGGGACAGAGGGTAAAATATACCTAATGTCAAAATCTAAACAGTAAATTCAAACAAACTGGAATATGCAAATATACACACACACAACAGAGATAGAGAGCGAGGGCAGGGAGATCATACCAGGAGTGGTTAATGAATAGTCAGGCACACGAGCAACACGACGAACAGTAGAAATATCGAGGGGGTTAGGGTTTGGAGCAGAGTTGAAATTGGAAGATGCGACGCTGGTTCCAGAGTATACCTCCGTGGAATTGTTATTGGGCGAGTTGTTGTTAGGCTTTGAGGTATTGGAATCGGACTTGGAAACAGAAATTGGGGGTTTTCGGAAAACATTTTGAGGTTTCGAAGAAGAAGCGGAGGAGGAGGAGACAAGCTTGCGGAGAGTAGAAGTGGGTATGAGATTGAAATTGGAGATGTCAGATAATGGTTGCCTCTTCTTGTTGTTCATGGCTTTAGAGCTGCTATTTCTTTGAGTAGCCATGGATTCCCATATTTCAACTTCTCATTTCGTCAATTTTATTCTGTTGTTAACCGAAGAACAAGCTTAATAATCAGTTGGGTGGCGGGAAAACGTGTGGGAGATTTTTGAAAAATATAGGTGGATTATAGAGTTCACGACAAGATTGTTGAGAGGTCTTTTAGACTCGAGATGGTTCCGTTCGGAATACTCGATTCAACCCTAGCCCGTCTTTAGTTGTTCAACCTTTTGGCTTTATTAGAAAAAGTACTTATTCTGCTTTCTTTTTCTACCTATATAGATATAGATATACAAGTGCGAGTAAAGCAGCTGAGACAGACATACCAGATTCTATATATTTTATAGACTTTCATACTTTTGCCCATGTTTTTCTATATTATTACGTTCATTGCCATCAGAGAATTGGTAAATAAAGGCAATTTCTGAGGCCACTTATATAGGTAGAATAACTCTAAGGGGTCGTTTGGTAGGCCGTATTAAACAAAATAATCCCCGTATAAAAATTTAATCCGTCCAATACCATGTTTGGTTGGTCAATTCAATTTACTCCTACCTAATACATGGATTAGTTATACCTCATATGAGGGATTAACTAATACCATGGAAAGGAAGGGATTATTAATCCATGGATTAGCTATACATGGATAAGACTTAACATTACTAAATCCAAACTTATACATTGCATAATTAATTTTTAATACAATGAACCAAACACTTGATAAAAAATAATCCCAACACTACAATCCCTGCATTACTAATCCCTGCATTACTAATCCCTGCACTATTAATCCCTGCATTACTTGTGTTCGTACCAAACGACCCCTAACAGTTACAGGTTTAGCCACTTCTGCTTACTCACTGTATTAACATCAGAGCATGTGGACTTTTGCCTCGGACAGCTGGGAGGTAGCTTTGGGGCTAATCTATCTAAAAATTGATACAGCCTCTGAATACTCTCCACTCGAAAAGGTTTATTTTTCCCCTGCCCTTCTTCTGCTTATCTTGGTACCTTGGTGGTTTACTTTGGTAAATTTTCTTCTTTCTCACAATTTTGTACAGCAAGGGGTTTCATTCGGAAGAGTTGTACCATAAAATAATATTTCTACAGCATTAAGTTTACAATTGGTAATATAAATTTTCCCCATTTAGTTGCCTTTTCTGCTATCCGGTCACATCTCTCTCTTAATTTCTCTGCATCATAGGATTTCTCAGTTGTGTAATTTGTGCGTTTCTTGTGTGGAAGGACTGGCCTTGGTGTAATGTATTGTAAAATTAGGATTTCTTTTTCGGAAAAATTGGTCGATAGTGCTAGGGTTTGTGGATTTGAGAAATTGATAAAATTTGAAGTTTTATCTGCTTCGTCCTCAATAATCCAGAAAGAGGATTGACATTCCTGTAGTAATAGGCCCAAAGTTAACACCTTCTCACTGTAAGACCAGCTTCGGCACTTCCATTTGTAGTCTTTATCGTTATTTTTGTTTGAACATTGTTATAGTAACATAAAATCGTCTTGGTATTCTGTTGTTCCCTAATTTAGTACTTCACCAAGTTGAAATAATTTACTCTAGGTTTTTGTATTTTTTTTGTATAAGAAACTGTTATGAATGCCACGAAACAAGTAGACTAATTTTTTATTCTAATTTTCCTACACTATAGTTTCATAGAAGCAGGAAAATATTGATTTTTGTTCTACTTAAACTCGTCAAATCTTGAAGTGTTGCTGTTTTGAGTTTAACCTCTGATAAAATGGTGTTGCAGTTGTAGTATTTAAACTGACTAAGCTATTGTAACTTGTTCAACTTATTCAAAATTTTGCGGTATGAACGGATATTTATTCATTGATGAGTCAAGTTGGACAAAATCCAAGTTAGCAAATTGAATACCTCGTGTTTCTTTCGTAGAATGTGCTGGCTGTTAGGGTGATTCGTCTAAATCTCATTATCTTGAACAATGAACATATTTGAAGTGTTAAATTGTTAGTTCTCTGAAGTAGCTAAATTCCGCAGCCCTGGTATGTTGTATATCTTGACAAGTTCTTGCTCCTTCTCCTGTTTGTTACCACAAAGGAACATAGATTACAGAGCGCGAGCGGCATGGAGTTCCAACAGTTACTTTGAAATGTAGTGACTAAAAAGTTCAGACTGGGTCAACTAAAGAATGGACTTGTAAAGTTCAGTCCGTAGACAGATTTGGTCGAGAGAAAGCAGGGATCAACGGGTTCGTTTTCAGACAATAATTAGTCAAAATGAAAACGAAAGTCAGGTTACAACTATAAGTGTAACATAAGATCTTCTAACTAGTACTCTTCCAATAAATAGTGCATTATCTTTCTTAATAAAATTGCAGGAGGAACAAATTTGTGTAATACCGTACGGTGATGACATTGGACGTTGTGATAAGTTGTTCGAACTTTTCGAGACGTACCTCATTTCAACTGCCAAAGTTAGAAATCCACAGCCTTATTCACTATACATCGGCCAACTTGAATGGGTTGTCGACGAGTTCACTATTGTGGAGTCTATTGCAAGGAATAATGAAAAGGAGGCACCGTTACCTCCTCTGACGAGACTAAATATGATTTCCTTCCTTGACATCGAACAACAACCTTGCGGTGTTGAATTTGGTATCTTTCAAATTAGTCTTTGTCTTACAACAACTTTATTACTTCAATGTGATGATCCGAAAGGTCATTTTGAGCTTTAGCCTTTATTTTCATGTTCTGAGATCTCGATTAGCTCTATTTAGTGATTCTGAATTTACGTGAGCAGTCCGTGTCTTTTTCAGGAAAGTCTTTATGTGAAAAATTGAAGAAATCATGAATTTTAGCCTTAAAAATGATTTGATTGACCACGGTCAATATTTTATGTAAACAATCCCGGATTGGTATTTTGACGATCTCGGTGGATCCGTATCGCGATTTTGGACTTGGGCGTATGCCTGAAATTGAATTTGGACGTTCCTAACTTGATTGACGTGATTTGTTGAAAACTAGTAATTTGAAGGTTTAAAGAATTTTGAAGTTTGATCGTAGGTTGACTTTATTGCTATCAGGTTCGGATTTCGGTTCCGGGACTTGGTATAGCTTCATTTTACTATTTAAGACTTGTCTGCAAAATTTGATGCAAAACGGAGTAGATTTGATTGGATTCAACGCTCGGTTGTGTATTTGAAAGTTCTTGAGTTTCTTTGAAAATCTCATACATTTTTTATGACTGATTCGTAGTTCTAGGTGTTATTTTGGTGTTTTGATCGTGCAAGTCAGTTTGTATGATGTTATTACGCTTGTGTGCATGATTGGTTTAGAACCCGATGGGCTCAGGTGAGTTTCGGACGTGTTTTGGATGAGTTTGAATATTGCAAAGGTTACTGGTGCAATATTAGTCCTCGTGTCTGTTGCTGATCTCGCATTTGCGAGCCTCACTTTTGCGAACAAGAGTTCACATTTGCGAGCATGGGCTGGGCTGGGTGGACCTCGCATTTGCAAACAGTCAGTGGTCGCATTTGCAATCTCAGAGTCGCATTTGCGACTCAGTATGCTCTTGACTTATCTTCGCATTTGCGAAGGAGATGTCTACATTTGTAAAGGTGGGTATGTTCGCATGTGCGACCCTTATCTCGCATTTGCAATGTTCGCGATTGCGACATATGCAATTGGGTAAAAGATGGGGCAAACGAGACTTAGCTCATTTTACACCATTTCTTAATCCTAAACACTCTAGAGGTGATTTTTCAAGAGAACTTTCTTTCCAAAATCATTGATAAGCAACTTTAATTCATTTTTTTTTTTTCAATTACCCATTACTTTTCATGTGTTTTCAACATCAAATCTAGGATTTTCATGGTAGAAATTAGGGATTTGGGTCTTTGCAAAATTGAGATTTAGACCTCAACTTGAGGTTGAATTTCGAGACAAATCACATAACCGAGTTCGGGGGTGAATGAGTAATCGGGTCTTGGTCCGAATTTCGAATTTTGAGCAAGCGAGCCTCGGGTTGACTTTTGTTGACTTTTTCCAAAATAATTAAAGATGAATCTTTTTCACTCATGGGTAGTTCCTAAAGCATATTTTGAATTATTTGAACTATATTTGATTAGATTTTATTGATTCGGAGGCTAATTCTAGAAGCAAAGCCGTGGTTGGTTGATTTCTTTGATTGCAGAGCGAGGTAAATGCCGAGGTTAACCTTGACTTGAGGGATTAGGATTTGTTGGTTTATTTGCTACGTGTTTTATGTGTGTGGACAACGTATATGTGAGGTGACGAGTACTTATGCATTGTTATTGGGTTAAAGCACGCGGGTAGCACTTGTTTCTTGTAATTATGTAATCCATGCTTAGTTAGATTATTACTTCTTTAATTATTCGTTTCGTATTTATTGCTTATTTTAAAAATGTGGAATATTTTGGAACTTGAAGTTTGATATCTTGGTACCATATTTGAAGTTAAATTATTCCCTGCATTGTTTATTGTTCAGATTTATATTATTACATGGTGAGGATGAGAGTAAAAGCACGAAGGGTGTTGCCATGCATTTCACTCATATTATTACATGGTGAGGATGAGAGTAAAAGCACGAAGGGTGGTGCCGTGCCATTATATTCATATTATTACATGGTGAGCACGAGAGTAAAAGCATGAAAGGTGATGCCGTGCCATTATATTCATATTATTGCATGGTGAGGACGAGAGTAAAAGCACGAAGGGTGATGCCGTGCAATTTGCATATCATTGATCTGACTGATTTTCGATTTTGGTGATTTACTTGGTTATTTTGTGTCTTCATACTTGCCATATCCATTATATCTTTCCCTTTTCGCATGTCCCCTCTCAGTTAGTATTTATCAGTTTACCGTCGTTTTGTTGCCTTGTATGCACTTGTATAAGTTTATTTTACGTAGGTGTCTTGTCATAGACTCGTTACTACCTCGTCGAGGTTAGGCTCGACATTTATGGAGTACATTGGGTCGGTTGTACTCATACTATACTTCTGCACTTTTTTTGCAAATTTTGGTGTTGATCCTAGCGACGCTTAGTAGCTTTCTGCTCGGATCCAACCGTAGTCGGAGACTTGAGTTATAGCTGCACATCGTTCGTAGCCCTGAAGTCCTCTTCCGTTCTATCATTACTATTTTATTGAGTTTCAAACAGTTGTACTTTGTTTCGACCTTATTTGTAGCACTCTAGATGCTCATGTATTCGTGACTCCAGGTTCTGGGATATGTTTAGATTTCGTCGTCCGGTGTTATATCACTATGCTTCAGACTTTTATCATTAATATTGTTAATATTTTGTTTTCAACTGCTAAATTGATTAATTATCTATCTCACGTCGGCTTGCCTAGCATGTAGATGTTAGGCGCCATCACCGTCTCGGGATTGAAATTCCGGAGTCGTGACAAGTTGGTATCATAGCACTAGGTTGCTTAGGTCTCACGAGTCATGAGCAAGCTTAGTAGAGTCTAGAGGATCAGTATGCAGACGTCTATACTTATCTTCTAAAGGCTATAGAGTTTTAGAAAAAATTTCACTTCCTTCTTTCCCTATCGTGCGATTTTATTCTATTATTGATGTTTGAACCATTCCATTCTTGTTCTCGTAAATGGTGAGAACACGCACAACATCCACACCAGACAGGAATCGGAGCCCCATGTTGCAGCCACTACCTGTTGATACCCAATTTTGCCCTCATATTTTATAAAATATTATATATACTTCAAAATATCATTTGCATCATTGCTAATTTACAATAGCAATATAAGTATTTTCTACAATTTTACATAATTTTTAAAGCTTTAAAATTGATTTTCTTACACTTAAATTGTTCAAATATTTATTAGTCACCCTTTCAAATTATTTTGTGATGACTTAATCATCCAAATTTATTATTTACACCCACATGTATGTTTTATAACATTTTACTTTATTTCATATAATTACATTTGTATTTTTGAGTTATTTACATAATTTTACAATAATAGCCTATATTCTATACATAATTATATTTATTACATTATTTATGCTAAAAACCCATTTTTATGTTTTTAATAATGTTAAGCTATTATTTTCAATCATTTTACTGCATAAGTAATGTTTTTAATATTTATTAATTATTTTTTATAAATTATTTTTAAAAAAATTTGCTTATTTAATTTATAGCCCAATATAGGGATAATTTCACCCTTCAACAGCCCAACCAAACGACCCCTTTTAAAATTCGATCGCCACCCGTTACACTTAATCCGCCCCTTTTCCTATTCAATCTTGGCCGTTGATCTTAAATTATCAAAGACCTATAATAAAACTTTCCCACTCTTTATAACCCTCGCCCCAAACCTTAGAGACTAATCTCCCCGACCGGCCGCCTCTGCATTCTCTCATCCCTCCACTCTCACACTAAATCCTAGCCGCCTCCATTCAAACCCCATCCTCTAATTCGATCTCACATGAAAAATCTTCCATATTCACTTTCCTTTTTGTGCACACACGATGGTTCTTACTATTTCCTCAACGTTACAGTATGTGGTACTTGATTATTTATGGAAGCTAAATCAGCGGGTGTTCGTTCAACTCCGTTTCTGTACTATCTTCATGTTCTTGACCTGATACACTCACTACTAGGCTATATGGGTCCGATTCAGTGAGATTCTTTGGCTATTTGTGTTCTCCTTCTCGAACTAGTGTTTATTCGATTTCTCTCCTAAGTTGATTCTGAATTGATTTTTGCATGCTTCTCTTTCCTTATTTGATTGATTACATTTCCTTGTTTGTTAGTTCATTTTCCACTACTATATAAACCCCCTTCCTTGTTCCCCTTCTAAGTCTCAACAACTATCAATTGACTACTGTTAACTCATTCTATATTATTCTGAGACTTTGATTTTGGCCGGCTTAAAGCCAAGGCCATCGAAATTCGATTATTTAACCTCTCTTAGTGTGAGAATTGCTCGGGTTCATCTGAGACCCTTGGGAACTCTGACACACTGAGAATTTGGGAGTTTCGGTCGTTCTCTCTTTGCTACTGATAAGCAAGTTGTTGCTGGAATTTAGTTTTCTACCTTATTTTCTCTTTAGTTCTGCAAACTGGTAAGTACTTGACTCTCGCAATTTCATTTTCTCTTGCTTGTGTTCATTCTTTGTATGCTCATGTCATTTAGGCCTTTGTGAATCAATATCCTATTGTTCGCCTCTGTTGGTATTCTTGTTTCTTTTGGAATTATTCTGTGCACCTATGCTTTTCTAGCATCTGAACCTGTTTGAACATTAAGCTTCGATGCATGCCCATTATTTGTGTGCAACTTTAACGATTCTGACTATTCTGATTACAAATTATTTGTTATGAGACCCTTCTCATGCCTTGTACTGGAACTCTTAGGGGATCATCTCCTGGCCAGAACTTGCTTGAATGAACTCCTTCATGTTGAATCTTTTATGTGTAATAAACTATTTCTTTACAAACTGACCATGATCATGTGAATCCCATGTTACAATACTGTCTCAATGTCCAGGTGAACATGTTTTTTTTGCTATTTGCAATTCTGGTGATTGTACTCTTCGACTTGTTAATCCTGTATTCTTTAGCATTGCTTAAGACTTCTGGGGTAGATTTCAATGTTTAGCTTCTTCTCTTATGCATAGTCAACTGGATGAATCCTGATATCTTCTTGCCCTGTTAGCCTAGAGTTGATATATGCTTTTACCTACCATGAACTCTTTAGGGTCTTTGTGCTATGATCAATGCTCACCATGTTAACTCTCATGTTCAACTAAGTGGTATGTCTGCCAAACTACGGCCACTAGGATGTTAAGATTGCACCTCACTTGTCCTTGTCTATGACACTACTAGATTTTCATGTTTAAATCCCTGCCAAAGCTCTTTAGGATAGTCTCGGACCATGTTTTGTTTTGAAACTTTATTTGAAATAGTTTACTATCTTATGATGGTCAATCATGTTGTTCTTAAGCTTTGTTTCTGGAATGACAAGCACAAACTTGCCTCATATGTGTCTTGTATGTCTCTCAATTTAGCATGATCTTGCTCGTATGCCTTGATTAAAACTGTTGCTAGTTACAGTTTTAAGAACTAAGTGTTTAAGCTGTCAATGAGTCGCTTGTTATCCGTGTGGTTAAATTTTGCATCCATTTAGGTAAGTAATTTATTTTGTTGGGCCTGGAAGGATGCCATATGTGTTGTTTGACTTGCGCAATGGATTCAGAGGCCCTCTAGTTGTTTTTGTGAGCCTGTTGTTTGGGCCTGCTGTTTGTCCGGGGAGTAAGAAGGCCTTGGGATATCCATGGCTTACTTTGTATTGGGCTCGTAATTGCCTTAGTGGGCATCTACTTGTTTCAGTTCGTATTTGGTCATCTTTAAGTATGTATTATTTCATTCTGGGCCTGTAATGATAACAAACAATTGGGGAGTTAGTGAATTGGGGGAAACAAGTATACTCTATTCTTGCAAGGGTAAAAAAAATGCCTATAGGATATACGTTCTTTATTTGCTATTTTGTTTAACGTACTTTATTTCTATACACTGATAGAAATCATGCATATAGAAAATCACACACTTCACTTAACTTGTCTAATACTTGTACGATATCCAAAGCTTGTTAGTTTAAGTAAAATTTTGTATTTGTTTCCATGTCTACTATTGTGCGCTATTAGACAATATGTCTATAGAAATCAACGCTAATAACTACTTGTTTAATTATTAGACAGCATGTCTATAGGATGTAGTAATACATTACCTTCGCTATTGCTCATCTAGATATCATGACTATAGGGTTTTAATTAATTAATCAACTGCGTCCGTTGCTTTTGTTACTGCCGCACCTTGATGACATGCGTATAAGGATAAAGTCGTATAAAATCAAGTTCGAATGCCAACTGTTAGAAATCCTGCCTATAGGATACTCTCACTCGTCTAAGAAGCATTTCTATAAATCAAACGCTGTTGATTCTGAGGTTACAAACTGTTTTACTGCCTAGTTGCGCAAACAATTTTAAATATCATACCTATAGGGTTTGTAATACTTATAAGCTGCAAATTTGTTAGTCTAAAGCTGTAGTACTGCCTGTACGATACTAGAAATTAGAATTATATAGAAGTCATGCTTATAGGACTCAACGACTCAAATGCGTGTCTACTGCCTAATCTGCCCGCGTGCATTTGTTGCTTATGTGTGGAGGCTAACTTGAGCCATTTGTTGTCTTTATGTGAAGTCCTACATGTTTTGAATGTGCACTTAGTTTTTATCATTTTGAGCATCCTAAGTAAAGTCTAGAACCACCCAAATAATAGGTCCAAAGCCTCCTGGACCATAGGCATGGGACGGGTAGCGCACGCATAGGACATGATCTAGAATTAAATTAGAATGCTTTAAGTAAACAACTTTAACATAGTAATCGGGTAGCAGGAGATGATAGTCTGTGCCTGCTAAATAATATGAGCAACCCCTACCCTAAGGGAGTTGCATTATATTATTTATGTTGCACGGGGTGATCTTTTAGACAAAAAAACTTAGGACCCCCCCCCCCCCCTTTTATATGCTTATTGTTCGCACTTCGTCCCTTGAACTTAGAATAATTATATTGTATCCTGTAACCTCCAAAGACTTGTACTGTTTATTTATATAGTTTAATTCTTGTACGATCTTCTTTACACTTGTTTATATTTTAGTAGAACCTTTAAATTCCTTGTCTTCCCTCACTTATATGATCACATAGGACAATTATAATCCGATAATCCCACGTAGCATAAACTTCGACCGGGAACCATAGTTCTGGACCTCAAAAAGTGCCTAACACCTTCTCTTCGAGGTAATTTGAACCCTTACCCGATCTTTGGTAACGTAGACTAATTGAACAGAGTTATTTGCAAATAGGTGCCCTGCACCGTAAAATCGTTATGTGACGACTCTTCTCTTTTAATACTCACTTAAAAGAGTTGTCACATGTCGAAACCCGCTTTCGAGAGAAAAAAGGGGCGCGACAGTATTACGACTCTGCTGGCGACATACTTAGGCTCTTACCATAGTGAAGTTCACATATGTGGATTAACAGATTATTTGATGACATGTACATCCTTTCCTTTATTTTTTTTTATTTGTTTAAATTGCTATGACATATCCATCCCTCCCTTTTTCCCTTACTTGCTTAAACTGCCATGCCATGTACATCTCATCTCCATTTCCTTCGTTTGCTTAAAACTGCTATGACATGTCTCTCCCGTCCCTACCTCCCTATTTGCTTCATTTAATTACGTTCTCGCACATTTTCATGAGTTAAACTAACTTCTCTCTTTTGTCTTTCCTTTTTCTTTTCTTTCTCCTGTTTATATTATTTATTATTTTTACGTACTTTCATCATGTAAATATTTGGCAACGTGTTACTATTTTTGCATAAAGCATGCTTCTAGCATCATACTCCACTCGTGCTTATTATCAACATAGTGGCGCTTGATGAGTGTCCGCTGTATTGGTGGAAAAAAGGCATGACATGTGGATTATCATCAAGGTGAAAAGGTATGACACGTGGACCATTAACAAGGTGACAGGTGGCATTCCTAATTAGATGAGTTAAAGAATTCAAGAAGGCACGGGAGGAACATCCCTGGGGTTTTTCTGAGAAAGAAACTGGTTCTGGCAGATGTAAAAGAAGAAATAGTAGCGGAATGGATAAAGACCATTAAAAAGGGAAGATGCATGAACCTGACATAAATAAGGAAGGGAAATCGATATTAATCACAGTTACGGGAAATCCTCATCCATAAATGTTTCTATTACAATTATATATGGTAACGTGTAATCAAGGCAATTAATGCCATTAACAAGCCCGAATTAAGTAAGAAAACTGTTATAATTGTGTACTCATATATAAGGACTTAGTCCTCATTTGTAATGGCATTTGACTATTACTAAAATATATGCAATTATTCTTTACTTTATAAGGTTCTAACCGCAATTCTAGGAGTGATTATCAATCTACTTCGTATTTTCTTTCCTTGTCAATTATTTTCATTATTTATTCTATTCTTCAAATTATTGAGAAAGTGAAGTAAATCTTGGTTATCAGTATCCTGATTTCTTCTTGATATTGTAGTGAACAACCCCATTATAAAACCAACGGAAAGCACTTTGACCGAGAAATCTATTTTTGGGTTAAACAAATTATTCCGTTATCAGGAATCTGATAATCTGTTCACTCTCCAAACTTTATTTTTAAAGACCAAATATGTCAACCACTAACAAGAACAACCAGCTGAATCAACAAGTTGGAACTTCACCACATCACACACCTACGGGATCTCCCCAATCCCGTGAAAGTTTATCTGAAAGGTCTGTTTCGCGCACTGATGGTCAGCATGGAGGCAACCAAAACGTTGAGCAGGATGCTCTGAAGCAATTGATTGCAGAACATGTGAATGATGCACTGCAGGCTTTTGTCAGAGGATTACCCAACGCAGCGCAAACTCCTCCACCAGTTAATACAATAACTTTGGAGAACCCACGTTCGGGGCTTGATAACTCTGGAAGTGGAGAAATGCCTAATGAATCTTGTGATGGAGGGTCAGGTACACCAAATAATTCAATTTCACAAAGTTTAGTGCAAACTTTGTAGAAATAGTTGAAGGAGCAAAACGAGAGTATAGAGCAAATACCTGGCATACCTCGGATGATCAAAGGTGTAGATATTGACAAGTATTCACAAAAACCCTGGAAGCCAAGTGCAGCACCTTTGCCAATTCCCAAAACGTTTAAAATGCCTGATATTCCAAAATATGATGGGACATCTAACCCCCGAGATCACGTAACCGTGTTCACACCGGTGTGAAAGGCAATGATCTAACCAAGCAGGAGATTGAATCAGTTTTGGTTAAAAAGTTTGGCGAAACTCTCACAAAATGAGGTTTAACATGGTATTCTCTCCTACCTGAAAATTCCATTGATTCTTTTGCTGAGCTTGCAGATTCATTTATAAAAGCACATTCGGAGGCTCAAAAAGTTAAAAAAAGGATGGAAGACATCTTCGAAGTTAAACAAGGGAATATAGAATTTCTCAGGGAATTTGTAGATAGATTCCAACGAGAGAGGATGATGCTACCACGAGTACCTGATAACTGGGTGACTATGGAATTCACGAGCAACTTGAACGAGAAAAGTTTAGAAGCCACGAGAAGGTTGAAAGAATTTTGTGAGAATTTCCTGCAACAACTTGGAACGATGTATACAATTGATACAGCACAAAGTTGCAGATAGAAGAAGAAACTGTTGCACAACTAATGGTTAACGAAAGACCAGGTTCGAGACGCTCAGAATCAAAGAGAAGGTATGGTAAAAATAGGTACGATCCTTACATGGGACCTGGGGGGAGAGACTCTCAATCTAAAAAAGAGAATGCATGATCTGATTCAAGATCGAGGCAAAAAGACGTGAGTTCTTCATCCAGGTTCAAAAGGAGCGGGATGCCTGAAGCAATTATTCTGGTACTCAAGCAAGAATAGGGGATTATACCTTTAACATTAGCATCTCAGAACTGGTGGCTGTTCTAAGAGGGATGGGAGATAAGGTGCGATGGCCGAAAGAAATGAGATCAGATCCAAACAAAAGGAACCCAGATTTCTGGTGCGAGTTTCATAATGAATATGGCCATAGAACATCAAATTGCAGGCTTTTGCAAGGAGAAGTTGAACATTTACTGAAGCAAGGCTATATTTCTGATTTGCTTAGTGAGAAAGGGAGACAATCATACATGAAGAACAGACAAGAACCTCCAAAGCCACCATCACCAAAGAGAACATGCAACGTCATAATTGGAGGAGATGAGGTCAATGGAGTAACATACATAGCCGCAAAAGACATCAAAAGTTATTTTCACTCATGGAAAGCGAGTTTTCCAAGTCTTGGATGGTGACAATATAACATTTGACGAAGAAGACGCGGACAGCTTGATGATTCCTCCATGTTGAAGATCATGGATTCATGATATGGTTGGTGTCCCGTCCATGTTGCATCAAGTTATTGAATTCCCTTCACAGTGGGGAATGCGACAAATCCGCGGAGATCAACAAGCTTCATGAAGTATTAATTCGGTGGTGATTGCAAACATAACAACCAACGATGCAGATGTGAAATAGCAATTAAAGAATTCGGTTGAGGACACTATTATTCATACCTCAACTGAAAACACACAAGGGAAGACTGATGTCGACTCAAGATTTGATGTGATTCAAGATTGTCCACTGGCCAGATAGAAAAGTTTACACCGGAGCAAATTTGAGCCCAAAAATGAAAGGTAAATTAATTGAATTTTTACGTGCTAACTCCGATTGCGTTTGCTTGGTCTCATTTAGATATGACAGGTATACCTCCGGAGGTGATGAATCATAAACTAAATGAGGATCTATTACACCCACCTTTCAAGCAAAAGAAAAGGCAGCAAGGGGCTTTCACAAATCAAGTGATCCAGGATGAGGTGCAAAACCTTTTGAAAATTGGTTCAATACGAGAGTTAAAGTACCCTGACTGGTTATCTAATATTGTTGTGGTTCCAAAAAAAAAATAGAAAATGGCAAGTTTTTGTAGATTATACTGATTTTAATAAGGCTTGTCCTAAAGATTCATTTCCTTTACCACATGTAGATCAATTAATTGATTCTACCGCAGGTCATGAGCTTTTAAGTTTTTTAGATGCATATTCTGGTTATAACCAGATAAAAATGGACCCTCTAGATGAGGAGAAAACTTCGTTGTCATAGATAGGGGAACTTGCTGCTACAAAGTCATGCCATTTGGCTTGAAAAATGTTGGAGCCACATATCAGAGATTGGTGACCAAAATGTTTCAAGAACACCTGGGAAAGACTATGGAAGTCTATATAGATGATATGTTGGTCAAGTCAACATAGGCGGGGGATCATTTTCAACACTTGTCTGAGACCTTTGAAATTCTCCGCAAGTACAACATGAAGTTAAACCCGGAAAAGTGCGCTTTTGGCGTGGCTTCAGATAAGTTCTTAGGTTTTCTTGTTTCTAACAGAGGTATTGAAGTAAATCCCTTACATATCAAAGCTATTGAGGAAATATCAGATATACTCACGAGCAAGAAACAATTGCAAAGATTAACAGGTAGGATAGCAGCTCTAGGAAGGTTTATATCAAAGTCATCAGAAAAAAGTTTAAAATTCTTTTCAGTGTTGAAAAAGCAAAATCAGTTTGAGTGGACTGACGAGTATCAACAAGCTCTGAAGGAATAAAAGACGTATCTATCAAATCCACCTATGTTAGCAAAACCAAAGACAGAGAGAGGTTGCTCATTTACCTTGCTGTGTCAGAGGTAGCGGTAAGCAAGATATTGGTACATGAAGATAAAGGTAAACAATCTCCAATTTACTATCTTAGTAAGTATTTACAAGATGCTAAGACACTGTATCCTCATCTAAAGGAACCTGCTTTAACTTTAATTATGGCATCGAGAAAGTTACAACCTTACTTTCAGTATCATCCTATTTCTGTTATAACTGCTTTCCCACTAAGAATCATATTGCATAAACAGGAATTATCGGGTAGATTAGCTAAATGGGCAATAGAACTCAATGAATATGATATTATATATCAGCCTAGAACCACAATAAAATTGCAAGTGTTAGCAGATTTTAGTCCGAACCTAATTCCTGAAGCAGAAAAAGAGCTACAACTATTTATCAGTGCTAATCCGAGGACTTGGACCCTATTTACTTACGGTTTTTCAAATGTTAAAGGAGCTTGTTTGGGTATTGTTCTAATTCCACCCTCAGGAGAAGTCATAAGACAGGCATAAAATGTTACCCAATCACTAACAATGAGGCAAAGTATGAAGCTGCGATTGCAGGTTTGGAACGGGCACGAGAGCTTGGTATTGAACAAATTGTGATCAAAAGTGACTCACAGCTGGTAGTCAATCAAATGCAGAGGACTTACGTGGCTAGAGAGACACGAATGCAGCAATACCTCGAAAAGGTACGAGAATCCCTTAGACAATTTCAGACATGAAAAGTTGTGCAAATACCCAGGGAGGAAAATGCAGAAGCAAACACGTTGGCAAATCTGCATCTGTCGCTGATGCAACAAACACAGAAAATGCCGGTGTGGTACATTTGTTTCATTTAACACTTGACCAAACCAAGAGTGAGGTAAATTTCAATAATTTAACTTGGGATTGGAGAAACGAATTTGTGAACTTTTTGCAATATGGCATTTTGCGTGAGGATAAGAAGAAATCCCAATTGTTACGGTTGAAAGCTGCTCAGTACTGCTTAATTCACGAAATTTATGTCGCAAAATGTTTGGTGGACCTTTAGTACGGTCCCTTGGACCATCACAAACGGAATATGTAATAAGAGAAGTACATGAGTGGCATTATGGAAATCATGCCGGGGGAATATTGGTTGTGAAGACATTAATAAGGGCAGGATAATATTGGCCAAAAATGAAAGAAGAAGCAAAAACTTCGAAGCCAGGTGCGATACATGCCAACGATATGCCAATTATATGCATCGACTAGCGGAACTGTTGCATTCAGTCATATCATCATGGCCCTTCATGAAATGGGGGATGGACATCGTAGGGCCTTTGCCTCAAGCTAAGGGAAAGGTACGATTCTTGTTTATTTTAACGGATTATTTCTCAAAATAGAGTTCCATAGAGATCGTCTGTGACAATGGCCCACAATTCATAGGTGCGAAAGTCATCGATTTCTTCCAAAGCTGGCAGATTAAACGAATTACTTTCGAACCTTGTCACCCAGCGGCTAACAGGAAAGCTGAGTAGACAAATAAGTTTATCATCAATAATTGAAAAAAGCGATTGGAAGAATCAAAAGGCAAATGGCCAGAAGCACTACCAGGGGTGCTATGGGCTTACCGAACCACGGCAAAAACTAGTACGGGCAAGACCCCATTTTCACTTGTGTACGGGATGGAAGCTTTAATTCCAATGGAGATAGGCAAACCAAGCACGAGGTACACACATACCACTGAAGCAACAAATGAGGAAGAGTTACTGGTAAATTTGGATTTGATATAGGAAAGGAGGGAAGCAACACTAATTCGGATGGCAGCTCAAAAATAGATGATTGAACGATACCATAACAGGAAATCCAACTTGAGGTACTTTAAAATTGGGTACTTCGTCCTCAAAAAGGTGTTCCGGTCAACAAAAGTAGCAAACATTGGAAAGTTGGGTTCAAATTGGGAAGCCAGGTATAAGGTTAGAGGCATTGCTGGAAAAGGAGCATACGAGTTGGAAACCATGGATGGCAAGGTGTTACTATCGAATTGGAATATAGTCCATTTGAAGAAGTATTACTTCTAAATAAAGTTAATACCCACGGCTAGGTATCATGCAAGTTTGATTTTATTTTGTTCATTTGAATTTTACTAACCATTTTAGATGATAGGCAAAAAGTTGGCTCGTACCAAATGGTGATATTAGACCCGAAAGACACGCGGAGTACTGAATTATTCCCGGTCTAGGTTACAACTTGTATGATGGAAATAGGGTTATACGGTCATCATCTATAAGTTTATCTCTAAGTCCTGTTTGCATTTTCCTTTTCGGGAAAAGGACCAAAAGAAAGGAGTTGATCTAGTGTTCGAGATTTCATGCTTCATTGCTCCAACACTGGGGGGGACTATGCATATAGAAGGTTGCATAAGGAAAGAAGATGTATACCAAGAGCATAGTTCAGCTTGAATCAAAACCTTGAAGAAACCCTTGAAGAAAAATAAAAAATTCTGAAAGGCGTTCAAACTCGCAAAAGGATGCAACATATTCCCACGAGCTTCTAGGTCAAAGCCATAAACTTAGTCATGGGAGAATATACTCAACTTTGTAAACCTGCTACAATGAAAGCAATTACGAAAATGTTGTACAAACAGTTGTGAAAATGGTGTACAAATTTACTTATTTGAAAGTTCAAAAAATAAAACTTCCTCAAATTACTTCATGTTTCATATCTACTTCATATTTCATATCTTTGCACAAATATAAAGATGAGGCGTCATCTTCATCGGCGTTGTTAATATAAAAGGGCCCTCTTTTATAAAAACCTGTGCATATTGAAATCAAGGTTTACTAAAGCAATTCAAATGCAAGAATAGGCTCAAAAAATCAATGAGCAGAAAGCATAATATGCAGCAAAAGCAAAAGGGTATTTATATCTTTACCCCAAAAACAAGGGCGGTAAATCTTCCAAAAGTTATCCAAAAAACACAGTAAAATTCCAACAAAAACCAAAAGAAAACCAACACTTTCAACAAAAGTCAAGCAGGGAAGAACTAGGGAGCATCATCCATGAGAGAGGAAGTATTAACTTGAGAAGATGAGGGTTGAACATCGGCTTCACCGGGGTCCATCACCATCACCCTTGGAACCTTCGTCCTCGGGTGTGGAGAAGCTTTGACGCTGCTGAGTCTGTTCAATCGTTTCTCTAGCCTTTGCAATCTCAGCATTAAGGTCAAAACCTTCTTGGCTGGCTTCAGTTAAAGTCTTGAAGCAAGTTTTCAAAAAAGCCCAGATAATATCAAGTGTTGACTTGTTTTCAAGGGCTCCGTAATCCTTCTCCCACTGCTCGATCTCAGCTTTCAACTCTTCTTTTTCTGCCTCCGAGGCTTCATAATATACCTTCAAAGGAGCAAGAGAACTCTCAAGGAATTGAATCTTATCAGTGGAGGAACGAAGGTCTTCTTGAGTTTGGGAAAGCATCTATACCAGATCACCCGCGTAAACCTCTTTTTGATTAAGGAGCTCTTTCAAACTCCTTATCTCTTCGGTAGCCTTGGAATGTTGTTCAGCAAAGGAGGATTCCAGTCGGTCTTTGTCTTTTGCAACTTGAATGAAAGAAGCTTTTAAAATCGCTAGTTCAGCAGAGACCATCCTCAGTTGTTGTTCCAAAGCTCCTTTCTCCTCAGCAAGAACATCTTTCTCCAGTTAAAGGCCTTCAAATTGTTCTTTCCAGTTGTCAGCCTCAGTGCGCAACTCAATTACCTGCTGATCAGTCCAAGCAATCCTTTTCATAAGCTCTGTACCTATCAAATTGATCTACAAAAAGATAAAAGAAGAGGAGTTATGGATGAGAAAAGAAGGAAAAAAATAAGTAAGTAAAGATATACCTTAGGAGAAGAGTGGATGATATCATTCATCAAGGTCAAAGAACTGTGACCCTCTAATTTCTTCTTTTCCACGGGTTCTAGTAATGGTTTTAGCCACACATCAGCTTGTCAAGATTTTTTTCTACAAATTCCCACCTTCAGGGACTTCAATCAAAACTTCTTTCATACCCCTCCTGCCACTAGAAGGCTCAGCTTTTACACGAGGGGCAGCAGCGGGGGCAACCATTGGGGTAACTGTAGGCAAAGAAATAGGGGGGGGGGTTAACAGTAGGTGTAACTGACAACACTGGAAGAGAAGCAAGTGGCAGCTCTTTGGAAACAGGCCCAAGTCCTTCTTCACCCTCGAAGCCATGGGAAAATAACCTTTCAACAAGACTCGAAAGAGGGTTGTCTAAGTTACCAACGTCATCATCAGAAATATCCAAAGGGACATTCTATGGCTCATCAACGAGACTAAAAGGGATTGAACTTGAAGGAGGTTCTTGAGACACATGGGTTTCATCATCCGGCTTCTAACACGCGAGTTTCTCACTAAGGAACCTTCTTCGATATCCTCTTCATCATCAGACCCACGAGCTTCAGTAGTTTTCCTCTTGGAGGAAGAAGCGCTCAAATTCTGCTCTTGTGCAGAACTTACAGAAAGCCTGACTGTGGGAACAAATGCGGGGCTGATTCCACGAATGGCAAACCCTAGTAAAAAAAAGGGAGGAAAAAATTTATATACGTTAAAAGAAAAGAACAAGCAAAGAGGAAAAGAAACCACGAGCATAAAAAGGTACCATGAGTCTTCACTTTCGATCCGAATTTTTATGAAATAAATTTCTAAGATCTTTTATCCATAGGAGCAGCAAGCAATTAACATTTTTTCTATCCAAGCACGGAAGTCAGGAATTTCTTCGAAAACTTTTATAGTTGCTGAAAAAATGAGTATACAATCAGGTAAAGAAACTCAAGACATCAAAGAAAGAAAAAGAAAAAAAAAAACTTACGTGCTAAGTTCTATTTTTCAGGAAAAGGCATGTATTCATCACCCACTAATCCACTAGTGGGGACAGCAACAAATCGGGCATACCAGCCATGGTCATGGTCATCCTCGGGGCTTAATAAAACCCTTTTGCTTCTAGCCACGAGAGAAAAGACACCTTCACAAAATAGTTTTGGAGAATAAGGTGAAGTAAGAGACGGAAGGTAAAAGGGGCAGAAACCAATCCGATAAGTAGCGAAGGCAAGCAACTGCCCTCCACACAATGGTCCAGTTTGACCGAGGAAAACATTGAAATAATGACAGAACTCAATAATCACTAGGCAAATGGTAGGTTTAAACCCTAAAGTGAAAGGATAGGTGTAACCAAAAGAAAAGCCAGTATGGTAAGAAGTGATTCTTTGATTGGCACTAGGAATTAAAACTGGAAAATATGGTTTCCAATGACATTCATGTCGAACTAAAGAAAGGAGTCCTGGAGTGATTAGACTTGGATAATGTTCAGCAGGGTTAAGAGATGCAATAGAAGAAACCTGATTTCTTATGGCTTCATGGTCTGACACGAAAGAAAACTCTTGAGGGACAATCTCAGAGATTGTGGGCTCATGTATGGGTGCGTTCTGATCCCCACCCTTAGAAGAAGATCTAGGGGTTAAGTGAGCTTTACACGTAGAAAAATAGAACTGGGAGTAGATAATGAACCCAGACTGCGGAGTTTGCCTCCTCTCCTACTCCTAGTAGGGCAGTGGAAGGAGCAAGTTCATCAATAATCACAACTTTACGAAGGTCTGGTGTTGAAGAAGACATATTTAACAAAGAAAATACAGAGGAAAGATGAAGGAGTATGAGGAAAAGTTAAGAAGATGAATGCAAAGAAGAAGGAAGGGGTTTTCAAAAATCAAGCACGACGAATTATTTATAAGGAGAAGAAAATGTCATCAAGGATGATCATTATAAACTATAATAATGGAACCGTTACTTTGTAACTGATGCAGTCGCAGAAAAACCCTAAAAAGCCCTGAGAAAATTGCAGAACCAATCAAGGTAAGACACATGTCTTGAGTACTAAATGGACGTGACGTATGTTGCATCGATTCTGAAAAGGCATTATGATACTCGAGAAACGGCGAAAAAATTCCCGCCATAAATACTTACCACTTCCCAAATAT
>MCJB01044620.1:42270-76422 GCA_002018475.1 Nicotiana obtusifolia | reverse complement strand
GAGGAGGAGGAGGAGGAGGAGGAGGAGGAGGAAGATCTTACCATTCAGACAGTGGGAGAAGGAGCCCTTCTCAAGAACTGGATTGCTGCACCATCCCGGGCTCGTCGAGTACCTGCGTAGCCTTGGCAGAATTAGCATGATTTATGTTAAAATTGTTTTTGGGAATTTAAGACATTTTTCGTATTTTGTTTTGAAATAATTACTCGAGACATCGAGTCGTACTTGTTGAAAATTTTAAGTTTTATTAATGCATTATTGCTTTCGTTTATTTATTATTATCTTTCTAAATTCTTTTCCGCGTAATTATTACATATCCTGATGAACCTACAACTGTGACATGTAATGAGATAACATAATATAAGGAAAGTGATTCAGAGGATTTGGAAGATGATATATTACCCGAGGAAAATTTCAAAGAAGTAGAAAATTTTTAGAACAAACCAAAGTCCAA
Organism: Nicotiana obtusifolia; assembly: GCA_002018475.1. Classification (NCBI taxonomy): domain Eukaryota; kingdom Viridiplantae; phylum Streptophyta; class Magnoliopsida; order Solanales; family Solanaceae; genus Nicotiana; species Nicotiana obtusifolia. Next base: position 75,971 of record MCJB01044620.1, on the reverse strand, counting down.
TTTGGAAGAAACTGAGGCAGTTAACTTAGGAAATTCTGAAACAGTCAAAGAAACTTGCATAAGCATTCATCTATCATTGTAAGAGAAGGAAGAGTACATCAGGTTTCTAAAGGAATATGAAGATATTTTCGCATGGTCCTACGGCGACATGACTGAATTAAGCACATCCATAATAGCTCACAAACTACCTACCAACCCTATGTGTCCAACGGTAAAGCAGAAGCTCAGGAAATTCAAGCCAGATATGAGTCTGAAAATAAAGGAAGAGGTCACTAAGAAAATCAAATCCAAGGTGCTTCGAGTGATCGAGTACCCAACCTGGCTAGCCAACATTTGTACAGGTTCCAAAGAAGGATGGGAAAGTCAGAGTGTACGTTGATTACCGAGATCTGAACAGAGCAAGTCCTAAGGACGACTTCCCATTGCCCAACATACACATATTGATCAACAACTACGCCAAGCATGGACTCCAATCCTTTGTGGATTGCTTCGCATGATATCACCAGATTTGTATGGACGAAGAGGACGCCGAAAAGACAGCCTTTATCACGCCATAGGGGATATATAGTTACAAAATGATGCCATTTGGTTTGAAAAATGTTGGGTCTACCTACATGAGGACCATGACGACTCTTTTTCACAACATGATACACAAGGAAATTGAGGTGTATGTGGATGATGTTATCATCAAATCTAAGAGAAGTTCGGACCATAGAGCAGACCTGAGGAAGTTTTTCGACCGGCTTCAAAAGTACAAGTTGAAGTTGAATCCGGCAAAATGTGCTTTTGGAGTCCCTACCGGAAAATTGATGGGTTTCATTATCAGCCGCCGTGGTATTGAGCTAGACCCGTCAAAAATCAAAGCTATTCAGGACTTGCCACCGCCAAAGAACAAGAAGGATGTGATGAGTTTCTGGGATGCCTCAATTATATCAGCCATTTTATAGCACAATCAACGATGATATGTGAACCGATCTTCAAAATGCTGAGAAAAGATGTTGCGACGAGCTGGACCGAAGAATGTCAAAAGGCTTTTGACAAAATCAAGGAGTACTTGTCTAAGCCGCTCGTGTTAGACCAGCTAGAGCCAGGAAGACCTTTGCCGTTGTATTTGTCCGTGTTGGATGGAGCTTTTGGTTGCGTCCTGGTGCAACATGATGAAACCAGGAGGAAAAATCAAGCAATATATTATCTGAGTAAGAAGTTCACACCTTACGAAGCCTGGTACTCTTTGTTGGAATGCACTTGTTGTGCCTTGACATGGATAGCCCAACAATTTAGGCACTACTTCTGCACGTACACTACATATCTCACATCAAGGATGGATCCACTAAAATACATCTTTCAGAAACCCATGCCTACGGGTAAGTTAGCAAAGTGGCAGATATTGCTAAGTGAGTTTGACATCATCTATGTGAATAAGAAGGCGGTCAAGGGGCAAGCATTGGTAACTCACTTAGCAGAGAACCTCGTAGATGGATAATAGGAACCATTGAAGACGTATTTTCCCAACGAGGAAGTGTCATTTGTGGGGGAAGACATTGCCGAGACATATGATGGTTTGAGAATGTTTTTCGACGGAGCAACCAACTTCAAGAGAGTGCTCATTAGAGCTATTTTGGTATGAGAAACTGGTCAACATTATTCGGTATCCGCGAAGCTCAGCTTCCCATGCACCAACAGTATGGAAAAATACGAGGGCTTGCATCTTGGGACTCATATTGACCATCGACATGAATGTTCAGGAGTTGTTGGTAATCGGAAATTCAGATCTGCTGATACATCAAGTACTTGTAGAATGGGCTACCAAGAACACTAAAATATTGTCATACTTGCATTGTGTATAAGAATTGATCAAGAGGTTCACAAAGATAGAGTTCAAACATGTTCCAAGGATTCAGAATGAGTTCGCAGACGTATTGGCTACCTTGTCTTCCATGATACAACATCCAGACAAGAATTTCATCGATCCTATCCCGATAGAGATTCATAAGCAGCCAACTTATTGTGCTCATGTTGAAGAAGAGTTCGACAAAAATTCATGGTTCCACGATATCAAGGACTATTTGGAGAAAGGAGAATACCAAGAAAATTCCACATACACTCAGAAGCGCACGTTTTGAAGATTGGCCAACCGTTCTGAGCGGAGGAATTCTGTATAGAATGACTCCTGACTCGGGATTGCTGCGATGTGTCGATACCAAGGAGGCATCTAGATTGTTCAAATAAATACACGCCGGAACTTGCGGACCCCACATGAACGGTTTCGTTCTGGCAAAGAGGATATTAAGGGCAGGGTATTTCTGGATGGCTATGGAGACAGACTGCATCAAATATGTATATAAGTGTCACCAGTGCAAAGTACATGCTGATATGATACGGGTGCCATCCAACGAACTCAATACAACAAGATCAAACTGCCTTTCTCTGCTTGGGGCATGGATGTTATCGGACCAATTGAACCCGCCGCTTCAAACGAACATTGGTTCATTTTGGTGGCTGTAGATTACTTCACAAAATGGGTCGGAGTCACTTCCTATAAAGTTGTGACTAAGAAAGTCGTAGCAAATTTCGTTCGGGATCATATTTTTTGTCGATTTGGAGTACCTGAGTCAATCATTACTGACAACGCCACCAATCTCAACAGTGAGCTGATGAAAGACATGTGTGAAACATTTAAAATCAAGCACCGAAATTCTATATCATATAGGCCGCAATTGAATGGAGTCGTGGAAGCCGCCAACAAAAAAATTAAGAAGATATTAAGGAGGATGGTGGAAAACAACAAGAAATGGCATGAGAATCTATCATTTGCTTTGCTCGGGTACCGCACCATAGTTCGTACATCAATCGGCGCAACCCTCTACCAATTGGTCTATGGTACTGAAGCTGTTATACTTGTCGAGGTAGAGATTCCTTCCCGAAGAACCATTTAGAAGGCCGATCTTAGCGATGCAGACTGGATACAGAGCCGATATGAGCAACTAGCTCTCATTGACAATAAGAGGATGAACGCAATGTGTCATGGTCAACTCTATTAGAATAGAATGTAAGGGCTTACCAAAAAAATGTTAGATCAAGGAAATTCACACCAAGGAAATTGGTGTTGAAACGGAGCTTCCCGCATCAGGACGAAGCAAAAGGGAAATTCTCACCTAATTGGCAAGGTCCTTACATGGTTCATCGAGTACTGATAGGAGGAGCAATTAAATTTGCAGAGATGGATGGAGAAATATGGCTAAAACCTATCAATTCGGACGCAGTCAAGAGATATTATGTTTAAAATTATGTTTGCACTTTCTCTTTGATGTAACCTGAACTACGCTTGACCTAATTCCCGTTTAAGAGGGATAAGTAGGCTGTGTGGGTTTAGTCACATCATAATCAAATATTCATTCCCCTCTACGGTTAGGAACTGGGGCAAGATTTCGAGTTTTGTCAATCTCATTACGCAAGAAATGTATTGCTGGAAGTATGTATTTAAACTGGGGCAGAATTTTTGAGGAGGGTCCTCAAAATTCCAAGTTGAGTAGGTTGCAATATCTCGAAACATGTCATAGTCTCGGATTCGACAAAATTATTTGTTTTATGCATCATCACATATTTTGAACAACTGCATTTTTTACAAATGATTTATCACAAATACATATTTTCAAATTTTTTTTCTTTTTGTAGTAGCCAAATATTACCTAGTGTTATTCGAACAAGGCATCAAGACAGGGAGCAAAGGCGAAATGAGAAGTCAAAGAAATTGACCAACCTCCCCCCCCCCCCCCAAAAGAAAAAAAACTCAAGATTTTTCTTTGGGTGCAGTCATAATAGACATAACAAGCACGTCCACATATACGTAACAAGAATGCTATCTTCACTGATAGAAGTCACCAAGCATAAATGCGTCAAGCTAAGGACCACTTCCTCTCTCACATTTAATTGTTACTTTCTTTGCATAGGGCTAAGCACTGCCCTCATCATCGCATAAGGCTAAGCACTGCCTTTCTCTGCATAGGGCTAATCACTACCCCCATTCATTGCATGAGGCTAAGCATTGCCTCCACTATTGCATAAGGCTAAACGTTGCCTTTCCTTGCATGAGATTAAGCAGTGTCTCCATCACATCGCATGAGGCTAAGCATTGCCTCCACTTTTGTATAAGGCTAAACGCTACCTTTCCTTGCATGAGACTAGGCGATGTCTCCATCATATTACTTGAGGCTAAGCACTACCTCTAGTATCGCATAAGGCTAAACACTGCCTTTCTCTGCATAAGGCTAAGCACTTCCCTTATTCATTGCATGAGGCTAAGCATTTCCTCTACCATTGCATAAGGCTAAACACTGCCTTTCCTTGCATGGCACTAAGCACTGTCTCCATCACATCGCATGAGGCTAAACATTGCTTCCACTTTTGCACAAGGCTAAATGCTGCCTTTTCTTGCATGAAACTAAGCGTTGTCTCCATCACATTGCATGAGGCTAAGCATTGCCTCCACTTTTGCATAAGGCTAAACACTGCCTTTCCTTGTATGACACTAAGCGCTGCCTCTGTTACATCGCATATGGCTAAGCATTTCCTCCACTTTTGCATAAGGCTAAACGTTGCCTTTCTCTGCATAGGACTAAGCACCGTCCTCATCTCATACAAGGCTAAGCGCTGCCTTGTTTCATTCTCGCATATGATTAAGCATCATGTGTTCCCTCTATCAAATGATCAATATCACCGCATCTTTGTATTTCATGGACTGAACATCGCCACTTGTCCGAAGGCGTCATAGTCTAAAGGCATCGTCCTCATAGCCTAAAGATATCATGCCATGGCCAGAGGATCTCTCGAAACTGCATATCATTATTCAAAGGCGTCATAGTACTATGGCCTAGGACGTCATGGTCCCTTATCACACGCTTCATGGCCAGCGAATCCCTTATCACACGCTTCATGGCCAAGGACATCATGGTCTAAGGACATCATCCTCATCGCCCCAAAGGAATTTGCATCATGTTTAAATTTCGACAATAACTACATATATTTGCGTGCACCGTGTTTTAAGTTTTGCAGGTAACTCGGGAGGTAACCTTCTTACAAACAAGAGCAATTCTCGCTCCGGTTTCCGTTCACAACGTTCACATCCTTTGAATACCTTAAATGTAACCAATCACCAGCAATTGATCGTTTCTCTCACCTAACCGCTCAAACATTTGCCTTGAATATCCATAACGTTCAAATTCGCATTTATAGCCCAGCCTGAAATTGTCCGTTACTTATGACATTATCCTATCTAGAAAATATCCTTCTCAAAAACGCATTCCTTTCTTATAGTCACTCAATCGGTTTCGTTCGTCGTTGTATCCAGAACTACACGCGGCCTAATTCCCTTAATAGCAGGGATATGTAGGCAACTCGAGAACCAGGGTTTGGCCCCCTTTTATTAAAAAAAACACATCGTCCTCACTCATTTCAGACAAAATTGATCATCATTTTCTTTACCCCCTAACTCTTTCATCATTCACGGGTAAAGAGGGGCAGCTGTTGCTACCCAATTTTGCCCTCATATTTTATAAAATATTATGTATACTTTCAAAATATCATTTGCATCATTACCTAATTATCAATAGCAATATAAGTATTTTCTATAATTTTTCATTATTTTTAAAGCTTTAAAATTGATTTTCTGGTACTTAGATTGTTCAAATAATTATTAATTACCCTTTCAAATTATTTTGTGATGACTTAATCATCCAAATTTATTATTTACACCCACATGTATGTTTTATAACATTTTACTTCATTTCATATACTTATATTTTTATTTTTGAGCTATTTACATAATTTTGCAATAATAGCCTATATTTTGTACATGTTTACATTTATTACATTATTTATGCTAAAAAAGTATTTTTAATGTTTTTATAATGTTAAACTATTATTTTCAATCATTTGACGGACCAAAATCAGGCCCAAAGCAGCTGACCCATTCCATTTCACCCTTCAGCAGCCCAATCAAACGACCCCCTTTTAAAATCCAGTCGTGACCCGTTACACTTAACCCGCCTCGTTTCCTATTCGATCTTTGCCGTTGATCTTAAATGATCAACGACCCATAATAAACCTTCCTCTCTCTTTATAACCCTCGCCCCAAAACCTATAGACTAATCTCCCCGCCCAGCTGCCTTTGCATTCTCTCATCCCTCCACTCTCACACTAAACCCTACCCACCTCCATTCAAACCCCAACCCCTAATCTGATCTCACATGGAAAATCTTCCATATTCACTTTCCTTTTTTGCACACACGATGGTTCTTACCATTTCCTCAATGTTACAATATGCGGTAATTGATTATTTATGGAAGCTAAGTCAGCTGGTGTCCGTTCAACTCTGATTCTGTACTATCTTCATGTTCTTGACCTGATACACTCACTACTAGGCTATATGGGTCCGATTCAGTGAGATTCTTTGGCTATTTGTGTAGTTGTGTTCTCCTTCTTGAACTAGGGTTAACCCAATTTTTATCCTAAATTGATTCTGAATTGATTTTTGCATGCTTCTCTTTCCCTATTTGTGTTTGATTGGTTATATTTCCTTGTTTGTTCGTTCAATTTCTACTACTATATAAACCCCCTTCCCTGTTCTTCTTCTAACTATGAACGACTATCACTTAACTACTGTTACTAGCACTATTCTCTCACTCTCACTCATTCTTTATTATTCTGAGACTTTGATTTTGGCCACCTGAAAGCCAAGGCCACCTGAATTCAATTGGTTGAACTCTCTCAGTTGAGTACTGCCCGGGTTCATCTGAGACCCTTGGAAACTCTGATACACTGAGAAATATGGAGTTTCAGCCGTACTCTCTTTGCTACAGATAAGCAAGCTGCTGCTGGCATTTAGTTTTCTACCTTATTTGCTCTTTAGTTCTGCAAACTGGTAAGTACTGAGACCCTCGCAATTTTATTTTCTCTTGCTTGTGCTCATGCTTTGTATGCTCATGTCAATTAAGCCTTTGTGAATCAATATGCTATTGTTCGCCTCTATTGGTATTCTTGTTTTCTTTGGAATTATTCTTTGCCTCTGTGTTTTTCTAGCATCTCAACCTGTTTGAACTCTAAGCTTCGATGCATGCCCATTATATGTGTGCAACTTGAACGATTCTGACTATTCCGATTTCCTAATGTTTGTTATAACACCCTTCTCATTCCTTGTACTGAAACTTTTAGGGGATCATCTCCTGCCCAGAACTTGCTTGAATGAACTCCTTCATGCTAATATTTTATGTGTAATCAACTGTTTGTTTACAGACTGACCATGACCATGTGAATCCCATGTTACAATATTGTCTTAATGTCCAGGATGAACATGTCTTTTTCTGCTATTTGCAATTCTGGTGATTGTACTCCTTGACTTGTTAATCATGTATTCTTTAGCTTCTTCTCTTATGTATAGTCAATTGGCATGAATCCTAATGTCTGCTTGCCCTGTTAGCCTGGAGTTGATATATGATTTTACCTACCATAAACTCTTTAGGATCTTTGTGCTATAATTAATGTTCGCCATGTTAAGTCTCATGTTCAACTAAGTGATATGTCTGCCAAGCTATGCCCACTAGCATGTTAAGAATGCACCTCACTTGTCCTTGTCTATCACACTACTAGATTTTCATGCTCAAACCCCTGCCAGAGCTCTATAGGATAGTCCTGGACCATGCTTTGTTTTGAAACTTTATTTGAAATAGTTTACTATCCTATGTTGGTCAATCATGTTGCTCTTAAACTTTGGTTCTGGAATGATAAGCACAAACTTGCCTCATATGTGTCTTGTATGTCTCCCAATTTAGCATGATCTTACTTGTATGCCTTGATTAGAATTGTTGCTAGTTACAGTTTTAAGAACTAAGTGTTTAAGCTGCCAATGAGTCGCTTGTTACTCGTGTGGTTAAATTCTGCATCCATTTGGGTAAGTAATTTAGTTTTTGGCCTGGAAGGAGGCCATATGTGTTGTTCGACTTGGGAACTGGATTTAGGGGCCCTCTAGTTGTTTTTGTGAGCCTGTGGTTTGGGCCTGTTGTTTGTCTGGGGAGTAAGAAGGCCTGGGATATCCCTGGGTTACTTTGTATTAGGCCCGAATTGCCTTAGTAGGCATGTACTTGTTTCAGTCCGTATTTTGTCATCTTTAAGTATGTATTATTTTATTTAAGCCTGTAATGATAACAAACAATTGGGAGTTAGTGAAATTGGTGCAAACGGGTATACTCTATTCTTGCATAAAAGGCTAGAAAACATGCATATAGGATCTACGTGCTCTATTTGCTATTTTGTTTAACGTGCTTTATTTCTATACACTGGTAGAAATCAGGCATATAGAAATCACACACTTCACTTAACTTGTCTAATACTTGTGCGTTATCCAAAGCATGTTAGTTTAAGTAATGTTATTTGTTTCCATGTCTATTATTGTGCGCTATTAGACAGTATGTCTATAGAAATCAACGCTAATAACTACTTGTTTAATTATTAGATAATATGTCTATAGGATGTAGTAATACATTGCCTTCGCTAATGCTAATCTAGATATCATGACTATAGGATTTTAATTAATTAATGAACTGCGTTCATTGCCTTCGTTATACTGCCCACCTAGATGACATGCCTATAGGGATAAAGTAGTGTAAAATCAAGTTCGAATGCCAACTGGTAGAAATCCTACCTATAGGATATTCTCACTCATCTAAGAAGCACATCAATAAATCAAGCGTTGTTAATTATGAGGTTTCAAACTGTTTTACTGCCTCGTTGCGCAAACTATTTAGATATCATGCCTATAGGGTTTGTAATACTTATAAGCTACAAATTTGTTAGTCTAAAGCTGCAGTACTACCTGTACGATACTGAAAATCAGAATCATACAGAAAACATGCCTATAGGACTCAACGACTCTAATGTGTCTTAACTGTCTACTGCCTAATCTTCCCGTGTGCATTTGCTACTTATGTTTGGAGGCTAACTAGAGCCATTTGTTGTCTTTATGTGAAGTCCTACATGTTTTGAATATGCGCTTAGTTTTATCATTTGAGCATCCTAAGTAAAGTCTAGAACCACCCAAATAATAGGTCCAAAGCCTCCTGGACCATAGGCATGGGACGGGTAGCGCATGCATAGCACACGATCTAGAATTGAATTAGAACGCTTTAAGTAAATAACTTAACATAGTAATCAGGTAGCAGGAAATAATAGTTTGTGCCCGCTAAATAATATGAGCAACCTCTACCCTAAGGGAGTTGTGAAGTATTATTTATGTTGCATGGGGTGATCCTTTAAGCAAAAAAACTTAGGACCCCCCCCCCCTTTTTATATGCTTATTGTTCGCACTTTGTCCCTTGAACTTAGAATAACTAAATTGTATCCTGTAACCTCCAAAGACTTGTACTGATTACATATATAGTTTAATTTTTGTATGATCTTCTTTACACTTGTTTATATTTTAGTAGAACCTTTAAATACCTTGTCTTCCCTCACTTATATGATCACATAGGACAATTATAATCCGATAATCCCATGTAGCATAAACTTTGGCCGGGACCCATAGTTTTGGACCTCGAAGAGTTCCTAATGTCTTCTCTTCGAGGTAATTTGAGCCCTTACCCGATCTTTGGCGACATAGACTACTTGAACAGAGTTATTTGCAAATAGGTGCCCTAACTCACCTTAAAATCGTTAGATGGTGACTCTTCTCTTTTAATACCCACTTAAAAGAGTTGTCACATGTCGAAACCTACTTTCGAGAGAAAAAAGGGCTCGACACTACCAAGCGTAGAGGCCGAGGCCGAGGTCGAGCCAGAGGCCAAGGCAGAGGCAGAGCGTAGCCTAGAGCTCGAGCCGCAGCACCAATAGTGGGGCCTCAGATTGATCATGAGGAGGAGATCCCAGCTCAGGCTGCACCAGTCGGACCCGCTCAAGTTCCGTAGGGATTTATAGCTACTCTCATGCCTTAGGATGCTCTAGCCCATTTAATGGACCTTATAGAGAGTGTGGCTCAGATTGGTGCATTTCCGGTGGCACCAACCGTTTCTCAGGATGGGGGTGGAGCATAGAATCCTGCTACTCACACTCCGGAGCAGATGGCTCCCATATATCAGACTCCAGCAATCCAGTCGGTTGGGGTTGTTTAGCCGGTTGTTGCTATACAGATCGGGGAGAGGCCCCCGATGTCTACTGAGGGATTGATGAGATTGGACAAGTTCACAAAGCTCTTTCCTATTCCCTTTGGTGGTACACCTTCTGAGGACCCACAGGATTACTTAGACCGTTGCCACGGTGCAGCATGGGTATTGTTGAGACCGATGGGGTCGATTTTGTAGTGTTCCAGATGACCGGTTCTGCCAAAAGATGGTGGATGGATTATGTGTTGACCAGAATAGCCGGTTTAACTTCACTTGCCTTGGATTAGTTTTTGCAGCAATATCTGGATAAATTTATTCCCTTTACTCTAAGATAGGAGTATCGTAGGCAGTTTCAGCACCTTCAGTGGGATAGTATGACTATTACCCAATATGAGACCCGATTTGTGGACCTAGCTCGCCATGCAGTTATCTTTCTCCCTACTGAGAGGGAGAGAGTGAGGAGATTCATTGTTGGACTTACTTTCAGTATTAGGCCACATATGGCCAAAGATACCAGAGATGAGATTTCTTTTTAGAGGGTCGTAGAGATTGCTAGACGGATCGAGATGGTTCATGGTCAGGAGAGGGGGCGGTATCAGAGTTATCAGGGTGGTTATCCAGGTCAACAGGGCCAGTTCCAAGGTCAGTAGTCACAGTAGTAAAGGGCTTGTTATACTTGTGGGGATTCGATGCACCTCTCTAGATTTTTCCCTAAGTCACAAGGCGGCATACCATAGTAGAGTTCTCGTGCCATAGTTCCGGCACCTGTTGCTTCACTGCCTGCTAAGCCAGCTAGATGCGGGGGTTGGGCCACTAGAGGTGGAGGTCAGGCTATTAGAGGTGGAGGCCAGCCAATTAGAGGCCATAAGAGAGGCGGAGGTCAAAGTGGTGGGTCCCAACCCTATTTTTATGCATTCCCAGCTAGACCTAAGGCTGAGTCATCTAACGCCGTCATCACTGGTATTTTTTCAGTTTTCTATAGAGATGCTTCTATTCTATTTGATCCGGGCTCTACTTATTCCTATGTGTCATTCTATTTTGCTTCATGTCTATTATGTCTGGGAGTCTTTGAGTGCTACTGTATATGTGTCCATGCCTGTGTGAGATTCTATTATTGTAGATCATGTTTATCACTCGTGTGTGATTACAATTAGGAGTCTTGAGAATAGTGTAGATCTCCAACTTCTGGATATGGTAGACTTTGATGTTATTTTGGGCATGGATTGGCTGTCACCTTATCATGCTATATTAGATTGTCACGCCAAGATGGTGACCTTAGTCATGCCGGGGTTGCCTCGATTAGAGTGGAGACGGATTCCTGGCCATTATACTAGTAGGGTTATTTCTTATGTGAAGGCTCGGCGTATGGTCGAGAAGGGGTGTCTAGCATACTTGGCCTATATTCGTGATTCTAGTGCGGAGGTTCCTTACATGGATTCAGCACCAGTTGTGCGTGAGTTTCTCGAGGTGTTTCCTGCAGATCTGCCAGGGATGCCATCCGATAGAGATATCGACTTCTGTATTGGCTTGACTCTGGGCACTGAGCCTATTTCTGTTCCATTATACCATATGGCCCCGCCTAAGTTGAAGGAATTAAAGGAGCAGTTGCAGGATTTGATTGATAAGGGATTCATTAGGCCTAGTGTCTCGCCCTAGGGTGCGCTAGTGTTGTTCGTGAAGAAGAAGGATAGTTCGATGAGGATGTGTATAGATTAACGACAGTTGAACAAAGTTAGCATCAAACACAAGCATACGTTGTCGAGGATTGATGACTTATTTGATCAGCTTCAGGGTTCTAAAGTGTTTCCGAAGATTCATTTGAGATCTGGCTATCATCAGTTGAAGATTAGGACATCAAATGTCCCTAAGACATCTTTTTAAACTTGGTATAGGCATTATGAGTTCCTAGTGATGTCATTTGGGTTGACAAATGCCCCAGTAACATTTAAGAATTTGATGAATCGGGTATTTAAGCCATATTTGGATTCTTTTGTGGTCGTCTTCATTGATGATATTTTGATCTACTCCCGTAGTCGAGAGGAGCATGAATAGCATCTTCGGATTGTACTTAGACTTTGAGAGATAGTCAGTTATATGCCAAGTTTTCAAAGTGTGAGTTTTGGTTGGACTCGGTTGCCTTTTTTGGATAGGTTGTATCTGCCGAGGGTATTAAGGTTATCCTAAGAAGATTAATGCAGTTCAAAACAGGCCTAGACCTACTTCAGCTATCGAGATTCGGAGCTTCCTAGGTTTAGCGGGTTACTAATGCCAGTTTGTGATGGGGTTTTCATCCATTGCAGCCCAATTGACTAGATTGACCCTGAATGGTGCCCCATTTAGGTGGTCAAATGAGTGTGAGTTGAACTTTCAAAAGCTCAACCACAATGTTGGTGTTGCCCACAGGTTCAGGATCCTACACTGTGTATTGTGATGCATCGCATATGGGCTTGGCATAGTATTGATTCAGGATGGCAGGGTGATTGCATACGCATCAGCAGTTGAAGGTTCATGAGAAGAATTACCATGTTCATGACTTGGAGCTGGCAGCGATTGTTCATGCATTGAAGATTTGGAGGCATTACCTCTACGTCGTGTCGTGTGAGGTATTAACAGATCATCGGAGTCTACAGTACTTGTTTAAGCAAAAGGATCTCAACTTGAGGCAGTGGAGGTGGTTAGAGCTATTGAAAGACTATGATATTACCATTTTGTATCAACCCGGGAAGGCCAATACGGTGGCCGATGCCTTGAGTAAAAGGCTGTGAGTTTGGTAGCCTTGCATATATTCCAGTTAGTGAGAGACCGCTAGCATCAGATGTTCAGGCCTTGGCCAATCAATTCGTGAGGTTAGATGTTTCGGAGCCTAATCAGGTTTTTGCTTGCACGGTCTCTCGGTCTTCTTTGTATGAGCGCATCAGAGAGCGTCAGTATGATGACCCTCATTTGCTTGTCCTTAAGAACATGGTGCAGCACGGTAATGCCAAGCAGTCTACTATTGGAGATGATGGAGTGTTGCGGATGCATGGTCGGATTTGTATGCCCAATATGGATGGGCTTCATGAGTTGATTCTTGAGGAGGCCCACAGTTTGCGATATTTCATTCATCCGAGTGCCGTCAAGATGTATCAGGATTTGAGGCAGCATTATTGGTGGAAAAAAATGAAGAAAGACATAGCTGCATATGTGGTTCGGTGTTTGAATTATCAGCAGGTAAAGTATAAGCATCAGAGGCCTACAATTTGCTTCAAAAACTTGAGATTCCCGAGTGGATGTGGGAGCATATTACCATGGATTTCATTGTTGGGCGCCCATGGACTTCGATGAAATTTGACGTTGTATGGGTCATTATGGATAGGTTGACCAAGTCGATATATTTCATTACAGTGGCAACTACCTATTCTTCAGAGCGATTGGCTGAGATCTATATCTGTGAGATTGTCCGTCTTCACGGTAATGTCGGTGTCCATTATTTCTGATCGGGGTATGTGGTTCACATTGCACTTCTGGAGGGCCGTACAACGCGAGTTAGGCACACGAGTTGAGTACAGCATTTCACCCCAACCAGACGGACAGTCCGAACGCACCATTCAGATATTGGAGGATATGCTTCGTGCTTGTGTTATGGATTCGGGGATTCTTGGGATCAGTTCTTGCCGCTTGCGGAGTTTGCCTACAACAACAGCTAGCAATTCGAGTATTCAGATGGCTCCTTATGAGGCCTTATATAGGAAAACGTTCGCAGTTGATTAGTTTGAGCCAGGAGAGACTCGGTTGTTGGGTACCGATTTGGTTCAGTATGCCTTGGAAAAGGTCAAGATGATTCAGGATCGACTTCGTACAACACAGTCCAGGCAGAAGAGCTATGCCGATCAGAGAGTTCGTGATATTGCATTCATGGTTGGAGAGAGGGCTTTTACTCCGGGTTTCACCATGAAGGGTGTGATGAGGTTCGTGAAGAGGGAAAGTTGAGCCCTAGGCATATCAGACCCTTTTAGATCCTTGAGAGAGTTGGTGAGGTGGTCTACAAGCTTGTATTGCCACCTAGCTTATTAGCAATTCACCCGGTATTCCATGTCTCCATGCTCCGAAAGTATAACGGTGATTCGACCCATGTATTAAATTTCAGCTCAGTCCAATTGGACAAGGATTTGACTTTTGAGGAGGATTCGATGGCCATTCTAGCACGACAAGTTCGGAAGTTGAGGTCTAAGAGTTATCATTTTGTTAGAGTGCAGTGGAGAGGTCAGCCGATCGAGGCAGCTATGTGGGAGTCCGAGTCCGATATGCGGAGTAGATATCCACACCTTTTCACCAGTCCAGGTACATTTCTATGTACGTACGTGGACGAATGTTTGTTTTATAGGTGAAGAATGTGATGACTCGATAGGTCATTTTGAGCTTTAACATTTATTTTCGTGTTCCGAGACCTCGATTAGCTCCATTTAGTGGTTCTTGATTTATGTTCGCAATCTGTCTCTTTTTTCGAAAAGTCTTTATGTGAAAAATTAAAGAAACCATGAATTTTAGCCTTAAGAATAAATTAAGTTGACCATGGTTAATATTTGTGAAAATGATTTCCGATCGATATTTTGACAATCTCGGTGGGTCCGTATCGCGATTTTGGACTGGGCGTATACCCAAAATTGAATTCGGAAGTCGCTAACTTGATTTGAGGTGATTTGTTGAAAGCTAGTAATTTGAAGGTTTAATGAATTCTGAAGTTTGATCGCAGGTTGAATTCATTGCTATCGAGTTCGGATTTCGGTTTAAGGACTTTGTATAGGTTCATTGTACTATTTAAGACTTGTTTGCAAAATTTGGTGCAAGACGGGATTGATTTGATAGGATGCGGACGCTCGGTTGTGAATTTGAATGTTCTTGAGTTTCTTTAAAAATCTCATACATTTTGATGTCCGATTCGTAATTCTAGGTGTTATTTTGGTATTTTGATCACACGAGCGAGTTTGTATGATGTTATTACACTTGTGTGCATATTTAGTTTGGAGCCCGAGGGGCTCGGGTGAATTTCGAACGTGTTTCGGATGAGTTTGAATAGCTCAAAGCTTGCTGGTGCAATACCAGTCCCAGTGTCTGCTGCAAATCTCGCATTTGTGAGGTCTGGCTTGCATTTGCAAACAAGAGTTTGCATTTGTGTGCATGGGCTGGGCTGGGCTGGGTGAACCTTGCATTTGCGAGGAAAATGTTCATATTTGCGAACAGTCAGTGGTCGCATTTGCGATCTTAGAGTCGCATTTGCGACTAAGTATGCTCTTGACTTATCTTCGCATTTGCGAAGGAGATGTCCACATTTGCGAAGGTGGGTCTGTTCGCAATTGCGACAGGCTTCTCTGGCAGGGTTCGCATGTGTGGCCCTTGTCACGCATTGCGATATTTGAAATTGCGAACAAGACTTCGCAATTGCAACATATGCAGCTAGGTAAAAAAAGGGAAAAACCGAACTTAGCTCATTTTATTCCATAAACACTCTAGAGGCAATTTTTCAAGAGAACTTTCTTCCAAAAATCATTGTCGAGCAAGTTTAATCCATTTCTTTTCAATTACCTATTACTTTTCATATGTTTTCAACATCAAATCTAGGATTTCCATGAAAAAATTAGGGATTTGGGTTGAAATTGGAAATTTTGTATAATTGAGATTTAGACTTCAAATTGAGGTCGGATTTCGAAATAAATCACATAACCGGGCTCAGGGGTAAATGTGTAATCGGGTCTTGGTCCGAATTTCAGATTTTGACCAAGCAGGCCCCGGGTTGACTTTTGATGACTATTTCCAAATCATTAAAGATTGAATCTTTTTCACTCGTGGGTAGTTTCTAAAGCTTATTTTGAATTGTTTGAACTATATTTGGTTAGATTTGATTGATTTAGAGGCTAATTCTAGAGTCAAAATCGTGGTCAGTTGATTTCTTTGATTGGCGGAGCGAGGTAAGTGTCATGGTTAACCTTGACTTGAGAAATTAGGACTTGTTGGTCTATTTTCTACATGTTTTATATGTGGGGACAACGTATATGTGAGGTGACGAGTACTCATGCGTTGTCATTGGGTTAAAGCATGCAGGTGGCACTTGTTTCTTGTATTATATTGTTTCGTTAATTATGTTATACATGCTTAGGTTAGATTATTACTTCTATAATTATTTGTTTCATATTATTTGCTTATTTTAAAGATGTGGAATATTTTGGAAGTTGAGTTTTGATTTCTTGGTACCATATTTGAAGTTAAATCATTCCCCATATTGTTTATTGTTCGAATTTATATCATTTCATGGTGAGGACGAGAGTAAAGCACGAAGGGTGATGTCGTGCCATTTCGTTCATATTATTACATGGTGAGGATGAGAGTAAAAGCACGAAAAGTAGTGCCGTGCCATTATATTCATATTATTGCATGGTGAGTACGGGAATAAAAGCACGAAGGGTGATGCCGTGCCATTTTCATATTATTGATTTGACTGATTTTCGATTTTGGTGATTTACTTGGTTATTTTGTGTCTTCATACTTGTCGTATCTATTATATCTTCCCCTTTTCGCATGTCCCCTCCTAGTTAGTATTTATTATTTAATGTTGTTTTGTTGTCTTATATACACTTGTAAATGTTTATTTTACGTAGGTGTCATGTTATAGCATCGTCACTACTTTGTCGAGGGTAGGCTCGACACTTGCGGAGTATATTGGGTCGGTTGTACTTATACTACACTTGTGCACTTCTTGTGTAGATTTTGATGTTGATCCTAGCGGCGCTTAGTAGCTTTCTGCTCAGATCCAGTCGCAGTTGGAGACTTGAGGTATAGCTGCATGGCGTCCGTAGCCTTGAAGTCCCTTTCCCTTCTATCATTACTGTTTTATTGAGTTTCAAACAGTTGTACTTTGTTCAGACCATATTTATAACACTCTAAATGCTTATGTATTCGTGACTCCAGGTTCTGGGATATGTTTAGATTTTGTTGTCCGGTGTTATATCACTCTGCTTCAGACTTTTATCGTTAATATTGTTAATATTTGTTTTCAACTGCTAAATCGGTTAATTATATATTTCACATCAGCTTGCCTAGCAAGTGGATGTTAGGCGCTATCATAATCCCGAGGTTAGGATTTCGGGTCGTGACATTGAAACTCATGGTGGATCCTAAAACACTGGTATTACCTACATTTGTTCTTTCTTCATAACAACAGATCTACTAGCTGTAGTGGCAATGCAATACACCACCGATCAGACTGAGAGATTTCAAGAGGATATAGTTATGGACAACATGTAAGTCATTTAATCGTCTATTTTACTTAAGACAATGTCTAGCTGATACTCATAAATGTACGGGAAGAAACCTCTTTTCTTCACTATATTGGAAGACCTAGCAAACAATGAAGGAACTGAGTTAGTGAGGCAACTGCAAAAATACCTGATTATTGTTGCGAAGCGAATAGCTACCACCAAATACCGTAGTGGTAAGATCATAATCTTTACTTTTTCTACATATAAATAACGCTTTGACTTTGTTTACTAACAAAATTTACATACATAGTTTCTCGTTTGACAACAAAATACAACTCGACAATCTTAATCAATCCCCTATATGTGCAAGCAATTGAATTACGGAATTGGTACAACACAAACTGCGTTTAAACTGTATTACATCATTATTTAACTGTAGTTACTTATATCAAAACAACAAATTCATGATATTTACTATGCCAATTACAGAGCAAAGGACAACAAGGAAATGCAAATAGCATACACTTTGAGGAGTTCATCGGAGTCACCTTCATTATTGAATCTTGCAGTTGTTGACGACGAAATATTATCAGTTTCAGCTACTGCTATGCAAACCTCCACTGTGAGTTTATAAAATTATAAAGATAAAATATCGACAATTGCCACGCCAGAGGCTGCAATTGTGCATCTGTTATATCATTTAACTAATTGTCCAACACACTCTAATATGCTAATGTTCATGTCGGCTCAATAACACTATGCTCTAAACAATATTGGAGTAAAAAAAAAATTTATACGCTCTTCTGTTGGAGTTCAGCTATAAAAAATACTGAAGAAAAAAAATATCAAACAAACTATATGAGTTCATTGAACTTATATATCGCTCCCTTTATAAATAAATTTATTTTCAAGTTCTTTCTAAAAGTTTTGATCATTGTATTACATGTTATTTGTATCCCATAGCATCTTAATATTTGAGAAGCTATTGGAGTTGACAAATTTATTCTAATATCAAACAGAATACTTTTCAGAATTTACTTTTACACAAAATTAGTTAACTGATTTTTATATTTCTCTTAAAACACATTGCTAATGAGTTTTTAATAATTCATAGAACTTTGTACTTTTTAATTGCCACAAGTTATATGTAATTAATAACTGATGATTCAGCGGTCCCGCTGCTTATGTTATGAACATAAAACTAAAGATCTGTTTCATTAATTACCTTTTGCAGGTCGAAACTTTTTATGTTGTATCGCAACCTGATCATTTTCAGTGATTTTATCTACTAGGTTGTTCTGAATGTAGACATCTTGTTCGAAGCAAAATACAAAGGGAGGTTAAATGCATAAATTATAAGCGGCAGAGAATGTGAACTCCAACGTAACAACTGCTACTAATAACATTATGTTATTGATAACATTTGATAGCGAATATGATTTATACTACTTCAGCAAAAATAATTTGCAAAATACCACATTATAGGTGCCACTTTGAGGTAGAAATTACAGACAGCAGTGGCACAACTACGGCAACAGTGTCTGAAAAGTTGGCTGAGCAGATATATGAAATCGTCACTGCCAAGGTACATACACATATAGCGCTGAAGTTAATATAATACTCTCACAGTTAACACATAAAGGTAGGTTTTGACTAATCTATTGTCTTTACTATCTCTCTCAATAATGAGTCATTGCCTATTACACATATCAACCGCCAACTTGCAGATAAACTGTTCAGACTTCAGTTACAAAAGTCGTTATCCAGAACACCAGATGAAAATGCAGGCTCAATGGTCCTTTTATCGTATATTGAAAAACCAACCATGTTTTTGCCGGAAGAGTCAATATCTGTGACTGACGCCGGCGAAAGTAAGAAACAAAAAATGGAGCCAACTACTCCACCAAAGGCACTAAAGGTTAGAAATTCAAATATCATACTTAATAACGTAGTAATTTTTTTAAAATGAATATTTCATTTGTACAGTTTGTCGAGGACAAAACTTGAGTGCAGTGAAGCTCACCCGATGGTATCCCATGTACAAATGCTTTTTGACAGATCACATCAATCTTTTAAACAAGGTTTAGATAGTTGGTCGCCTTAACAAAGTGTCCCGCATTTTTTGTGTAAATAGTGTGTTCCTATGTTTGTGAAGTCAATTGGTACTACTTTTGGGTAGTGGAGCGGCCTGCTGATGTTGTGTAATGACATCTTATAACTAGAATGCATGTACATTTCTGAAAGTTTACAATGTTTATCGCATGGCTTTTTCCTGTATGCTATCGACGTCTACTCTTATTATAACGTTGCAATATAAATCATTTTGCTTGGCTGAAGTGTATACTACTGAACATTAGTAAATACCTTATTCATTATGTTACCGTAAAATACTTGATACAAACTACGTCATTGTACTTATGCACGGGCAACTATCCGGTAGACTATATTAGAAGTGCAGCTTAACAGGTGAGGCAGTAGGCTCTTCGGACGTCTCTGCTTGCCGCTGGCAGACATTGGTCATTCAAAAAGAATTTCACGGTAATTGGCAGCTACTCACACTAATAACCGTCACTTCAACTTTGCATTTATCCTATCATTTTGACTTTTTTGGTTAATTTTCCTTTGGTCTAAATTACGGGTGTTGAAGACGAGGCTGCTAATGCAACTACTACTGAAGTAGAGACTGAAACTGACATGACAAAGTCAGGGAAAGCTTCTGGAGGAAAGATGAAGAGGAAAATTACTAAGAGTACTGGGAAGTCCACGTCTGGAGGAAGAACTTCAAGTCAGAAGCCTATTGGAGAGGATGTTTACTTCATTTGCTTTGATGGAGGCGCTTTGGTGCTATGTGGCCCTAGGTAAAGTTTGTTTGTTTAGAAACTTATGTATGTTAACAATATGATTTTGCTTTTTTCGCATTTCATGGAATTTGCACTATTTACTGCTTTGACAAGCTCTTATCTTTTTGTCTGTTTTAACCTTAGATTCATTTGTCATCTAATATTCTCAATTGTTGCTGAATTTGAATTGTTTCCTCCAGCATCCAGGTAAATTATTTCGACTTAACAGCTTGCACTCGATTTATTTTTGTAATTTGTATAATATTTGTGTGTTTGTTGCGGCTGAATTTTCAGAGAGCAGCTAAAGGTCAAAGAGTTTCAAGACATCTGATATAGATGGTAAATACTTATTCTCGATGCTTTTACCAGGAAATAGCTCTTTTCTACTTTTCTTTTGTTAAGGTATTTAATTTCCCGGTTAAAAAGGTTATTTTGTTATCGATGATGTTTTGTCTGCTACGGTGATTTGGATCCACGCTTTCAACAACGGAACAGCGATCAAGTAGATCTTTGCCATTATCCGGAATAGTGCAATCATGACATGTGGACATATTTGCTAAGACATAAGAGCGAGTTATGAGCCTACAGAATATGTAGCTGCTGAAATATCGCATAGTTTATTCGAGGGTAATAAAATCTTAGTATACAAACATGTTCCCAAGGTACAAGATGAAGCTCATGTTAGAGCAACTCTCTGCTTAGCTAACTCTCTATTAAATTGTTAGGAAGATGATACTTCAGCGGATTTACTGGTTGGATTCTGCGTTCTATAATGAAGGTATGTCGTTCAGCGCTGCAATAAGTTTAGTTCTCTTCTATCAATCTCTGGATAATTTAAGCAGGATTGATGTTAATGTGAAGTTGACAACCTAGCAAGTTTAGCATTTTATTCCTATGAGAAACAGAATATGTGAATTAATTATTACATTTGCTGAATCTTCTAATATACATCATGCTACACAATTTACTTATTATTGTGTCTATTCTAATACAAATGTACACAATCTTTTTGTTCTCATGTTCTGAATCTCAAACAGTAGTAACTATGTACAGGTGTTTTCACTTTTGGAGGATATTGTGGAAGCGACTGTTGTGCAGCTAATTCGTGAATATAGAGTTTATCAACTTTTGCTTATTTGTGTCATCAGTGGGTAAGACAGAAAACACTCTGACTAAAACGTGACAGGAAAAGCTTATATCAATCATATTTTCTCGAAATATTCCTTCTGGCATGCACCAACCTAACAGCGCCTAAACACATATTTGACATTATCACTTGATATAAATCTGATCATAGGTTATTTTTAAAATAGTGTGTCTGTCTCTGCCAGTTGAAGTATGTCAACAAACATGCTATAAGTAATCCTTAATATTGACATGCTAATAAATTACTGCAACCTTTCAATCCTAATTAAAGAGTATTCTTCTGCTTCTTTAGGCAATGTGTCTTGATTCAGTACTGAATTTGTCTCCCTTTATTATATCTTCATATGTCATATGAAGCTTAGTGGTGATGCACTGGATTTGTAGCTTATGCACTTGATAAATTTCAAATAATGAAACTTTGGAATGCACTTGATTCTGAGATCGAATGGGAAAATTGAATTACTGTGATTATTTTGTTAAAGCTGTGTTTTGTTAATAAACACAATTTTTTTAACTCTGCGTGTGTTTGATATATACTTTAATACAGCTAATCCCAAGCTCGGACAAAGGAGGAGGGTTTACTGTCTATTAGAAATAAAATCTTTCACTGTTATGAGCTCTCTGATTTAGTGAGTTGTTTGTGCAATTTTTCTTTCTTCATTGCAGTTATTCTCTTCTGGTAACAACTTCCAACTCCCCATTTCTCAGATGTAGTCAGCCGTAAGATTGACGAAAGTTATGACTTCTTAATATGCATTGAGCATTAATTATTGTCAATTTCAGTGTCATCCGCTTTTATCTGTTATTTATCTCTAAGATCAATAAGAAAGGGAGAGACAATTGATGATTATGCTATATCAAAAGGGGTTTTATCATCAGCCTTAAAGTAGATGCTTGATTGATGAGTCAGATATCTCCTTGTCCTTCATAATTTTGTATAAATGAAAATGGTTTCTTATACTAGAGCTCCTGTGCTTCTTTCTTTGTTTTCCCTTAATATGGAAGTTGAATTATATTGAACGCTGACATTGGATTATGTCTTGAACATTGTATAAGAAATGACCGAGACTGTATACGAAAGTCTTGCAAATATGTTGCTTATTATTACATATTATGAGGAATCACATTTACTGATTTAGCTTTGCCTCTTTCAATAAGTATCTGGAAAATTCTTGAGTTGCTTATCTGGATAATCTCTGACCTCAGTTCTGCTCATTAATCAGCTAATCAGCCGTTTTGGTGCAAGAGATACTTGTGGAGTTGTTTGCTCTTGCTTCATTATCCATATTTTAACAGATTGTGAGTTGAAAGCTCAAGCAGGCAACATCTGTGTTGCTTCCTTTGATTGGAGTTGCAATGGTATTTGCAAGTCTATAGAGAGGATTAAAGAGGTTCATCGCCGTTGCGCAGAAGGCGATAATTCTTTGTGGAACGCCGTCTTCTCATGATTCCGCAGTTCTCCAATCTATGGAGCGTGCAAGTAGATTGTAGAGACTCGTTAAAATCTACATCTCCAAGAAGATAGTATAAATCATCTTGTAAAATATGAACTGTACATCCATCAACATGCAAAATTCATGTAAACAACCATATCAAAGGGCCTGAACTGCTCACTATGTGGTTCGGGGAGAGAGAGGCTAATGTTAGAGAAATTCTCAATAAAGCTAGACAATATGCACCTTGTATCCTCTTCTTTGATGAGCTTGATTCTATTGCTACTCAGGTAAGATAATTGGTTTACAAAATTGTGGGAGGAATGCATAAACTTGAGAGAAGTCAAGGGAAAATGATATTCTGCCTTAATAGTTACCCTTGCCTTTTCCTCTTTCAAATGTGATTAATGCTTATTGCAGTCGTTGAGGAAAATGATCCATCCGAATATCATTAAGCTCACAAAAGTGGTTAGGGAGAATGACATTTTATACTTTGTGTTCGAATACATGGTATGTGGTGGTTCTTGACCATCTATATTTCTTTTATAAATCAGCTATATTTACTTATCTAACTCCATGTGGACTTTTCTCAGAAGTGCAACTTATATCACCTTATGAAGGACAAGCCTAAGCTTTTCTTAGAATCAGAAGTGAGAAACTGGTGCTTCCAAATATTTCAAGGTCTTGCATACATGCATCAACGAGGATATTTTCATCGCGACCTTAAGCCAAGAGATCATGGCTGATTCTCTTTGAGTTAATTTGACCACAGGTCTTGTGAGAATGTTTTCATTTGTTAAAAAATTGAAGGTTTGGATATCCTTGCTATTTGATGGTGAAGACTGAAGGTTCCCGTTTTGCATTTCCCTTGCAGAGTTGAAGTTCAAACTCTTTTTTTCTTGTTTTGGATCTGACTTGCAGTCCTGACTCTGCATTTTATGGCATTTCATCTGAATGTTTTTTTTTTCAATTTTTCGATTCTTATCTGACATGTATTTCTACTGCTGTACAGAGAACTTGTTGGTTTCAAAAGATACAATAGAAATTGCTGATTTTGGTCTTGCTGGAGAGCATAGTAATAATTATACACTCCTTCCTATTAGTTGTGTTTAACTATTAGAAGATCATCTTAGGTAGTTTCTAAACCATTTTAAATTGGCTATGATAATTGGGTCCGGGCACAGCCCTATATATATATATATATATATATATATATATATATATACACACACACACACATACACACACACTACAAGAAAATCACATATTACATGAGGATTTTCCTGGAGATTATGTAGAAAAATTCGCAGGAAACTAAGTTTTGTGCGGATTTTCCTTTTGAAAAAAAAATCCAATAGAAAAACCTTCATAGGTAATTATTACGTGCGAATTTTACAAATCCCCAAGTATGCTACCTGAGAATTTTTGAATCCGTATGTAAATTACCTGGAGTTTCGCACATAAATTACTTGCGGATATTTTCGTAAAAAGTTTCAAAAATTCCATTAAAGTTTTGGTAAAAAGTTTATGGAAGTTGGGGATTTTCTTGCGGATTTTCATAGGGAAATATCTGCAAGTAAATCCCCATCAAAATTCTCAAGTAAATTTGTAAAAACTTTTAGACAAAAATTAAAATTACTGCTATAGTACTTTTGTTATTAAAATTATTTTTATTATAAGACTCTACCATATGTATTTTTTGTATTTAGATATATGCCCCCACACATACTGATATTTATAGCACCACCACATTATTTTTCTTTTAGTAATTACTAATCAATCATTATTAATAATTGTTACTATTGTTTTATAAATATATATATCCAACCCACCCCTGTATAATTTGAGGTTTTGCAACTCTCTTAACATACATACATATTTATTACATTAACACACGAGAAGGCTGCTACCATCGAAGCCGTTTCCGTTGATTTTATTTTTAGTAATTACTAATCAATTATTATTATTGTTTGTTACTATGATTTTATAAATATATATCCAACCAACCCCTGTATATTTTGATTAAGGATTTCATAAATCAAACACAAAATTATTTTTAGAAGTAAAAGCAGGTGAATTAAATTACAATTATATCACTTTTAGTTTAATAATATCCTTAGTTTTACATTAATTTCTTTTTATATAAATAATATATTAACTAACAAGAATTATTGTACATCATAATTGGTAAGAATTATTTCGTTAATCCTAACAACATATACACAAGATTTATTTTAATATGTTAGAAGTTAATCAAGAGATGATGTTATAAAGTAAAATCATATGATCACTTGAAATTAAGTTCCAATACTAAAATTTACAAACTAATATCATTTTATACATACTACAATTAAATTTTATCATTTTAAGTACATGTAAAAAATAACATACATAAGATAAAAAAGTTTTTTAAAAAAAAAGTTAGTTATATTTTTATAAATGTAACATTTTTTTCTCTGCTTAAATATTAAACTTAAATTGTGCACTAATGCACAATTTAGTATATTTTCTGATGACATTAACTGAAATATGTAAGATGTAGTTGTATCTTAGTTTTGTTATATCCTTTTATATCGAACATATGAAAATTTTAGTTCTTAAAATAATAAAATTGATACTGATTACTTTTTATTGAATTTTTTTTAAAAACTAATGACTGACTATATTATGCATAATGGCTTGTAATGTTTAATCCGAATTTATAATTATTAAGTCTTATATAGAGTCAGTATTTTAATAATATTTATCTTAACAATAGACAAAATATATAATAGATAAAATTAATACGGAAGGATGTGTTTACATATCAAGTTATTCTACCTTTTAGAAAAAATTTAAGCTTTTTAAATTAAAAAATAATATTTTCTTAAGATTTTAAATAATATTTTTCAAGTATTTATAGAAATTCAAGTTCAATATGTTGCTATAAAATCCTAAGGAAAATTTTTAAGTATTATATATTAAACTAAAGGAGCAACAATAAAAATTTTATTTAAATTCTAAGAACAAATCCTAATCAAAATTTCAAATAAATTTTCAGGTAAGAAAATTCCCTGCTATATCACCAAGAACAAGTTTCTAGCAAAAATTGCAATAATAAAATTCCCATGTAATTCTCTCACAAACACAAATTCGCAAGAAAAATTTTTAAACTAAATTTACAGCAAAAATTTCTATATAATTTTTCAGGTAAGAAAATTTTCAAGTAAGTTGCCAGAAAAATATCCCCAACTATATCCAAAGCAACACATCCCTACGTAATTCCCTAGCTAAGACAATCCTGGGGTAGACCTCTCAGAAAAAATCTCCAGCTAAATCGACAGCAATAACATTCCCAGGTAATTCCCCAAATAAAAAAATCCCCAAGTAAATTCCCAAGAAAATATTCTTATGTAAATTGGCATGTAGCTCTACCTAGGGATTTTTCTATGGATTATCATAGGAAATGTTTTCCATTTTCTTCATTTAATTACATGCGTATTTTCCTGTGAAAATATACTTGCCGATTTGTTTGCCCCGGTAATTTCGTAGAAAATATTTTGGCGCTTAATGGCGCCAAAGTTACTTATGGATTTTCCTGAAAAAATAAGCAGGTAATATATTTTAAATTTAGGAATTTTAATTTTTCCCATGAAAATCCGCAGATATTTTCTGCAAATAAAATTTTCAGGTAAAATTTCCATGTAATTAGCACTTTTCTTGTGGTGTGTGTGTGTATATATATATATATATATATAATTACTTAGTAATAAGAGGGAATAGCAGGCACCTCACGGTCAACATGTGTGCTTACATGGAATTAAAAAAATTTCCAAGCTTTCACATCTATTCATTCAATTATATAGCTTAACTTGTGGATTCCAATTTTAATTCGTGGAAGCACTGTTGGCTTCTTAGCTAAATCTCGAACAACCATGGAGAGGTAACGCCATCTCCAACTAAGAAAAATCCAGAACGTCTGCTCTCTCCGTCTTTCCTCTTTTTCTCAAGCTTGCGCTTCAGTGTGTTTTCTTCCGTCAATATTATTTTCTGGTGGGCACCTCTCCTGTCATCTCTTTGATTCATCTTTATCTATATTTCTTTTGAGGAGTATCAACGGATTTTGGTCTCTGGGTGTTTTGAGAAAATTCTTCAATGAATTATCATTTCTGTTAAATTTCTTATGCATGTTTATGTCTTCTCTTTTCTTTAAGTGTTTGTGATTCATCCCTATTTGTATTTCTCTTGAGGAGTATCAATGGTTGTTGTTCTCATTTAGCCGGGGCTAAATTATATAAGAATGG
Source organism: Nicotiana obtusifolia (assembly GCA_002018475.1). Taxonomy (NCBI): domain Eukaryota; kingdom Viridiplantae; phylum Streptophyta; class Magnoliopsida; order Solanales; family Solanaceae; genus Nicotiana; species Nicotiana obtusifolia. The sequence continues at coordinate 48,889 of MCJB01044620.1, read as the reverse complement.
TTGTAAATAATGCTCATGCGATTATCATCTTTTTTACATATCAAAGGTTTTGACTGCAAAAGAATAATTGTCGTAATTTGTGAAGTGATTGATTCTGTAGAAATGCAAAAAGGATGCACATAGTTCTTAACATGTATAATGACTTCTCTTTGTTTTCAACTTATTCCTTCGATGAAAAGTGTGATGGTACTACATGTGATTTTTTGTTGCCTGATTTACCTTTCTTTCTTAGTGGTAAAACGATCAATTTTGATTTTAGATTTCTATTGATTCTTCTAACCTAAATCTGTAGTAATTTTAGAGATTGAAGTTTTCATTATATAGTCTGCAATTTCTTGGCTATTAAGTCATAAAGGGATCACTTGGCAGAAAGGTTGCTTCTTTATTGGGAATTCAATTTCTTTTCTGGGATTACAATTTTATGGAAGTGTCCCTTTGTAACCTACACTTTCTTGGATGCATACCAATTTTATATTGCTGCTATGTATGTATATATGTATGTATGTACATGCGTCTATGTGCGTGTATGTCTCTGCTTGATTAATTGTTTTTCATTTTTTGTTCTTGTTGTTATTGTTACTGTAGTCTGGTTATTCTTCGTCTATGCAAACTGCTAATTACCAAAGATCTTAAGCTTACTGTTTCTGAGGTAACAAGTCATTCTTGTTTTATATATTTTGATTCATTTGCTTGAGAGCAATTTTTGACTAAAGTTAATTTTTTCAGTTCTCTTTGTTCGGTTCGTTATCTGATGTGGGTGCTTTGGTCGGAGCAATATCTAGTGGTCAAATTGCCGAATACATTGGAGAAAAGGGGTAAGATATTGGCATCACTAGGAATTCTGCTTCATTTTCTTTTGCTTGTCTATTTTGTACAAGTGGATATTCAAGTTTTTTGTCCTATTTGCAGTCTTTAAATGATAGTTGCTATACCTAACATCATTCGTTGGCTTTCCATCTCATTTGCCAAAGTAAGACAATTCTGCTTAGATGCTAATGAAAAAATTACTATTGGTCATATAATGCATCAAACTTACACTATTGCGATATTTCTGCATCCCTTTAGCTGCCGAGATAGTGTCTGGTAATGGCCATACTTGCAGTTGTCAGATATGGTTCTGGTTTACTAAAGCAAAGTGACAATATCGAAGAAAGGGTATCAAGGAAGATGATAAGGCCCTGCCCCCTATAGTGTAGTGTGCGGAGACTTGGGCACCTGGGGACATTGTGGAGGTATATAATGACTGCTCTTGGGAATTTGCCATTGTGCTTAGTATTTTACCACGCGATCGTTATTTGGTGAGACTACTTGGTTGCTCTCTGAAACTTAGCATTCATAAGCATGAGAGATCGACAAAATTGGAAAGATGGCAAATGGATTTTTATCAGAAAGGTACATGTTTTTTTTCATTTTATTATTTGGTTTTAGCTTTACGGAGAAATTTAAGCTTGTTATAAAAGTTTGTAATAAGTTGGAATTACTCTCATCATTTATCTGCTCTTTTTTCTGCCTTTGTTTTTAATTAAAAAAAGTTCATTTGACAGGATTATTTTGTATTGCTGTCTACGTCAGATGCATTATGTTTTATTTGAGTCCATATATCTTTTTAACTAGATCTTTTTATGAGAAGTGTTTCATTTGTGTATACGTGTCTCTATGAGTTTGGTCTTTGTAGCAAAAATAGACTCGACAAGGTATAGTCCGTGTAGCTTGAATAATATGAGAAGTGGGTTTGACCTTGCTGGTTAAGTGTTCTAGAATAGACACATCAAATCAAATTATAAATTATTATTCTAATTGATCGCATTTTGGTAGCCTGTATGCGAAGAGGAGACACTTTTGTACGTCTGTTTAGTTGTCCTTACACAGTATTGTATTTGATGTGTTTATAGTAATAAGCAGGTGAATTTATGTTTGATGCATATAGTATATCTTTTAATAATTTGTATAAAAAATTCAGAATCTGTTTTTTCCTTGCCTTCCCTGATCTTACTATTCTTTTCTTTTGTAGGATTGTGATCAAGCTACAACTTGATGCACATACTAAAATTCTTGGAGAAAGTGATGGTTTAGCCACTAAAGGAAAAAATAGAGGACAAAAGTCTTGTTTAATCTCATCAAGATTCCTAAAGAAAATGTCTCCTTATTGCACATTTGGTGTTGATTCACTTTATGGGAATGCTAAGAAATTTCAAGCAATCGAGACAGATAATCGCAGGCAACGAGCAGTTCTGTGACCTTACAGGAATTTTATTAATTGGTATTGTTAAGTCCAACTTCAATATCCATAAGTGTTTTCACGAAAAATTAATTCCTAAAGTTATGTCAACAACTAATTGATGTCACTGTTGCTATACTTTATTTTACATAATAATTTATCATCTTGTTGACCGTGATTGTAACTATTGTTATCTTTTAGATCCATATCATCTGGTGCTATTTTACTTAATATTTTATCATCATCATCATCTTGTTCACGGCAATTGTAATAACCTCTGAATTTTCCTCTTCTCTTCAGATAGTTTTATGTCCATAATTTAGGAATCTGCAAATATAGTATGAAAATAGGGCTATAGCCTATAAGTCTGGCACAATGCAAGCTGGTAAAGAAGTTCTCACATCACAAGTTATTACCACATATTTAAAGTGCAAACAAGTGACGCAACTGCTTTGGTCATCTTTCATTTTGTGAAGTCCATGAGCCAAATTTAAAGATTTCTATGATATTTTTATTTTCTTTGAACTACATATTACAGACATAGCAGAAGGGGTGAGTTCCTCTGTAGCAGTAGCTACATGCTTTGTGAGTTCATGGATTGCATGTATCGAATATAAGTATCAGAGTAGTAAGTTTGGCTGTTCTTTTGCCTCTCATTAGTCTTAGTTGCCCATATATTATAACCTTGATTTTTCTGGCACTATTTTTTCTTTGTACATTATAAATGACTTGACAAATATTTTGCAAGGCCATGAGTGTTTCACATTGACACATTTTTAATTTCGAGACGTGTTTCCGCGTACTTGACTGGTGTTTGAGTTGTTCGTTGATTTGATCATGCCTATTGCTCTATTTTGTAATAACTAAGTGCTATATACATCACCAAGAATCCAGTTGACACAGTATGCGTCTGCCACAGTACAACTAACTTTGTTGCAAGTTAAACACATCTTGTATAGCTTACAAAGCTTTAAATCAGTATGTTTGGGGTTGTTGAGTAGGTGCAGAGCTAATATTATCATTATACCTTTATTTACATTGGTACTACTTTTTATATCTCATTTCTTACGTTAGATTCGGGCAAAGTCCGGGCTAAAATAATTAACCCCGTGCATTCCTTCCTTCCTAAATGTCACGTCCCAAACTACCCTCTAGACATGATTGGCACCCAATTAACACTACTTACCAGGCGAACCCGTTTCTCAATATTTAACCATTTGAACAAACACTAAGAAAAAATAAGTGCAAGTCTCAAAGTATTATTAATAATTAAAGACGAAATAGTTATCAACCAATATCTTAGTCAATTAACAGAAAAAAACAACAATCCCTCAATATATAAAACTCTAGCCCAAATCCCACTCTAAGACCATGGAGCATCTAACAGAGTAATATGAATTTAACTGGCGGGTATGAACAACCCCAAGGAAAAGGAAATTAACTAACACGAACTACATAAAGCTGAAACGAAAGCCTCCACGATTAATGTGGTGGCTCAACTCAGCAACATAATCCACTCGAACGAACTCGTCAGCCATTAGCTCTATTTCCTACAACGGTATCTGCATAGAGATGCAGGTAAGGGATGAGTTATACATAAATGTAACCTAGTAAGATCCTCGACCCGCCACTTTAAATACCTCTGAAACAAGTGTTAGAAAATACAAACATGCCACAACAAGAAAGATATAATAAATGCGATGATTATACAATAACTCAATATATATGTATCAACAGAGTTAATAAAAATTAACCAACAAGAGTACACATATCTTAACACAGTACACACTAAGGACTTATTCATAATTGCAGTGAAACAAATTAACCAACACCTTTACGATTTCACAACGGCACCACAATGCCTCAAATATGTTCGGAGTATACACAATGCTCACTGAAGCATACACAATGCCCCAAATATATATCAAGAAGCATACACAATACTCGGGTGATGTACAAAGGCATACACAATGCCCCAACATCATAGCTCCGTCCCATATCAAACTATCAAACTCAACGCCATGGCTCACAGCCGTATCAAACTATCAAACTCAATATCATGACTAACAGCCGTATCAAACTATCAAACACAACATCATGGCTCACAGCCGTATCACGCCATCAAAAAAATTATAAAATATAAAATAATATATTTGCGGCTAGTCTACGACCACCGATTATGCCAAGCGCACGCTTGTCCCAACACATGGACCAGACAGAGAAAAATACATTTTCAAAACGGATTTTAGAAAAGCAAACATCAAGTTTGAAGTTTCACTTATCTCGCTAACACAAGTTTCTCAACCTTGCAACGTATAGAACACTACCCAAATGGCCTCCAATGTCTCAATCTATACAAATATCGATAAACGCCGTCAATCATGCTAGTCGGGATCATTTCATAATTTCTCTTAATTTCTGACTTAGAGCTCAATCTCAATATTTTAGACCTCAAGCCATGAATTTAAAATTAATAATATATTAAAATATCTCCATCTAACTCAACAGTTTGTTATGATTCTAGTAACACTAATCTTAGAATACGAATATTCAACGTTTGCACTAAAGAATGAAAGGAACGGCCTTTTTTTTTTCAACGCAAAACTAATATACTTGTGTACTCAACCTTATATCACATTCGACAAGCTCAATCATATTATACGCATTTGTGCTAATCAGTAGCATAATCACTATATCTCCTAATTAAAGTAGTGGAAACCAAAACAAACTGCATCAATAAAAAAAAATAGTGTTCCATTGCAGGTTGAGTAACTTTTAAAATCTAATACATATTTCCAATTCCACTAACTAATTATGACCAAATAATTTTGGCCCCAATTATTAGCCTAATCAATAAAATATATAAATGATAATTACAACTCCAACTCAATGTAATGAACACGTAAAATAGTAGGATCAGCTAGATATCGGTTTGCTAGGCTTCTGAAATTTTTGTTTAACTAACAGTGGTTAATCGCTCCACTATTGGAAAACCAAAGCTACACCCCTGAAACTTTTCAATTCCTCTAGCCACTATGAAGATTAAATAATCATCCCTATTTGTTCCCCTACCACTGTACGAAAAGAAAAGTTCATAACAATTGCCACGTGAATGAACTTTGTAAAATAAAATAAAGTTATTAGGATGCTAGTTTCTTAGGAAAATTCCACCTCGATCTAGACATTAGAGGAATTTAACACCTATTGCTTTTTATTTGAACACATGCGCTTTTCGTAATTTACTTATATCATGTGCAGGAATCTGACAATAAGTACTCTTTATTATCAAGCTTTTCGAGTTGAACTTACATAAAAGAAGTTTCTGACGTTTTTTTTTATTGGCTTTTAGCAGTTGGGAACTTACATGTTTTCTCTCGGTAAAGATGCTTCCTCACTGTCCAAATAGAGAGAAGGGCTGTATTGTGAGCCGGGCCTAGTTCGGGACCGGACCGGTCCGGGTCCACGGGCCAAATGGATCGGTTCAAATGGACCGATTTTTAGTGGTGCAATAGTCTATAGCAGGCCGGTCCTGACCAAATAGTCTGTGAGCCCGAGACCGTTTAGTCCGGGACCGGCAGGCGAGCCTGGGCCGGTTCAACTGGGCCAAACGGGCCCAACAGCTATTTTTTTAAAAAGAATTTTTTTTTAGAAAAAGGGCCAACGGTCAGATTTTTAAAATCTAGCCGTTGGCCTTTAATTTTCAGCCGTTTGGAAGTTTAAAAAATAGCCATTTGGCCCTCAGATTTTGTTTTAACCCCAAACTTTTTATAAAATACACTTTTTTCCTATTCTCAACTATAAATACCCCTTCATTCTTTCATTTTTACTCACAAATTCTTCAATCTGTCTCTAATTTTCTTCCATAATTGCTTACTTTATTATTACAATTTCGTGAAAAATTGTGAAGTTGGTGAATTGAAGTATTAAAGTCTTCAAAGATATTCAATTTTCAAGAAGTTGTTCGTCAATTCGGTAAACTCATTGCAACTCTTAAGTTTTAATATTATAGTTTTGTTTGTTTTATTTAGTATAATTATAATTAATATGGACTTTTCTTTGAAAAAAATATTTGGTGGTAAGGGTAAGGGAAAATCTAAAATTGGTGAATCTAGTCGCCAAGCTACTACTCCTCCCCCTGTTACCCGTCCTCCTCCACCTGTTCTTCTTGATAGTTGTCACGACCCTAACCCCGAACCCGGTCGTGATGGCGCCTCTCATGAAGACAAAGCTAGTTAATTCAAACAAAACCTCATTTTAAACAGTTAATTTAACAAGGATACAGTACTAGCAAAATTTAATAACAGTAAATTACGGAAACATAGTTAACCATCCCGACAACAGCCCAAACCGGAGTGTCACAAAATCATGAGCATCTATGGATCCTACTACCAGTCTAATATA
>MCJB01044620.1:22607-42222 GCA_002018475.1 Nicotiana obtusifolia | reverse complement strand
ATATATATATATATATATATATATATATATATATATATATATATATATAACATTTTGCACCATTGTCTAAAGAGTGTGGAAACAACAAGATAATAGAGATACGGGGCTGCGGACGCCAACAGCTACCTCGTAGTCTCTGAATCACCGCTCTGACAGTCGTAGTCCATGCCTCGGAGCGGAATCAATAACGCCTGAATCTGCACACATGGTGCAGGGGGTAATGTGAGTACTTCCAACTCAGTGAGTAATAATTACAAATAACAACTGATAGTAAGTAAATACGTAAAGCACAAGGCAGTCCATAATGAAGTAATAAAACATCATTAAAATAGTAAATCGGTGAGAATCAAGTAGAGTCTCCTTTCAACAAGTGAAACATGAAAGTCTTTCAAGTAGATAACGTGAAGTAAAAGAAAATATTTAAAACCGCCCCTCGGGCTTAGTATCTTTTAAAAACACGCCCCTCGGGCAATATCATAAAAACAGTATCAGCCCCTCGGGCATATCACATGGTATAGTATCAGCCCCTCGGGCATATCACATGGAACACTATCAGCTCCTTGGGCATATCACATGGAACAATATCAACCCCTCAAGCTATGTTTTCCGTATCACAATGGGTACCCGTGCTCACTAGGGGCGTACAGACTCCGGGAGAGGTCCTTTACGGCCCAAGCGCAATATCATATCTCGTGGCGGCGTGCCACCCGCTCCCATTTACATAATATCTTGTGGTAGGCGTACCACCCGCTCCCATTTACATCATATCTTATGGTAGGCGTACCACCCGCTCCCATTTACATCATATCTTGTGGTAGCCGTACCACCCGCTCCCATTTACATCATTTAAAATGTCATTTAAATCTTAAAACTGAGTAAAAGTGGCTGAGTTGTAAAACAGTGTAAAACAACATGACTGAGTCCAAGTAATGAATCAAAACAGTGAGGAAACAGTAATAAATACCCCCGAAGGGTTCAATAACCGGTATGAAGCCCAAATGTGACAATCAGCCCAAATCATGATGATATCAAATAAGTTTCAATCAAATCTGTAGTAAAAATCATCAATCGGGACGGACCAACTCACAATTCCCAGTAGTGTGCCTCACCTCAATATAGCACTACGATGTGCAATCCGGGGTTTCAAACCCTCAGAACATCATTTACAATAACTACTCACCTCGAACCGGCTAAATTCTTACCCCGCGACGCCTTTACCCTTTGAATTGGCCTCCGCGCGCGTCGAATCTATCCAAAATTAGAACTAATATGTCACAATATGCTGGGGTAACAAAGCTCACGCGAAAACAATCAATAAATACTAAGAAATTCCGAAATTAGCAAAACCCGAGCCCCGAGCCCACTTCTCGAAATTCAGTAATTTTCACCTCAACGAGTTCCTTATCTCCTCACGAGTTCAACCGTACAAAATTTATCGAATTCAGACATCGGATCGACCAGGGTTTTTCACCAAATTTTTCCAACTTAAATCACCAATTTCATACTAGAAATAGCAATAGATTTGGGTGACTTGACCAAGATTGAGTTAGGAACACTTACCCCGATGTTTCCCTAAAAAATCTCCCAAGAATCGCCTCAAAATTCGCTTCAATCCAGGCTCTATAGCTCCAAATATGTTAGAAATGGCAGAAATCCCCCATTTCAAGTATTTGTCCAAGAAGCCTCCTTTGGATATACTCTCAAGGCTGATTTTGATGTGATTTAGGGTGTTTTGGAGATGTTTCTCCTAGATGGTAACGAAAATGGGTTTTACATGGCCCAGGAGTACTGGTTTCCATTTATAAAGGGGTCGAAAATCGAGACAGAAAAGCCCCTGCCTGGGTTAAAATGCGGTCGCATATCTATCGCATAACAGATATGCGGTCCGCATTTTGGATGCGACCATCGCAGATTGTACCCTAGTCTTCATCGCAAATTCAGTGTGAGGCATGGTTTGCGGTCCGCATTTCAAGAATGTGATCGCATTCTCTACCGCATTCTTGTTGTTAATTTTTTGCCCAGAACACTGTCTTGATCTGCGGTCCGCATGTTAGAAATACGACCGCATTTCTGACATGAACTTTGCCCAGAAATCTGCCTGGGTTTGCGATCTCTTTAAGAGATATACGGTCCGCATTTGAGAAATGCGACCGCATTCTCGACATCTAGTTTTTCTGCAAGTTTTCTTTCCAACGATGAAATAGTCCGTTTAACCACCCGAAACTCACCCTAGGCCACTAGAACCTCAACCAAAACATGCCAACATATCCCATAACATTATTCAAACTTGTTCCAACCTTCGGAACGCTCAAAACAACCTCTCAACGCCAAATTCGCGTCGGATTCAAGCCTAATTCTACACGGGACTTCCAAGACCAATTCCAATCACACTCCTAAGTCATAAATCACCTTCCGAAACTAACCGAACCTTCGGAACTCACATCCGAGCCCTCTAACTCATAAGTCAACATCCGGTTGACTTTTTCGGTTTAAACCTTCTTGAAAGAGACTAAGTGTCTCATTTCTTACCGAATCCACTCCGCACTCAAACTACTCAATATGATTACATAAAACACGGCTAACGAAGCCTAATAAGGCAGAAACGGGAAAAACTGAGCGGTAACTCATGAGACGACTGGACGGGTCATCACATTCTCCCCCACTTAAACAAACGTTCGTCCTCGAACGAGTCAAGAAACGTACCTGAAGCCTCAAATAGGTGAGGATATCTGCTCCGCATCTCTTGCTCGGTTTCCCAGGTAGCCTCCTCCACGGACCGACCCCTCCACTGAACTTTCACTGAAGCTATCTCCTTGGACCTCAACTTCCGAACCTGATGATCCAAAATCGCCACTGGCTCCACCTCATAGGTCAAATCATCATCCAACTGAATCGTGCTGAAGTCCAAAATATGAGACGGGTCCCCAATATACTTCCAGAGCGTAGAAACATGAAATACTAGGTGTACACTCGACAGACTGGGTGGCAAAGCAAGCTCATAAGCCACCTCCCCAACTCTCCGAAGCACCTCAAACGGCCAAATGAACCGAGGACTCAATTTCCCTTTCTTCCCAAATCTCATAACACCTTTCATGGGCGAAACTTTCAGCAAGACCTTCTCGCCAACCATGTAGGACACATCTTGAACCTTCCTATCTGCATAACTCTTTTGCCTCGATTGCGCTGTACGGAGCCTCTCCTGGATTACTTTCACCTTCTCTAGAGCATCCCAAACCAAGTCAGTCCCCAATAGCCTAGCCTCGCCGGGCTCGAACCAACCAACCGGAGATCTACACCGTCTCCCATACAAAGCCTCATACGGAGCCATCTGAATACTTGACTGGTAGCTGTTGTTATAAGCGAACTCTGCAAGCGGCAGAAACTCATCCCATGAGCCTACGAAATCAATAGCGCATGCCCATAACATGTCCTCCAATATCTGAATGGTACGCTCGGACTGCCCATCTGTCTGAGGATGAAATGATGTGCTTAATTCCACCTGAGTACCCAACTCCCTCTGCACGACTTTCCAGAACTGCAAAGTGAACTGAGTACCTCTATCTGAAATGATAGAAACTGGAACGCCATGTAGCCGAACAATCTCTCGGATAAATCCTTGCCGACCGTTCTGAAGAATAGGTAGTACACACAAGGATGAAGTGCACGGACTTGGTCAGCGATCCACAATCACCCAAATAGCATCGAACTTTTTCAAAGTCCGTGGAAGTCCAACAACAAAGTCCATAGTGATCCGCTTCCATTTCCACTTGGGAATAGTCATCTGCTGAAGCAAGCCACCCGGTCTCTGATGCTCACATTTTACCTGCTGACAGTTGAGACACCGAGCCACGAATCCCATAATATCCTTCTTCATTCTTCTCCACCAATAATATTTTTTTTTAGCTAAATATGATTTTATTACTTCTTAAAACAAAATGTACAAGGAATGGAGGGGGACATGAACCTTACCTCCCCAAAAAAGTACATGTACCTTGTCTTTGTCAAGGTATCTAAGGAGTAGTAGGAGGTTAACTGTTGTGTGTGTTTGATCCCATTCACTTGATGATCAAACATGTCTAAAAGGGTCAGACCTAAGGTGAGGTAATGGTTATCTATCTTATAATAGTGATAGATAGTCATATACAAAAATGATGTGAAGTATGTCTAGGTCAGTTATACTAATTACAAGTATTCCTACTTTTATTAATTGAGTGGGAAGTAGCATGCTTGATCTGTTGCAAAAACTTTTGACAAGAGATTGATATTGACCAAGTAGTGAGGCATGTGTCCTTTGATTCCTTTTGCTCTGGTCCAGTTGAAGGTGCACTGCAAAGATGATCTATTTACCTTGGCAGTGATATACTCTGCTGTGTGCCAAAGTTTGGTTGAAAGTGTACTGCATTTTATGAAGACTGTTGTGACCTCTTTGATTGCTGTTGTTTCTGCTGATTTTGTATGCTGTGCTTCCTTTGTGTAGATGCTGACTTTGTTCCTGGTTATTCTGGTGTTGCTGGTGGAATGTGTTGCTGTTGTTGTTGCTGTTCTATGCTGATATTTTTGCTGCTGATTCTCTGCTGATGCTACTGTGTGCTGTGTTGCTGCTATTTGTCGCTTCTGGTGTGTGCACTGCTAGAAATTGGGCAGAGGTTGTGTTGTTGTTGCTTCTTCTGCTGATTTTTACTTGGTGTCTGCTGGTGTATGAGTTCTTGCTTCTGAAGGCAGTGTGATTGCTGTTGTATCTGTACTGGAATGTGGCCTGCTATGAGTTGTTTTTGATGGATGAGGGTGTGCTTTGCTGCTGACTGTGATGCTGGTAGTTGATTTGTTTGATTTGCTGTTATCTTTGCTGCTAAGATTGCAATTATTGTTCATGTTGTTCCTGGTGTGGGGTGGAACTGATCCAATGTTGATCCAAAGAGAGTGTTTTAGAGCAGTGTTCTTGGAAGTTATGTTGCTCATGTGTGTACTGTTGTTTTTATAGGAACAGGGTGATTGATGCAATTGCATTAGACTGAGCACCGAGGGTGCTAATACCACACAATGCAATTGCGCCAATAACCTTAGCCTATGAGAACAATTTTCTAGCAAGTTGATATTGCTTTTGTTGCTGGTGCCTTTGTAACTATTATGCTTGTTGCAGTTGTTACTGGTGTTGTTGCTATTGACAGATTGTTGTTGCATTGTTAACTTGTTTTCCTACTTGCTCGACCATTGTCTGTCAGAGATTCTGAGTTCATTGCTTCTGTCTTCCCTTTTGTTGCTTGCTTTATTGTTTGTCTTTGTCATTGCAAATCTGAGTTGCTGATACCTGTGTTGGCTGGTTCTTCAGTGTTCTTCCTTTCTTGGTTTTCCTTATGTTGTTTGTTCCTGTTCCTGCAATTTTGCTGATCCATTGATATGTTGCTGTTGTGACCTTATTATTTTGCCTCAGCTGCTTGCCTGAAGGCTGTCTCCTTTGCTGCAGTGTGTTGTGTTCTGCCTTGCCTTGCTTAATGAATCTGCTATTGCTGTTGCCATGTTTGTGGACCAGATTTCTGTTGCTGGGATTGCTGCTGCCTCTGTTAACATTGATCTTCTTGAGATGCTCAGATTCTATTGGTCCCAACCAGTGAGATTGTTGTTGTTGTGTAGCTTGTGGACTGACTGTTGATTCTGCTAACTCTTCTCTGATATTGTTGACTGCCTCTAGCTTCTTGGATTGACTCTCCCTGCTCAGATTAGGTGATTAAAGTTGGTTGCTATGTGAGTGTTGTTGGCCTTGCTGTGTTTTTTATGAGATTTTTCTGTGTTTCAAGTCCTCCATCTTGCTGGTCTTCTAATATGCAGCTGTTGCATCCCTGCTGTTTAGCTCCTGCTGGTTGTCCAAGCAGTATGTTTGCTGATTTGGCCAGTTGTACAATGACGCTGGCAGTGACTGATTAGCTGCTAGGTCCAGTGTCTTGAATTGCTGATGCTGATATTGGTGTGAGCTGCAGAGTACTGCTGGATGCTGAGTTTTTGCTGTGCTGTTTCTGCTATTCCGCTGGTGTAGCTGACTCCCTTGCTGCAGTGTGATAGGTTCTGCCTTGGCCTGTTTTGTGAAGTTACTGCTACTCATGCTAGGTTGTTGTTTCATGCTGTTTCTTGAGCTTTTGTATCGGCTACTGAGATTGTTGCTGCTTCTGTTGATGTTGTCCTCCTTATAGTGTTCTGAAACAGTTGGTCCATTTGCTGTTTCAGATTGTTGTTGCCTGCTATGTGCTTTGTTGCCTCTGCTTTGTTCTCTCCAAAATCTGTTTTGCAGAGTTGTGATGTCCATTAACCTGCACATGAGAAAACAGTGATTAGAGGTTAATGTGATCAGCAATTTTCGCGTGCTGCAGATTTTTCTGCATTCCTGATGATTCCAGCATCCTGCACATGAGAAAACAATGTTAGGGGGTAAGTTTTTTTCCAATAGGTCTTTTCTCCCTTCTTGTTTGCTTTGCATCTGTTTTGTAACAAATTGGTGCAATGTAGAGCTTGTCATTTCGCCAGTTTCACTCTTATGTAGGGGCATTGCATTTTATCAGCATTGAGGATTTTCCTCTCTATTGAGTCAAGTTGACTGAATTGATGACATTCTATTCTCCCAAAGTCAAGTGCATAATTTGCAAGGTGATCCGCCAACTTGTTTCCCTCCCTATATGTGTGTGAAACAGTTATTCTCAGGGAGTTTTTGAGTTATAGGATTTCTTCTATCTGATCAGCTATGCACCAAGGTGGTTTCCATATGCTGTTGATGATATTGTTTAGGAGCATGGAATCAGTTTGTAGCCATATGTTTGAGTAGCATTGAGTGCTGCAAAATCTTAAAGCTTCATTAATGGCTGTTGTTTCTATTTCTGTGTTTGTTCCCTCTATGCATTCTGTGCCAAGTGCATAAATTAGGTCCCCTGCTTCATTTCTCACACAAAAGCCTATTGAACTTCTTCCTGGGTTTCTTTTTGATGCTACATCAGTATTGATCTTTACCCATCCTGGCAAAGGTAGTTCCCAGTTGACTGTTTTGTAGCTTAGTTTTGGAGTGTAGTGCTCCAGCATGTGTAAAATATCCTGGCATCTGTGTGGGGCATTGATTCCAGGCTTTCTGGTGTTGACTAGTGCTTGCAGTGTTGTGGAGATTTGGTAGATTACTCTACCTGTGGTGACTGGTTCACCATGCTTGTGGCTATTTCTTCTTTTCCATAGTTCCCATACAATGCATGATGGGAGTGCCTGCATTATTGGTTTCAGTCTGTTGACTGTTTGCATTGTCCAACATCTTGTTATTGCTTGGTGGAAGGTTATGCCCTCTGTTGAAATTCCTGCTCTTTGCAGGAAGTATTTCCAAACCTTAATGGCAGTGTTTGAAGTGTAGAATAGGTGGGCCATGATTTCTTCCTTTGGTTCAGTGCAGCACCAGCATTTTGAGGGCAGTTAATACTCCCATCTTTTCAGGATGTCATCTAGTGGCAGTTTTGCTTTCCAGACTCTCCACATGAAGAAAGCAATTTTTAAGGGGAGTCCCTTTACCCAAATCATCTCATATGCTCTTCTAGTTTCTTCCCTTCTCCTTAGGTATTCCCAGGCAGTTTTGACTGTGATTGTCCTTGTTCATGTAGCATCCAGTATGGAATGTCCAGGATGCCATCCATCCTTGGAGGTTTGATTGAGGTGACTATGTGCTCTACCATTTCCTGTGGCAAGTGTTCTGATAGTTGCAGCATATTCCAGTTGCCATTCTGTAGGGTGTTATTCATACTTTGGAGTGATTCATCAATTGGGAAGCTTGCCGGTATAAGGAAGTATAAGGCTCCTTGCCTAGTCCAGTTGTCGCAGAAGAGTGAAGATCCCATTTTGAGTTGCCAGGCGATTTGATGTTCAATGATCTCCCTGCATTCTAACATTTTCTTCCAAGCTTGTGATCCTCTCTTCCATGGTACAGTTACTGCATTGTGCTTTTTGCAGTATTTTTGTGTCATGAATGCAGTCCAGAGGCTGGGCTTGGTTCTGAAGTTCCACCACAGTTTGCAGAAGAGTGCCTTGAACATGTCATGAAGGGATCTGAATCCTGCTCCTCCTTCATAGGGTAGGCATAGGTTGTTCCAGGATGACCAGTGTCTGCTGGTACCACCTATTGTGCTACTCCAGAAGAATTGAGCAAAGAGCTTATGGATGTTGTTGATTACTTGTTTGGGGGGATTTACTGCTGATAGTAGATGCACTGGCATGCTTTGCAAGACATGTTTGATCAAGATAGCTCTACCTCCTATAGAGAGTAGATTTCCTTTCCATGATTGTAGCCTGTCTTGTATCTTGTTCACTATGTCTTGATAGTAAATGATTATTTTCCTTGAGTAGAAGATGGGGCAACCCAGATAGGTGAAAGGGAAGTTTTGTTTCTCTATTCTTGTAATTCTTTCTGTTGTTGTTACTGCCTCTGGGGCTGCTGAGTGATGCATGTAGATAGCAGACTTGTTCCTGTTTATTAGCTGACCTGAAGCTGCTTCATATGCATTCAGTGTTTCCATTACCAGCTGTAGTGAATTAGCCTCTGATGATGTGAAAATAATCATATCATCTGCATAGGATAGATGATTGATTCTTGGGCTTCTTCTGGGCATTCCAAAGCTTTTGAAGCAGGGGTTATTGTGGAGTGCATTTAGTCCCTTTGAGAGTGCTTCAGCAGCGATGATGAAAAGTGTGGGTGATAAGGGATCTCCCTGTTTGACACCTCTTGTTGATTTGAAGAATCCATGAGGTTGGCCATTGATAAGGATTGAATACCAGTTGTTGCCCACAATGTCGAAGATCATGCCAATGAAGGCTTCATTGAAGCACATTTTCCTGAGAACTTTGCTTATGTATAACCAAGATATTCTGTCAAAGGCCTTGGTCATATCCAGCTTGATAACCACATTTGGACCTGCTTTTATTCTTTTCCCAATGTCAGCGATGATTTCCTGTGCAAGGAGGACATTTTCTACTATTGTTCTGCCTTTCACAAAACAAGCTTGTTCATCGGAGATTAGAGATGGTAGAATGACCAACATCCTTTCATGTATGATTCTCGAGAAGATTTTATTGATGAAGTTACTAAGGCTTATTGTTCGCATTTATGAGAGTGTCTCTACCTCCTTCTTCTTTGGTATGAGGACCAGGTTTGTGTGTGTTAAGCTTTTGGGCAGTTGTCTTCCGGAAAAGAAAGCTATGACCATGTTTTGTATGTCTTCCCCTATGATTTCCCAACAGGATTGATAGAATGCGCCTGTGAATCCATCTGGACCTCCTGCACTGTCTCTGTTCAGGCTGAAGACAGCTTGTTTGATTTCTTCCTTTGATGGAAGCCTGATCAGTTCTGCATTTTGTTGTGAGTCTATCACTTGCTGGATGTTTTCCAAGATTCTGAAGTCTGTGGGGGCAGTTCTCTCAGTGAATTGATCCTTGTAGAAGGAAATGGCTTCCTCCACAATCTGTTCCTGCTCTTCTACCCAGATGCCAACATTATTTTGTATTCTTTTCAACTGTAACCTTTTCCTTTTATCACTAACTTGGGCATAGAAGAATTTTGTGTTTCTGTCCCCCTCTTTAAACCAGTTCATTCCTGCTTTCTGTTTCCAGAATTGTTCTTCTATAGCTAGATGCCTAATCATTTGTGCTTGCACCTTTTGTAGTCTTTCTCTATTTTGCGCAGTAGGTCTCTCTTCAAACTGTTTTTCATGGACTAGAACTACTTCTTCGATGCTTGCTATATTCTGAAAAATATCTCCAAAAGTAGCCTTGCTCCAAAGGGATAGAGCTTTCTTCAGTTTTTTTAGCTTATAGCTGAAAATGATGAAAGGATCTCCATGGAAATCAGCTTGCCAATTTTCCTTTACTACTGCTTCAAAAGTATCTTGCTTGATCCAAAAGTTGAGGAATTTGAAAGGCTTTTTGATTGTTTTTGGCTTTTGGTCGAATTGTAGTAGGAGTCGACTGTGATCTGATCCTATCTTAGGGAGATGTGTGACTTCTATTGTCGGGAAGGTTTGCTAAAGCATTTGGTTTTCTAAGCATCTGTCTAGCCTTTTGAAGATGCAATCCTCATCTGCTCTCCCATTCCACCAAGTAAAGATACTTCCTCTGAATCCCAAGTCTGTTAGACGGCTGATGTTGATGCAATGATTAAAGTCATCCACTTCATTGAAAGGGACAAGGAGACCTCCATATTTCTCTTCCTGATCACAAATGACATTGAAGTCTCCTCCCACTATCCAAGGACGTGATTGTTTGGGATAAGTCAAAGATTGAATCCCATAACTCTATTCTTTCTGCTTGGGTGCATTTGGCATATACACAAGTGAGGATTAGTTCCATCTTTGTCTTTGAGTGAGTGAGCTTCATAGTGAGTTGTTGAATTGTGTCTGAGAGCACTGTGACATCATAAGTATTATCCAGAAAAACCCATATTTTGTTGGACATATTTGAAATTGCTTGTGGCATGCCGATTCTTCTCTTATATTGATCCAGTTTCCTGATTTTCTGCTTTGGTTCCATGAGGCCAATGAACTCAAAATGATGCTTGTTATGTAGTGTGATCAATCTTTCAAAAGCTTGCATGGTGTTAACTGATCTTATGTTCCATATGAGGGATTCATTGTCTTGTGTTGAGGTATGTCAATGCTCTTTTAGGTTGGTTCTTTGTTGTTGAAGAACTGCTGTTGCCTTTGGATTGCTTTCTCTATGGGTTCCCTAGACCAGTTAATTTATTTGTTTGAATTGGTGATAGGTCTCCCTGCCTTGCTATGTTTTTTAGGTTTTGTGAGCTATTTTCATCATCCATATCCTTGCCTATTGTTTCTTTCCCTTCAGTTCTGGCTGCTATTGTTGTGGTCAGATTTCTGGGCCTGATGATAGCCTGTAGTTGAGCTCTTATTATTCCTTTCCTGGTGAGTGGATCCTGATCAAAAGATCCCACCTTTATTGTGGGAAAGGGAGTTCCTTGATCTCGGCTTGCTTCTTTTTGTGGTTTCTTTACAGTGGCAATATCAGTGCGTTCTTCTTCACTTTGCATTTCTTCTGGGATTTCACCTTCCTCTGAGCATTCCTCTGATTGATCTGCCCGTAATCTCCCTGAAATCTGCTATGCTTGTCTGACTGCATTTGTTTCCTCTGCAGTTATTGTTCTGTTTTTAAACCCAGGTTCATTGTAAAAACTCTTCATGACCCATTGTGTGGTCGATTCTTTTGTTCCTTCTGTCTCCCTGCTCATGTTTGTTTTTGCTTCCTCTGTTGCTTTCTTGTTGACCATTGTTTGTGTGGTGCTTTCCTGATGTCTACTGACCCTCCTCTTTGCTGGTTGATTGCCATCTTGGCTACCAATTTCTTCCAGTGCTTCTATTTGATGGCTGAAGTTGTGAAAGTGAGCTTCCTGTGTGATGGTAGGTTTTCTGATTGGTTTTCCATGTCTTTCATTAGATTCTCTGGCTGGACTTTGTTTTTTGTTGTTCCTGCATTGGCTTGCTTGCCTGTTTTGGAATTCAATTTTGTGATTCCTTGTTCCCCTGCTGCTGCCAAAACTATATTTCCATCTGTTGCTGAATTACTGCAGTGTGTTATTGGTATGTCAATGTTGTTTACCACATTTCTGGACTTGTCAATTATTGGTGCTTTACCTCAACTGTCCTTGCTATTGAATGCTTTATCCCTCAGAAGATTGTTTGAATCTGAAATCTCTCTGTTGCAATTTGTCCCTGCATTGTTGAGTTTGTTTGTGGTGTGATTCAAAATTGAGGTTTCTGTTATTCTCAGTCCTTAAGTGCTTGACTGAGTCTGCTGGTGTTGATGTTGCTTTTCCCGTGTCAACTGTCTTTGTTCTGCCAATGCTAGTGTCTGAGATCATTATGTTTGGCTGGCTGCCCTGACTGTTGATGCTCCCATTGTTCTGATAGTTTTGTTTAGGGTTCCTTTCCATGATCATATGATCATTGCTGCCTGATCTGTTTGGCACTGTGCCTGCAGTTTCTTGTACTTCAATATTATGAATGTCTGCAATGTTGGCATTGCTCCTTATTGTTATTTCTTTGCTAGGTAATGTATCCTCAAATTCAGGTGCTTCATCAGTGCTGGTGCTTCCAGTGTTTATTTTGCTTCTTGTTAGAGTCTTCATTTCTGTGTTGCTGGTCAACTGGTTGAAGGGGTGTATACCAAGTGAATTAGGTGCTTTGGATGCAGAGTGACTTGTTCCATCAACTTGGTTTCCTGCTTGCTTATCCATTAATTCTGTTGGATTTTCTTAACATCTGTTGCTGCAGAAGTCTTCATTTCTCATATGACTGCCTGCATTCTTTGCTGTGTCCTGTGTGTGATTATTTACCACTGTGTCTGGGTTCATTGTGATTGGCTGTCTGCCTTGTTTGCTGATGTTTGCAGTGTTCAAATGGTTCAGATTGGAATTTCTTGCCATGACCATTTGTTCATTGCTTCCTACTGTTATGACTGTGTTAGTTTCTGTGACTTCAGCTTCATATGTTTCAGCAGTGTGCTTGCTTGCAGCATTGTCCTTGTCCTGATCCAAAGCATTGTACTTGGGGTTCATTTCCATGATCATATGTTCATTGTTGCCTGATGGTATGTCTGTGTTAGTCACTGTGTCTGCAGTTTCATGTACTTCAGCATTGTGATTTTCTGCATCATTGACATTGCTTCCTACTGTTCTGGCTCTGCTAGGAATTGTATCCTCAGATTCAGAAGCTTCATCAGTGTGGCTATCTGCAGCATTGACATTGCCTTGAACTAGTACTTCATATTTATTTGTAACTGGTACCTGCTGAGACTTCTTTTCAGCTGTTTGATTATGTTTCCTAGTATTAGTGTGAATTGCCTTGTTATGCTGTCTATTATCTTTGACTTCTTTCCATTGAGGGCTATTGTTGCCTACTACCTTGCCACTTGACAAAATCAGCATTGAATGTTCTTTTACGATGTCTTTGCCTTTTGATTTCCTGTACTCTGTTTGCCTTTGTTCTTCAGCAGTGTCTGTGTCAAGAATTTCCGGATGTAGCTTCCAACATTCAATCATTTCATGCCCTTGAATCCTACATTGCTTACAGTATTTTGGGAGGTAGTCATACTGTATTTTGATCCATTCAGTTCTGATATCCCCTGTTGTTTCATTTTCTATGTCTAACCTAACTTTTTGGGGTAATTCCGCTAGCAAATCCACTAGAACTTTTACTCTTGCACACCTTGGCCTTGTCTTGTTTATTGTAGCTGCATCCAAGTGCAGTGGCTTACCAACAGCAGAGGAAAGGGAAAATAGGCACTCTTTTACATAATAAGTGGGGAGCAGATGCGGGAATGAGATCCATGCCATGGCCATCGACGTTTCTTCTCCAAACTTGAATTTAGTGTCATATATGAACTGCCTCATCTGATATTCGAAGCCATCTCTGGCTTTGAGATAGTATGTACTTTTTGAGGTGATTTTTATGAAATCCTCCCACAAAGTTAGTCTGATGAGCACGTGTTTGTCTCTGAAAAAACCAACATTACACTCACCTCTGATTCCACACTGGATTGGAATGATTATCCTAAGCTCTTGCAGGTCCGACCACCCGTATGAGAACTTGCCCAGTACAGCGAATTGGGGGCCTTCGATGATGTTCATACGGGATACTTCTGCTTCAGTGTACTTGATAATCGGTTGTCCATGCATGTATGTTGCCTTCTTGATCGGAATTGGTTCGACTCCTCTGCTAGAGTTTGTTTCTGCGTTGTTGTTTAAGGTTGTTGGCTTAAGAATTTGAGAGTAATTGAGGGGTTTGGGCGTGGGTGAGATGTTATTTGATGTTGGAGGAGTGGTTTGTGGTGGCCGGCCAACCGGAGTGTCGTCGGCTGGCATCGCCATTGAAGACGTTTGGAGCTTCGACTGTAACGTTGTTATTTCTCTCTCTATCGCCTGAGTTTGTGATTCTTAATCTTTTTCCCTTCTTGAGTTTGGTTACCTCATCCTTGATGACTGCATTTCATCATTGGAATTGAGTTATTACATCACTATAGGCCTGGTACATCTTTGCGGCACCCGGATGAATGGAATACCGCGAGCTATGGGCCTCCTCCAGAATCAACTCTCGAAGCCCATCCACATTGGGTACAAAAACCCGGCCCTGCATCCTAACAACTCCATCGTCGCCGATGGTCACATCTTTAGCATCATTATGCTGGACTCTGTCCTTAAGGACAAGCAAATACGGATCGTCATACTGACGCTCCCTGATGCGATCATATAACGAAGACCGAGAAACCACGCAAGCCAACATCCGATTGGATTTCGAGATGTCTAATCTCACAAACCTATTGGCCAAGGTCTGGATATCGACTGCGAGAGGTCTCTCCCCAACTGGAATGTATGCGAAACTCCCTATACTCACTGCCTTTCGGCTCAAAGCATCGGCCACCACGTTAGCCTTTCCCGGATGGTATAATATAGTGAGGTCATAATCCTTGAGCAACTCCAACCATATCCGCTGCCTCAAATTAAGATCCTTTTGCTTGAACAAATGTTGAAGGCTGCGATGATCAGTAAACACCTCACAATACACGCCATACAAGTAATGCCTCCAAATCTTCAAAGCATGAATTATGGCAGCCAACTCCAAATCATGCACGGGGTAGTTCTTCTCATGAGGCTTCAACTGACGAGAAGCATAAGTAATAACTCTACCTTCCTGCATTAGTACACAACCGATCCCAACTCTCGAAGCATCACAATATATGGTATACGATCCTGAGGTTGATGGTAGAACCAACACTGGAGCTGTGGTCAAGGCTGTCTTGAGCTGCTGAAAGCTCTCCTCACACTTGTCCGACCATACAAATGGAACACCTTTCTGAGTCAATTTGGTCAAGGGCGATGCGACGGATGAGAATCCCTGAACAAACCGGCGATAGTAGCCTGCCAACCCAAGAAAGCTACAAATCTCTGTGACTGAGGACGGTCTAGGCCAACTCTGAACCGCCTCTATCTTCTTTGAATCAACTTGTATACCCTCGCTGGACACTACGTGTCCTAAGAAAGCCACTGACCCGAGCCAAAGCTCACACTTAGAGAATTTTGCATCAAGCTTCTCCTCCCTCAATCTCTGCAATACAACTCGCAAATGCTCCGCGTGTTCCTCCTGACTACGCGAGTACACCAGAATATCATCAATGAATACAACCACGAACGAATCTAGATAAGGCCAAAATACATTGTTCATCAATTGCATGAACGCTGCTGGGGCATTGGTTAGCCCGAAACACATAATGAACAAATGTTGAAGGCTGCGATGATCAGTAAACACCTCACAAGAAACGCCATACAAGTAATGCCTCCAAATGTTCAGAGCATGAATTATGGAAGCCTGCTCCAAATCATGCGCGGGGTAGTTCTTCTCATGAGGCTTCAACTGACGAGAAGCATAAGCAATAACTCTACCCTCCTGCATTAGTACATAACCGATCCCAACTCTCGAAGCATCACAATATATGGTATACGATCCTGAGGTTGATGGTAGAACCAACACTGGAGCTGTGGTCAAGGCTGTCTTGAGCTGCTGAAAGCTCTCCTCACACTTGTCCGACCATACAAATGGAACACCCTTCTGAGTCAATTTGGTCAAGGGCGATGCGACGGATGAGAATCCCTGAACAAACCGGCGATAGTAGCTTGCCAACCCAAGAAAGCTACGAATCTCTGTGACTGAGGACGGTCTAGGCCAACTCTGAACCGCCTCTATCTTCTTTGGATCAACTTGTATGCCCTCGCTGGACACTACGTGTCCTAAGAAAGCCATTGATCCGAGCCAAAACTCACACTTAGAGAATTTTGCATAAAGCTTCTCCTCCCTCAATCTCTGCAATACAACTCGCAAATGCTCCGCGTGTTCCTCCTGACTACGCGAGTACACCAGAATATCATCAATGAATACAACCACGAACGAATCTAGATAAGGCCAAAATACATTGTTCATCAATTGCATGAACGCTGCTGGGGCATTGGTTAGCCCGAAACACATAATGAACAAATGTTGTAGGCTGCGATGATCAGTAAACACCTCACAAGAAACACCATACAAGTAATGCCTCCAAATCTTCAAAGCATGAATTATGGCAGCCTGCTCCAAATTATGCACCGGGTAGTTCTTCTCCTGAGGCTTCAACTAACGAGAAGCATAAGCAATAACTCTACCCTCCTACATTAGTACATAACCGATCCCAACTCTCGAAGCATCACAATATATGGTATACGATCCTGAGGCTGATGGTAGAACCAACACTGGAGCTGTGGTCAAGGCTGTCTTTAGCTGCTGAAAGCTCTCCTCACACTTGTCCGACCATACAAATGGAACACCCTTCTGAGTCAATTTGGTCAAGGGCGATGCGACGGATGAGAATCCCTGAACAAACCGGCGATAGTAGCCTGCCAACCCAAGAAAGCTACGAATCTCTGTGACTGAGGACGGTCTAGGCCAACTCTGAACCGCCTCTATCTTCTTTAGATCAACTTGTATACCCTCGCTGGACACTACGTGTCCTAAGAAAGCCACTGACCCGAGCCAAAACTCACACTTAGAGAATTTTGCATAAAGCTTCTCCTCCCTCAATCTCTGCAATACAACTCGCAAATGCTCCACGTGTTCCTCCTGACTACGCGAGTACACCAGAATATCATCAATGAATACAACCACGAACGAATCTAGATAAAGCCGAAATACATTATTCATCAATTGCATGAACGCTGTTGGGGCATTGGTTAGCCTGAAAGACATAACAAGAAACTCATAGTAACCATATCTAGTCCGGAAAGAAGTCTTAAGAATATCCGAATCCCTGATCTTCAACTGGTGATTTCCTGAACAGAGATCAATCTTGGAGAGCACTCGCGCTCCCTGAAGCTGGTCAAATAAATCATCAATGCGAGGCAAAGGATACTTGTTCTTGATTGTTACCTTGTTCAATTGCCTATAATCGATGCACATTCTCATCGTGTCGTCCTTCTTCTTCACAAACAGCACCGGTGCACCCCAAGGTGACACGCTAGGCCGAATGAACCCCTTATCTAGGAGTTCCTAAAGTTGCTCCTTCAATTCTTTCAACTCTGCTGGTGCCATACGATACGGTGGAATAGAGATGGGCTGAGTGCCCGGCACCAGGTCAATACCAAAATCAATATCCCTGTCCGGTGGCATGCCTAGCAGGTCTGCAGGAAAGACATCGGGAAAATCCCTCACAACTAGAACAGAGTCAATGCTTGAAGTCTCAGCTCCAACATCCCTCACAAACGCTAGCTATGAAAGGCAACCCTTCCCAACCATGCGCTGGCCTTTAAGAATGATATCACCCTACTAGGAACATAATCAGTCACGCCACACCACTCGATCCGCGGCACACCCGGCATAGCCAAAGTGACTGTCTTGGCATGACAGTCTAAAATAGCATGACATGGAGATAACCAATCCATGCCCAAAATGAAATCAAAGTTTACCATGCTTAATAGCAATAGGTCCACTCGGGTCTCCAGACCCCCAATAGTCACTATACATGACCGGTACACACGGTCTACAACAACAGTATCGCCCACCAGGTTAGACACATGAACAGGTAAAGCAAGAAACTCCCAGGGCGTACCCAATGAGCAAAATATGAGGACACATATGAATAGGTGAAACCGGGATCAAATAATACAGAGGCATCTTTGTGGCAAACTGAAACAATACCTATAATAATGGCATCTGAAGCACTGGCATCTTTCCTTCTTGGAATAGCATAGAATTGAGCCTGGCCACCGCATGCTCGACCTCCCCCTCTGGGGCGACCCCTAGCTGCCTGACCTCCACCCCTAGCTGGCTGGGCGGGTGGTAAAGTAACTGGAGTAGGATTCGAGGGTTGACCCTTCTGTTGGGACGATCTAGCACCACGATGAGGACAATGCCTCCACATGTGGCCCATCTTGCCACACTTATAATAGTTCCCTGGTGCTCTAGCAGATGCACTCGGCATAGAAAGACCCTGGGCCGACGGTGCACGAGCTGGAAGGGCGCTGAGTGTTGACTGGCCCTGCTGCAACCCATGATAACCACGACCTGCAGATGCCCCACGATACTCTGGACAAGCTAACTGAGTAGGCCTGAAGGAACGACCTCTACCCTGCTGAAACTGGCCCCTCGAAGGAGTGCCACTGTAACTACCCGATCCTCGAGGCCTCTTAGCCTCCCTCTCCTCTCGCTCCTGACGGTGAACTGTTTCAATCTCGTGAGCTATATTAACCACCTCCTCTAAAGTAGCACCCAATACTCTCTCCCTAGTTATAAGAATACGGAGATGATAGTTAAGGCCATCCACAAACCTCCTGATCCTTTCACGATCAGTCGGAACCATCCAGATAGCATGATGAGCCAACTCAGAAAATCTTGACTCATATTGCGACACAGTCATATCCCCCTGTCGCAGCCATTCGAACTGTCTACGCAGCTCCTATCTGTGGGACTGCAACACATACTTCTCCAAGAAAAGAGCGGAGAACTGCTGCCAAGTAAGGGGCGCTGCATCAACCGGCCTACGCCTCTCATACGCCTCCCACCAATTAAAAGGCAACTCCCATAAACTAAAATGTGGTAAATGCCACACCACTAGACTCAAGAATCCTGGCTGTCCGGAGCATTCGCTGACACTTGTCAAGAAAACCCTGGGCATCCTCGCCCTCAGCACCACTGAATGACGGAGGCTGGAGTCTGCCAAACCTCTCAAGAAGACGCTGCTCATCATTTGGCATAATTGGTACTATGAATTTCGTAGATGGTGCAACCGGCTGGGCTGGAGGTGCCACCGGCATCTGAAGTCCCTGCACTACCTGCTCAGGTGTACGGGCAACAGGGGTCTGATTGCCTCCCCCGGCCTGTGAAGTAGTTGCGGCTGTGGTGGCTGAAACCGCCTGAGCCAGGCTAGTGCAAACTGATAAGATCTGAGCCAAGGTCTCCTGAAGACCTGGAATC
This sequence comes from Nicotiana obtusifolia, assembly GCA_002018475.1. Taxonomy (NCBI): domain Eukaryota; kingdom Viridiplantae; phylum Streptophyta; class Magnoliopsida; order Solanales; family Solanaceae; genus Nicotiana; species Nicotiana obtusifolia. The sequence goes on along the minus strand of MCJB01044620.1, from coordinate 23,209 downwards.
ACAATTGGCACAGCTGGTGCCTGAACTGGTGCTGGTGGAGCCTATTCCTGAGCTGGGGCAGCTGGTGGATCAACAAATGCTGCCCTTGCTGTTTTGCCTCTACCACGACCGCGTCCTCGGCCTCTGGTGGCCTCAGTGGGTGGTACTGGTGGTCGTCCACCTCGTCCGGTAGTTTGCAGCCTCACCATCTGTGAGAGAATAGGATAGCAGAAGTTTAGTGCTCGGATCCACAAGTTCGCACGACAAATTTCAAGAATATGGAGTTTTCTTAAAAAGGTTCCGCAGCCTCTCGAAGATAAGTACAGACGTCTCCGTACCGATCTGCGAGACTCTACTAAACCCGCTCATGACTCGTGAGACCTATGTAACCTAGGCTCTGATACCAACTTTGTCACGACCCTAACCCCGAACTCGGTCGTGATGGCGCCTCTCCTGAAGACAAGGCTAGCCAATTCAACAAAACCTCATTTTAAGCAGTTAATTTAACAAGGAGACAGTACTAGCAAAATTTAATAACAGTAAATTGCGGAAACATAGTTAACCATCCCGACAACAGCTCAAACCGGGGTGTTACAAAATCATGAGTATCTATGGATCCTACT
>MCJB01044620.1:0-16956 GCA_002018475.1 Nicotiana obtusifolia | reverse complement strand
TATATATATCTAATACATATAAACTATATATATATGTGTGTGTGTGTGTGTGTATATGCGTGTGTGTGTGTGTGTGTGTGTGTATTATTCTTGTAGCATGCTTTAGTATTAATTTGACTACTGTATCTATACCGATGTGGCTTAGGTTAAAGGTTTAAACCCAGGCAGTTCAGAGTCAGGTAGAAAGCTCTGGTTATGGCAGCATAACCGGTGGCCTCCGCAAGACCCGTAATTATAGCCAAGAATGGGCGTTGTAAAAGGGTTAGCAGGTGAGGTCGTGGTTTAGAGTTTACTAATTGACTTAGAATTTTGACATGGTGTATTCCTTAGTAATTCTCATCCTCCCTGTAGCTATGTCGAAGCGATCCTATAGTCCCTTTGGTATCAGATCCATGTGAAAGAATAGGGATAGAAAATTAAGTTTAACACACTTTTTCTAATGAATATCATTAGGAAACAGTCTACTGTTAAAAACAGTAGAAAAGAAGCGTATGATATACCTCAACAATTAGATCTCCTTAATAAGTGGACGATCCCAAAATTCAACCTAAGGTTATATACCAGTTAGGTACCTTTGAAAAATTAGGTTTAAAACAAGTAGTTAAAAATACAGAAGAGACTATCACAATAGATAATGATCATGCTACTTTTAGATTATTATCTGAATATGATTTAGCTCCTTATAGAGAATCTCATAGGTTCTTACATATTGGTCTAATACAAGTTGCGTTCAAGCCACTTACATTAAGAGGCTTATCTGAAAGCTTTATCGCAGCTCTCAGAGATGGCAGAAATCAAAACTGGAAAAAATCCCTAATAGGGATAATACAAACCAGTTTGGCTTATGGCCCTGTATATTTTAATACTTATCCTAATTTGCAGATTTCATTAACCGATGATAATTCGCTAAATGCTTTAATATTGAGTATTAAACTCCATGGCTATGATTATCTGCCTGGTACTGAAGTTATATGCATTTGTTATAGAATTTATTATAAGCCTTTATATACTTTGAATCCTATGTGCAAAATTATGGATTTCAAAAATGAAACTATTTTGATAGAAACTAATTTTGGTAAATCTAAAGTTGTTACAAGAAGACCTATTAAGTGGGATGACATAGATTTCCCCAAAGAATGGGTCATTAAGGAAGCAATAGCTCCTCGAAATAATGTTAACAGTGAAATCACAGAAGTTGAACAAGTTTCTGATATAAAAAGGATTTTAAAAGAAAAATCCCAAGTCATAGACAGGCCAACCACTGTTCAAGACTTGAAGGACGAGATTAATAATCTCAAGAATGAAGTCTCGAATTTAAAGGCTTCTAATATAGCCTTAGATAAGAGAATTATTAAGTTAAAAAATCCTCAGGTTGCTCCAAATGTAGAATTCAGTACTGATATTACTGAATTAGAATTGGGTCCAAGTACTTCTAATAATAAGGAAGTAAGAGATGACTTTTTAGGAACTGTTAATTTTCCTGATAATGAGTTTTTACAAAAATTACAATTCTTCACTACTCAAAAATATCTAATAAAGGTAACTCTTTTGATTGATTATAATTTTAAAAAAGAGTTTGTTGCATTATTCGATAGTGGTGCAGATTTAAATTGTATAAAAGTAGGGATAATACCTTCTAGATATTTTCAATAAACCACTCATAAATTAAAAAATGCTAGTGGTCAGCAAATGGGTATTACTTATAAATTACCTAAAGCTTTTATTTGTAAAAATAATGTTTGCATTCCTGAAAAAAAAAATTAATAAAAGATATTCATCAGGATATTATATTAGACGTACCATTTTTTCATAAAATTATGCCTTTTACTAACTGGGATGCTAATAGCGTTACAGGTACTTATAAGAGTAAACCTATTACTTTTGAGTTTATAACTCAACCAATTCAGAGATTTTTGAATGAAATTATTTCTAATAACATTTCTGCAAAAAATAAGCAGATTGATTTTCTCAAAAATGAAGTTTATAGTCTTACTATTGAGCAGGACTTAAAGCTCCTAAGTTAATAGAAAAAATTAATTTGTTAAAAAATCAGTTTTCTTTACAAATTTGTGGAGATTATCCAAATCAATTTTAGAACAGGAAAAATCATATAGTAAGTCTTCCTTATGAAGAAGGCTTTTCAGAGGGTAATATCCCAACTAAAGCTAGGCCATGCCAAATGAATTCTGAATATTTGGAATTATGCAAAAAGGAAATCAATTCTCTAATAGAGAGAGGTTAAATAAAACCTTCAAAGTCGAAATGGTCTTGCACTGCTTTCTATGTTAATAAACATGCAGAACAGGAACGTGGTGTTCCTAGGCTTGTTATAAACTATAAGCCCCTTAATAAGGCGCTAATATGGATTAGATATCCTATCCCTAATAAAAAGGACTTATTGGATAGACTACATGATGCGATTATATTCTCAAAGTGTGATTTAAAATCAGGCTATTGGCAAGTCCAAATAGCTGAATCAGATAGATATAAAATCGCTTTTAATGTCCCAATGGGTCAATATGAGTGGAATGTTATGCCCCTTGGCTTGAAGAATGCTCTTTCTGAATTTCAGAAAATTATGGATGATATCTTTATTTTTTATACTAATTTCATAATAGTCTATATAGATGATATTCTGGTATTTTCAAAGAATATTGAAAGTCATTTTCGACACCTAAAAATATTTAGAAAAATTATTATACGAAATGGTTTAGTTATTTCTAAACCAAAGATGAATCTATTTCAAACTAATATTAGATTTTTATGTCATAATATTGAAAAAGAAAAAATAATTCCTATTAATCGTAGCATTGAATTTGCTTCTAAATTTCCTGATGTTATAACTGAGAAAACCCAATTGCAGAGATTTTTGGGCAGTCTTAATTATATCTCTCCTTTTATAAAGGACTTAGCTAAGGATACTGTTATCCTTTATGATAGATTCAAAAAGAATCCAAAGCCTTGGACTAACAGTCATACTGATGCTGTTAAAATCATTAAGAAGAAGGTTAATAACCTTTCATGTTTAACCCTTGCTAATCCAAATTGGGATAAAGTGGTTGAAACCGACGCCTCTGATATAGGCTATGGTGGAATACTGAAGCAGATATGTCCTAGTAATAAACAGGAATATCTTGTCCAATTTTATTCTGGGAAATGGAATAATTCTCAGAAAAATTATGCAACTGTAGCTAAAGAAATCTTGGCTATAGTTAAATGTTTTTTAAAGTTTCAGACTGATTTATATAATCAAAAGTTTTTAATAAAAAATAATTGTCATGCAGCTAGATTTGTCTTTAATAAAGATTTTAAGCATGATGTTTCGAAACAGATGTTTGCAAGATGGCAATCACTACTAGCTCCATTCGGATTAGAAATTATTTATAAAAAGGATAGTGATAATAATCTCCCTGATTTTCTTACTAGAGAATATTTGAATTCATAATTCCTTATGTTTCATTATGCAGGTGAGACCACAGTATATACCCCCTCGAGGAAGGGGAAGAGGAACTAGTAAAGGGAGAGGTAATATCCTCGCCCAAATTGGCAACCAAAAACTAATAGCTGCTAATATCACAGAAAGCTCGGGGGTTAATACTGACCACCCTATGTACAAGGAATTTATGGAATTCATAAAGTCCAAAAAGGAGGGTAATAACCCACCTTCGTATTCAGCAGCCTTAACAGAAGAAGGCCATGAAAGAAATGAGGTTTATAGCCAAGGTTCACAAAAAGAATTGATAATTCTTTTGGAACAATCTGACCTCAAATGGAAGAATAATCCCTGGCAAATAATGGCTAGGTACTTGGATACGACATCATATGCCTCAACTGCTTATAAGTACAGGATGAATTATGAGTTGATTTTATTATCAACAGGATCAGCTGAAATTCAGCATTTTTATCCTTCTACTACGAAAAAAGTTTATAACTTTTCCAAAATAATAATCAAAAGGACTATTCCCTCAAATGAATGGGGCATCAGTACATTGAAAGAAATGGATTATATCCATCCAGAACAGAAGATACCTGTTAAGTTTAATTACTGGGATTATATCCAAAGTTTTCATAAAACTTTTTTATATGAGAATGCTAATAGGAAATATTCTTGGTTTATCAAGATCTGCCCAAATGTATTTGAGCAGAACTTACCTAATTGGTTTTGTGACTGGTGGATTTTATATGGTCCGTCAATAGAAATATTACCAGAAGTTCTTAAGAGTTTATATACTCAATGGGTAGAAATATCGCCAAAATTAATAGCTTTACAAAAGGATAATATATTCTTTGAGGGTATGGCCCTTATGTATTTCTTTAAAGAATTTTCAATACCATGGATTATGAAATGGGATATAGAAGTTAGTCAAACGAGTAAGGGATTTCCCTGCTTAAATAGAATTTTTTATACAAAATTTTGGAGTAAATTCCTCCAAATAACCAAGGAAGGCCATATTCATGGGCAAGAAACTGTGGATAATATCCACAAAGCACTAGAAAAATATAGCACACATAAAGCCAGTAATACTAAAGAGTAACTTAGCTCTTTCAAGCATATCACCAGAAAACTGCAGATGAAAAAGGGTGCGGTTTCAAAGAAAGAACTTATAGCTTCCTATCTTGAAGAATTTAGGAAAGATTTTGCCAAGAATTTTGATACAGAGATGTCAGATGATATATCAATGGCGTCAATCGGTAATACTACCGAAGAAGATATTTGCTTGGCAGGAGATCCCAAGAAGGTAATATAGAGCAAATCAATATCGAAGAAATTGAAGAATTTTTACAAAAGATGAAAGAAAATGCGGAGGAATCTTCATCATCAAAAAATAACAAAGGCAAAGGAGTTGCTGGAAAATAATTGAAAGGCCCCATTTCAGAATTATTGGGGTAATAGAAACAAAATGACTTTAATAAAGTCACTCGACTCTACCATAAAGGATTGTCGGGAATCTACTTTTATAAAGTAGTTTGGCATTTTCTCTTTTCTTTTTTCTTTGTCGGCCACGATTGTAATTATTTTGTCGGCTATTTTATTGTATATTTTAACGTTTGTGCAACTAATCCATTATATAAGGATCCTTAAGATATCAGATTTAGGCAAGTTTTTTTGGAGGCTCTTTCTCTCTCTACTCTCCCACTGGTAAAAACTTTTTTAAACAACTTATATCAATAAAATCAACCACTTGGTTACATCTTCAGCGGTCTCAGGTATTTTTAATTTTTCTGTATTTTAATTTTAATTTTAATTTCTTCGTCTGCAGATTTAGCCTAAATGATAGGCTAAATATTTGCGTTAAACTTAGGATTCTTGAACTATTCTTGTAGCATGCTTTAGTATTAATTTGACTACTGCATCTATACCGATGTGGCTTAGGTTAAAGGTTTAAACCCAGATAGTTCTGAGTCAGGTAGTAAGCTCTGGTTATGGCAGCATAACCGGTGGCCTCCACAAGACCTGTAATTATAGCCAAGAGTGGGCGTTGTAAAAGGGTTAGCAGGTGAAGTCGTGGTTTAGAGTTTACTAATTGACTTAGAATTTTGACAGGGTGTATTCCTTAGTAAGCCTCATCCTCCCTATAGCTATGTCGAAGCGATCCTGTAGACCCATATATATATATATATATATATATATATATATATATAAAATTGTATAAGCATACTATATATACTATATATATTTATATAGATATATATAAGCAATTTATATTAGTATATACATATATAGTTTACAAGAAATTTTTCTAGATAAAAAAAAATAAAAAAATAGTCCGGAACGAAAAAGCCCGTTTAGGCCCTAGGCCCGACCCAGTTAGCCCGGGACCATGTGGGCTTAGGACCGCAGTGGGCCGGTTCCACTCATTTGGCCCTTTAGACCCGAGACCGTTTGACCCGGGACCGCCTCAGCCCGGACCGCCTAAGCCCAGGCATGTTTGGCCCATTTAGGCCCGGGCCCGGACCACAATACAACCCTAATAGAGAGACTGCTAATGGTGTTACGCCGTTAACATTCCCAAAATCCCTCTTCGTGAATTCTTTTCCCTATTAAACTAAGGACACCAATTATAATCTCTACATCTAGGTCATCTCAACGGGGATTTGTAGCCGTACTCTATATTTGCGCCACCTTTTAACTTATACTCTATTTTTTAAAATTATTGATTTAATAGCCAGTTGACAAAAAATCCGTAATAATATGACAATTATACTCGTGAAAAAAGATATAAAACCTGCATCACGCATTAATCTTGTGATCTGCAACCTCATTCATGAAAATTTTCACATTGAAGCTAAAACTTCATGCTAATACATGCTGAAGTTATTTATCCTGCAGTCTATAGTTTTGTCATGAGTTTTATCCGAAACTTCAGTCTAAACATGCTAAAGTTTTTAGTTCATTTGCTAAAAGTTCAGACTAAACATGCTTAAGTTTTTGTCCTGCAGTATGTAATTTTTTATGAGTTTTTGCTAATGCATGTTGAAGTTATTTAGTTCATTTGCTAAAACTTCATACCAAAACATGCTGAAGTTTTGTCCTGCAGTCTACAGTTTTGTCATGAGTTTTATCCGAAACTTCAGTCTAAACAAGCTGAAGTTTTTTAGTTCATTTGCTAAAACTTCAGACTAAACATGCTTAAGTTTTTGTCTTGTAGTATATAACTTTCTAATGAGATTTTGCTAATGCATGCTGAAGTTATTTAGTTCAGTTGCTAAAACTCCACACCAAAATATGCTGAAGTTTTTGTCTTGCAGTATCTAATTAAATTGGAATTGAGGCACAATGTTGCGGCCAAACGCACATGCAAGTATACGCGGTCGTTAAGTAATAAAGTGATAAGATAGAGTGGCGAACCCACGAGAACTTATTATCAACTATTAACTAAATTAGACTATCCTAATTATCTAAACAAGAATTAATCCTAAAAGTATGTGACTCTAGACTAATTAAAATAAAGAAAAACAAATAGTGAACTCTGAACAAAGGAAAAACAGATTTTTATGTTATCAATGCAACGAAAACGATCTAGGGTCATGGACTATCTAACAATCCTAATGTATTCTTCAAATAAATTGACTAGTTAATTTATTTGGTTTATTGGTTGATGGGGTTAATATTGCTCATAAGAATCTGTCGAGTTCTTACTAGCCTATTCAAGCTAACACAACACCTATATGTTTATAGTGTTAGAATAAACAAGAATGCATTTACAATTCCCGTATAATAACAAAGCAAGGCAATTACCGTATGTTTATCCTAACCGCGAATCCATTCTCCGATGTCCGATGTCAAGAACTTGCTCTACTCGATTCTATATGCAATCTAGAATTTTCACTTTCGAATTTAATTCTAAATTTGTAGATAATATTCAATTGGCGATCAAGCAATCAAATAATTAAGCGCAAGATCGAATAAATAAATCAATACGATAAATCAAGAAATCAAAATCAATATTAGAATAACAATAGTCATGGAAGAATCACAACCCTAGAACGTGAGATTTAGCTCCATATAGACATGATAGCCAAACAACAAATCATACAAATAAATATAAAAATTACTAAATTTGGTAGAAGAAAGATGAAACTCGCCCTTCACAGTGGCTCTGTGCTCTCCCTTGATAAAAAATTGTGTTTTAAGATTATTTATAAGTGTAGGGTAAAAGCCTAGACGAGATAACCAAATCTAAATAAAAAAGGAGATAAAAGTAGCTTGCGTGTCGCCACGCGAAACGCGCGACGAATCCGACACTGGACCTCACGTCGCGAGGCTTAACGCCAGGTAAAAGTCTCGCGCCGCCTGCTGCTCCTCACTTGTTTCGTTTTCAATTTTGGCCACATCAACAACAAATGGTTTACCTTTTCACCAATGAGGACCCCAACAGCATATCCAGAGGTGCAAGTTGATAATGGCATCCATGATGTAGAAAGAGTCTGAAAAATGAGAAACAATCAGATTATAGGTCAAACGATTAAAACTGTAATTCCTGCCAAGGGAACAAATATCAAGTGCAGAGTTTCCAGAATCTAAATATCAACCTCCTTATCCTACACCTAAGAGCAGGGATACAACCATGAAGCTGGAAGATATATAAATACATGTCCATAAATAGCAAGGAGTATGTCCAAGACAAATGGTATTATAAACGGAATATAAGGTTGAGCAATGGATACACACATAGTAAGGAAGATCAGATATTAGTGGAAGCCGAGCAGTTTCGTCAACATGGAAAGCGAAAAATATATAGACTCTAATATGAACATTAATTTGGCTTCTTTTCAAGTGGGGGTCAAATTTTCATGACATTTGTCATGACATTATATTCACTATAATAAAATTTATAGACCAAATTTTTATAACATTTGCCGACCGAATTTTCATGACATTTGCAATGACATCATATTCACTATTAGGCCAAGGATTACTTGCTATAAATAGAGGAGCTTCTCCTTATTTGTAAACACACCAACAAGACTCGAGTCTTCATTTCTTGTTTCTTCTCCTCCTTTAGTAACTGAGAGTATTTTGTAAGAGAATTGAGTGTTGGGAAACACTTGTGTGATCCCCTTTCTTTGGAATGATCTTGTGAGGTTATTCTCTTGGGGGTATTTGGGATTAATTAGAGTATTTACTCTAATTTTATACGCTCTTTTGTACTCTTGTTGCTATATGAATTTGCTCCTCTCCGCTTGTGGACGTATATCACCTTGACCGAACCACGTTAAATTTGTGTCTTCTTTATCTTCTTTAATTGCCATTGTTATCAACTTGAATTGTCTTTGTTATTGTCATTATAACGTTGTTTGGCTAAATTCCACACTATTCGATTTTCCGATCCTAACAAATTGGTATCAGAGCCAGATCTAACCGGGTTAGTTTAAATAGCCAAAATGACTCTAACAAAGTCTTATGTTGAGAAATTTGACCGAAGTGCAAACTTCGAAATGTGGCAATTAAATATGGAAGCTATCCTAATTCAGGACGGCTTAGATTTGGCACTACAAGGAACGGAGAAGAAACCGTATAAAATGACAGACGAGGAGTTTGCCGTCATAGACAAAAAGGCAAAAGCAGGTATTATTTTAAGTCTCTCAAATGAGGTTTTGCGTGAAGTTGCAGCAGAAAGCTCAGCCAAAGGCATATGGGAAAAGTTGAAAATCCTATATATGAAAAGAACAGTAGAAAACAGGCTTTACCTAAAGCAAAAACTCTACACTGTTCGTATGGCTGAAGGTACCTCTATACTTACACATCTTGATACTTTTGATTCACTTCTTATGGACTTAAGTAACATAGATGCTGAAATCAAATATGAGGATCAAGTTGTGTTATTGCTTGTTTCCTTACCCCCGGTCGTTTAAACATATAAGAGATACTATGCTTTATGGAAAGGATAATATCTCTTATGAAGATATTAAATCTATTTTGAAATCAAAAGAACAAATAGATAGAGATATTACTTGGGAAACTAGTGGGAACCAAGGGGAAGTCTTGTTCATAAGAGGTAGATCCAATAAGAAAGATTCAAGTAGTGAGAGACCTAAATCAAGGTCAAAATTCAGATACAAAAATGTCATGTGCAAATATTGTCATAAGAAAGGTCACATTATTTCTGAATGCTTTAAATTGAAAAATAAAGAAAAGCATACAGAAAAGAAAAATGAGAAAAAAATGCTGACAAGTGTAGCTGCTGATGAGACTGAGGGAACTATTTTGTTGGCAATTATAGTAGTTTCAAATCTAACTATGAGTGGATTTTAGATTCGGGTTGTTCTTATCATATGTGTCCTAACCGGGATTTATTTACCACATTTGAATCTATTGGAGGTGGAGTTGTTTTGATGGGCAACAATGCTGCCTGCAAAGTTATTGGAAAAGATATAGTCCGAATCAAAATGCACGATAATGTGGTGAGAACTCTCACCGATGTTAGACATGTTCCTGACCTGAAGAAAAATCTCATCTCTTTGGGCACTCTAGAATCTCTTGGGTGCAAGTACACAGGTGAAGGTGGAGTTCTGAAAGTTTCTCATGGTACTCTTGTGATCATGAAAGCACATGGATCTGGTACATTGTATACTCCATTGGGATCTACTGTTACAGGTGCTACTGCAATTTCAATATCAGATAAATCAAATTCTGACATCACCAAGTTGTGGCATATGAGTGAAAAAAGGTCTTTCTATCATCAGCAAAAGAGGTCTCTTATGTGGTCAAAATACCAAAAATATGGAGTTCTGTGAACATTGAGTGTTCGGGAAGCAGAAAAGAGTCAGCTTCAAATCTCCAGTGATTCATAGAACAAAAGGTACTTTAGACTATATTCATTCAGATCTTTGGGGTCCTTCACGTACCCCATCAAAAGGTGGTGCCCGGTATATGTTAACTTTCATTGATAATTATTCAAAGAAAGTTTGGGTTTATTTCCTGAAAAATAAATATGAAGTTTTCTTCAATTTCAAACAATGGAAAGTTTTGATTTAGAAGTAGACAGGAAAACAGGTTAAGCGACTTAAAATAGATAATGGCTTGGAATTTTGTAATGATGTTCAATGCATTTTGCAAGAATGAAGGAATTGCTCGACATCGTACTATGAGAATGACACCTCAGCAAAATGGTGTGGCAGAAAGGATGAATAGAACTCTTTTGGAAAGGGCTCGTTGCATGATTTCAAATGTTGGGTTGACAAAAGCCTTTTGGGCAGAAGGTATCTCTACAACTTGTTATATTGTCAACCGAGCTCCTTCTGCACCTTTGAACTTTAAGACTCCGAGGAAATGTGGTCCAGTACTCTTGCCAATTATTCTAATTTAAATATATTTGGTTGTCCTGCATACATGCATGTAAATGATGAAAAATTAGAGCTAAGAGCTAAAAAGTGCATTTTCTTTAGGTATGCATCTAGGGTGAAAGGATACAAACTATGGTATCCTGATTCCACGGCACCAAAATTTATAATTAGCAGGGATGTAACGTTTGATGAATCCTCTATGTTACATTCTAGAAAAGAGTCTTCTAGTTCTTGTAATACAGATAAAGGAAAGAGTACACAGAAGCAGGTGGAGGTTGAGATTGGCATTCCTTCTTAGCCAAGCTCATCAACTTTGGAGCAAAATACAATTGAAACTCCTGAAGTTGAGCCAGAAGCTGAAATTCCTGAAGTTGAGACTCCTGAAGTTGAACTAGAAGAAGAGGAGTATTCTATAGCCAAACATAGACCAAGAAGAGAAAGTAAACAACCATTAAGGTTTGGAGATTATATTGCATTTGGATTTTTAGTTGCATAGGAAACTGAAGAAATTGGAGAACCATCAAAATATTCAGAAGCAATTTCTGGTGCTGACTCAGCCAAGTGGATGATTGCAATGAATGAAGAAATTGAGTCTCTCCACAAGAATGGTACTTGGTCTCTTGTGAAGCCGCCATCAGGAAAAAGAATTGTTAGTTGGAAATGGGTCTTCAAGAAAAAGGTTGGCATTCCAGGAATTGAAGATGCGAGGCATAAGGCACGATTAGTTGCAAAGGGCTATAGTCAAGTACAAGGAGTTGATTTTAATGATATTTTCTCACTTGTTATTAAGCATAGCTCTATTCGTGTCTTGCTTGCCTTAGTTGTCATGTATGATTTGGAATTAGAATAACTTGATGTTAAGACAACTTTCTTACATGGCGAACTTGAGGAACAAATATACATGCATCAACCCGAAGAATTTGAAATTGAAGAAAAAGAAAATCATGTTTGCTTGTTGAAGAAATCCTTGTACGGATTAAAGCAGTCTTCAAGACAATGGTACAAAAGGTTTGATTCCTTTATGTTGGGTCATGGTTATTCAAGGAGCATGTATGATAGTTGCGTTTACTTCCGGAAGTTAAATGATGGTTCATTTGTATACTTGTTACTTTATGTTGATGACATGCTCATTGCTACTAAGGATTTAACAAAAATTCACAATTTGAAAAGTCAGCTGAAAAGTGAATTTGAGATGAAAGATTTGGGAGCCGCTAAGAAAATCCTTGGCATGGAGATCAAAAGAGATCGAAAAGCCAACAGGCTATTCCTGACCCAGAAGAAGTACTTGGAGAAAGCTTTGGAGAGGTTTGTTATGAAAGATGCTAAACTAGTTAGTATCCCCCTTGCTGCTCATTTTAAGTTATCAGCTGCTCAGTCCCTGCAGTCAGAGGAAGAAGAGAGGTACATTGTACATATTCCTTATACCATTGCAGTCGGCAGTATTATGTATGCATGGTTTGTACACGTCAAGACATTTCACAAGCAGTGAGCGTGGTAAGCCGGTATATGATTTGCCCTGGTAAAGCATATTAGCAGGCTGTGAAATGGATTCTCAAATACTTGCGAGGTACTTCAAACACATGTTTGGATTTTGGGAGAAATACTAACACTTTGGTTGATTTTGTAGACTCAGATTATGCAGGTGATCTTGACAAAAGAAGATCACTGATATGCTATGTATTTTGCATTGGTGGTTGCGCTATTAGTTGAAAAGCTACATTACAACAAGTAGTAGCTTTATCTACTACCGAAGCAGAATATATGGCAGTGACCGAGGTAACCAAATAAGCCTTATGGTTGAAGGGTCTATTTGCGAAACTCAGTTCACACAAAGGTGGTATTACCATTTTCTGTGATAGTCAAAGTGCCATTCACTTGACTAAAGATCAGATATATCATGAGAGGACGAAGCACGTTGATATAAAATATCATTTCATTCGAGAAACCATTGCTGAAGGAAAAGCCTCTGTTCAGAAGATCAGCACTAGAGACAATCCCGCTGACATGTTCACAAAACCTCTTTCAGTGTCCAAGTTCAAGCTTTGCCTGAACTTGATTGGTATTTATGAAAAATAGTTGTGCCCATTGGGATTTTTGTGGAAAAGGTGGAGAAAATTTAATATATATAAGCCAAAATTAGGCCAAGGTGGAGATTTGTAATATGGCCACTAATTTGGCTTCTTTTCAAGTGGGGGTCAAGTTTTCATGACATTTGCATTACATCATATCCACTATAACAAAATTTGTGGACCAAATTGTCATGACATTTGCATTACATCATATCCACTATAACAAAATTTGTGGACCAAATTTAATGACATCATATCCACTATTAGGCCAATGATTTCTTGTTATAAATAGAGGAGCTTCTCCTCATTTATAAACACACTAACAAGACTTAGAGTCTTCATTTCTTGTTTCTTCTCCACCTTTAGTAACTGAGAGTATTTTGTAAAAGAGTTGAGTGTTTGGAAACACTTTTGTGATACCCTTTCTTTGGAGTGATCTTGTGAGGTTATTCTCTAGGGGTTATTTGGGATTAATTAGTGTACGCTCTTTTGTACTCTTGTTGATATAGTGAATTTATTCCTCTTCTCTTGTTGATATAGTGAATTTATCTTCTGTAATTGCCGTTATTATCAACTTACGTTGTCTTTGTTATTGTCTTTATAACGTTGTTTGGCTAAATTCCGCACTACCAGATTTCCTGATCCTAACAGAGACCAACATTGAAGGTTAATAGATGCAACAACAACAGCAACATAGCAATTTTTCATAAAAGTCTCATATGGAAATTGTGAAATGAGAGATCAGCAACAGTAGAACCAACAGATTTAAACCCATTAATATTTGCATTCAATAAAGCACAAATAATTAAAGCCCAAAGAAATTGTAGATGTTTTAATATTAAATCTAATGTGTTTACATAAACTATTTCATTAAATTTTCCAGAAAGCAAAGAGTTGATTAATATACATCTTGAAGGAAGGAAAAAATAAACATCTTATAAATGGGAAAGCTAAACACGAAAGGCGAAAAACAAAATATCAAACAGTTTCTCCCAGTTGGCACAATAGCGCATAACAAAACTGACCGAATAGCTCTATAGACGACGCAGCAAAACTTATCAGCGGCAGAGAAGAGCGGAAGAGACGGACGAAAACAGAGGAGGAATCAAAAAGCAATCAGGGATAATGTGGTTCTCGGGAAAACAGACATAGACAGAGGAAGCGGAGTCAGTCAAAAAGAAAGTATTAACATGACAAATAATCCCTGTCACCTTTGTTTATAGATGATTCTATTGTTGATATAAATGTACCAAGAAGGTACTAAATATGTATAGAATAGAGTCTATATGCTCTAGGATGTTTTCTTTGTTATTTACATAGTTTCTCCTACACTAAGAGTATAAATGTCTAAGATATCCAAACTTTACATGGGTAATATGTTTCATTTTCTCCCTAAATAACCTACTATTCTTTCTGTTCAAATTTTGCACACTGTACATAAAGATTAAATCTATTGAAAGGATTAAATTATTTCCATTAGTAAGTTACAGTAAGAGTAATAAAACTTAAGTGATTTTTACCGCATCTAATATGTTTACACCAGGGTAAATCACTTTGTAAAGTTGACAATCGCCTGAACTTATTTATAGCTTAAAGATGATGAACCTCTAATACAGTAATATTTTTTTGTGAAACTATATACTAAATACAAATATATGCTCTTTCCTGAACCAATCATATTAGTAGAAAAGATTAAATTATTTCCAAAATTTTAATTAAATACCTGTAAGAATAGTGAAATTTAAGAGATTATTACTGAATATGATAAGTGGAGAGCGGAAGCCAAATCACTTTGTAAAGTTGAAGAGGGCAAGGGAGTGAGTCGAGGAACTAATTGAATTTTGGAATTTTGGCAGATATAATCCTAGTGAAGCAAAGCAGCTTCAGTTGACAATTTAATGCAACTACATTCATAACTCTCGTAATTGCCTTTGATCTAGGCATCCCACACCCACTCGCCTTATCAGCCCCTAATTGAAACATGAAAAATCTAAGCTAATTGGTCTCCTTTGAGGAACATGCTGTACTTTCGTGATATTGGACTATTTGCTAGAAACAAATAAGTTTAATCAAACTTATCCCTGTAGTAAATCATTATGAACTCCAACTAGTAAAGCTTCTTGAATGAGATTCTAATGTCTAACCTTGTCGGAACAAGAATTTTGATTTTACTGTTCCGGTGTCAAACTCTATCTGCCTTCACGAAATCTCCTTTCCATCACTTCATAAACAGGATTCATTATAAGCGGGAAAATAAAGAAAAGGTATATGCAAAGTCCAATCTGCACTAAGGTACTAACCTATCCTCTCCCAAGATTAGTAGTGATCTTATCTTTGGTCTCTTTTTCCAAAAGCAAACTATCCCAATACCCCAAAAGAACCATACATCAACGAAATGAAAGCCATCGACAAACCTAAAATTTTCTCAAATTTGTCCTTGTCTTTCATCTCTGCTTCCAAAAGGTAAAATCATTCAACACCTTTAAAAGCATAAACAGATACACCAAGACCGTAGGAAAAAACATTGAACCGACCAAATGCTTCAAGAACAGGTCTGTTTCTAAGAAAGATTAAAACATCCTTAACCATAACTACCCCCACAGTACCTAAATCAACATCAGCAAATATACTCAAAGGGGTTAAGTGAGTAATTGTAGGGATTGAATTCAACCGCAACTGAATGGGAAACAACTCGAAATATCCCAGTTTTTCCCGGACGAATGACAAAGAATGATGGACGAATAATTTAATCGAGAATTAACAATACAACAAGTAGACAAGAATATAAGCAAAGCTTGGGAAGAAGACTAATGAGATGAGAATATTCTGTGACTATAGAATTAATGACAATCTTGTTCAGTTTTCTGGTTAGATTAATTACTTGATATATCTGGCTTATTGTTTAACATGGTTTACTTACAGGGTTCTATGGATGCCTTGATCACCTATTCAAGCAACCTATTCAAGCAACCTATTACCTATAGGTCTACAGAATCAATGTCAATTAGAATGGATGCATAATTTCTGCAGCAACAATCACGTTGGGCAATTAGCATGGGTCTGTCCTAATCACGAATTCAGTTTTCGAAGTCCGAATTTAAAAACATACTCTATCTAATCATGTAAGCAATCTAAAATTCTCCCTTTCGCATTCAACTATAGAAGTGGGAGTGCGCCAGGTGAAGCAGGGTGGTCTTCGTCCACATCTCTGCTTCCAGCATAGGGAAAATTTGGTAATTCGCAGTTTTCTGTGCTTTAGCTTTATTGTACTTAGTACTGAACTGAACAAACAGGTTTGTTTAATTCCATATGTATCCCTGACAAGTGTAGTTTATCATTGTGAAAGTGGGACCCGTCCGCAACTTGTCACATGGTATTCTCTTACAAAATGCTTAGTATGAAAACGTGGCCTCATTTGCACCTACATTTTCTGCAATGTGGGACCCCTTTATCTCAACAGTTGCATACAGTCAAATCTCTATAAATTAATAATGTTAGGACCATAAAATTTTATTAATTTAATAAGATATTAATTAATCGTGTAAATTAATAATTATTAATTTATAGAGTATGTAGTTTATATATCTACAATGTGAATATGTATGAAATACATGAATTTAATTAATAAGTATTAATCATGCATATTAATTAAATTCATGTATTTTCATTGATAAATGTTTAGTATTCCATACATATCTCAAGTTAAATGTATAAATTCACTCAGCTATTAATGTAGTTACATGTACTAACATTAACTAAGTATAAAGAGAGTTACTACATACAACTCTACAAATCAAAAGAAAAAATGGCTTCTCATCTCAAAGGTATAAAAAAATCAACCATGACAGATGGTATGCGTAGAGAATTATGTGAGTACAAACAACAAAATCCAGCATGCACTCAAAAGCAATTGCAACAGTGGCTGTCAGAGAAGTTTAATTTGCAAGTTAGTCAAGCTACAATATCAAATACAATCAAGAGGTCAGCAGAGTATCTATCAATTTCTGACATTCCGAAAGATGATGCCAAAAGACATAAAACTGCCAAATTTTCAGAATTAGAGAAGGCTCTGTATGAGTGGTTTGTTCATAACCAAGAG
>MCJB01044609.1:0-72944 GCA_002018475.1 Nicotiana obtusifolia | reverse complement strand
CCTCCTCAAGAATCAACTCCCGTAACCAATCTACATTGGGCACACATAACCGGCCATGCATCCTCAACACTCCATCATCACCAATAGTAACATCTCCGGCATCACCGTGTTGAACCTTGTCCTTGAGGAAAAGCAAATGAGAATCATCATACTGGCGCTCTCTGATGCGATCAAATAAGGAAGACCGAGAAACCACACAAGCCAGAACCCGATTGGGCTCCGAAATATCTAATCTCACGAACTGGTTGGCCAAGGCCTGAACATCAACTGCAAGCGGTCTCTCTCCAACAGGAATGAATGCAAGGCTACCCATACTTGCTACCTTCCTACTCAAGGCATCGGCCACCACATCGGCCTTCCCTAGATGATACAGAATGGTGATATCATAGTCCTTTAGTAGCTCCAACCATCTCCACTGCCTCAATTTTAGATCCTTCTATTTGAACAAGTGCTGGAGACTTCGATAATCTGTAAACACCTCACAAGACACACCGTAGAGACAATGCCTCCAAATCTTCAATGCATGAACAATGGCAGCTAACTCCAAATCATGAACATGGTAGTTCTTCTCATGAGGCTTCAACTAGCGCGAAGCATAGTAGTCACTCTACCCTCCTGCATAAAGACACACCCAATGCCGATCCACGAAGCATCACAATATACTATATAAGAGCCTAAAGCTGAAGGCAAAACTAGAACTGGAGCTGTGGTCAAGGCAGTCTTGAGCTTCTGAAAGCTCTCCTCACACTCATTCGACCACCTGAAAGGAGCACCCTTTTGGGTCAATTTGGTCAATAAATAGACAAGAAACCCTCTACAAATAGACGGTAATACCCCGCCAAGCAAAGAAAACCCGGATCTCCGTATCTGAGGACGGTCTAGGCCAACTCTGCACTGCTTCAATCTTCTTCGGATCTACCTTGATTCCCCTCACTTTATACTACTTGACCCAAAAATGCCACTGAATCTAGCCAGAATTCACACTTCAAAAATTTTGCATATAACTTCTTCTCGCTCAAGGTCTGAAGCACAGTCCTCGGGTGCTGCTCATGATCCTCCCGACTCCGGGAGTACATTAGAATGTCGTCAATAAACACAATGACGAAAGAGTCAAGATAGGGCTGAAATACATTGTTCATCAAGTGCATGATTGCTGCCGGGCGTTGGTCAGCCCAAAGGACATCACTAGGAACTCGTAATGACCATATCGAGTCCTGAAAGCAGTCTTCGGGATATCTGGTTCCCGAACCTTCAACTGATGATAACCTGAACACAAGTCGATCTTAGAGAACACCCTTGCACCCTGAAGTTGATCATATAGGTCATCAATACGTGGCAATGGATACCTGTTCTTCACTGTGACCTTGTTCAACTGGCGATAGTCGATACACATTCGCATAGAACTAACCTTCTTCTTCACAAACAAAATAGGAGCACCCTAAGGCGACACACTTACCCGAATGAAGACCTTATCGAGCAACTCTTGCAACTGCTTATTTAATTCTTTCAACTCTGTTGGGGCCATCCAATAAGGTGGAATAAAAATGGGCTGAGTGACCGGTAACAATCAATGCCAAAATCAATATCTTTGTCGGGCGGCATGCCCGGCAGGTCTGCAGAAAACACATCAGAAAAATCCTGCATCACCGAAACAAAATCAATAGCAGGAGAATCAGCACCAACATCCCTCACAAAGGCCAAATAAGATAAACAACCCTTCCCAATCATCCGTTGGGCCTTTAAATATGAAATCACTCTGCTAGAACGTAGTCTAGAGAACCTCTCCACTCAATCCTCAGTAATCCCGGCATCGGTCACGATTTTAGCGTGACAACCCAGAACAACATGACATGGAGACGACCAATCCATACCCAAGATCACGTTGAAATCCACCATATTAAGCAATAAGAGATCAACTTTAGTCTCCAATCCCCCAGTAGTTAATACACACGACCGATATACATGGTCCACAACAATTGTATCGCCCACTAGTGTAGATACATAAATAGATGAAACTAAGGACTCATGGGGCATATCCAGATAATGAGAAAAATGCGATGAGACATACGAATAAGTGAAACTAGGGTCAAATAATACAGAGCCATCCCTGTGGCATACTGAGACAATACATGTGATCATTGCGATTGAAGCAACAACATTGGATCTGGCAGGAATAGCATAAAATCGGGCCTGGCCTCCACCTGATCGGCCTCCCCCTCCAGGGCGACTGCTAGCTGCCTGAGCCTCACTCCGACCTGGCTGGGCGGGTGGTGAAGTAACTGGTGCTGAAGTCGTAGTCTGACTCCTCTGCTGAGCTGAACCTCCCAAGAGGTGGGGACACTGCCTCCTGATATGACTAAGCTCCCCACACTCATAGCAAATCCAATCTAAGAATGGTGGTGGGGATTGAAGGGATCCCCATCACCAGGATAGCTGCTAGAAGGACCCGACATAGATGAACCCTGAGTTGATGGAGCATGGGACGAACTCTGAGCTGGAAGGGCACTGAGAGATGACTGGCCCTGATGAGAACTGTACGAACTATGGTCGGATGATGCACCACGGTAAATTGGACGAGCCGTCTGAGCATGCCTATAAGGACGACCCCTGCCGTGGCGGAACTGAACCCTAAAATGACCACTGAAACCACCCGATCCACGAGGCCTCTTGGACTCCCTCTCACCTTGCTCCTGACTGCGGACATCTGCCGAGCAATGTCGACCACCTAGTCAAAAGTAGCACTAGACTCCCTCTCCAGAGTCATAAGCAACTACAGCTGATATGTGAAGCCATCAATGAACCTCCTAATACTCTCCCTATCAGTGGGAACCAACCAAACTACGTGACGAGCCAACTTAGAAAATCTCATCTCGTACTTGGTCACAAACATGCCATCCTACCGAAGCTGCTCAAACTGTTTGCGCAGCTCCTCCCTGCGAGCCTGTGGCACGAACTTCTCCAAAAAGAGAACGGAAAACTCCTGTCATGTAAGTGGTGCTGCACCGACCGGCCTGCGCCTCTCATAAGTCTCCCACCATCTGAAGGCAGCCCCAGAAAACTGAAAAGTAGTGAACGAGACACCACTAGTCTCCAGAATACCAGCCGTGCGAAGCATCCGCTGGCACTTATCCAAGAAACCCTGGGCATCTTCTGACTCAGCACCGCTAAAGGATGGAGGCTGAAGCCTCCCAAATCTCTCAAGCCTACTCTACTCATCATCAGCCATAACGGGGACCACTGGGGCCTGAGCAGCTGCAACCTACTGGGCTGGTAGTACCCCGGTGTCTGGAGTCCCTGCATCACTTGCTCTGGAGTACGGGCATCGGGGGTATGATTGCCTCTCCCGGCCTGAGAAGTGGCTGATGCAGCCTGAGCCGAAACCACCTGAGCAAGGCCTGTACAAACTGTCAATATCTGGGCCAAAGCCTTCTAAAGGCCTGGAATCACAATGAGCAAGGCTGGTGCGTGAGCTGGCCCCACTGGCTCATCCTTATCCAGAACCTACTCCTGAGCTGGAGCAACTGGTGGATCGGCAGGTGCTGCTCTAGCTGATGTACGAACTGTACCTCTGCCGCTATCACGGCCCCTATCGTGACCTCGGCCTCTCGTGGCCCTAGTTGATGGTACTGGTGGGTGTCCATCTTGCCCGATAGCACTTGTCCTCACCATCTGTGAGAGAATAGAATACAGTAGTTTAGTTACCGGGATCAACAAATCCTCACGACAAGAATACAAGAACATAAAATTTCCTAAGGATTCGGCAGCCTCTCGAAGATAAGTACACATGTCTCTGTACCGATCAGCAAGACTCTACTAAACCTTCTCATGACTCATGAGACCTATGTAACCTAGGCTCTGATACTAACTTGTCACGACCCAAAATCCTAACCTGCCGTGATGGCGCCTAACATGGTACCAACATTTACGAATAACTCCAACACTTTTAACAAAAAGGATTTAAAGCAGTTTAAATAGCAACTTCTCATAAACAGGATAGAAAAATCCCAAAACACAACGCGAAAAAACAACTCCCAAGTCGGGGTGTCACAAAGTACATGAGCATCTAAATGTCACAAGTCTAGAATACACTGTCCCAGATAGTTCGAAACTAAATACAATAAAAGGAAATATAGGGAAGGAGAAAACAAGGTCTGCGAACGCCGGGAAGCTACCTCGAAGTCCCCAAAGGGTCAACTGCGCAGAGTATCAACAACCACGTGACCAGAAACACCTTGATCTGCACACGAAGTGCAGGGTGTAGCGTAAGTACAACCAACTCAGTATGTAATAATACTAAATAAAGAACTAAAAGTAGTGACGAACTCTGCAATTATAGTTCAATTTCAGTAATTTCAACTTAGGAAAAATAGGCATGCTTTTGAGTTCGACAATTTAGGCCAAATCAGTTACCTCATATCAAATTCAAGATATAACATCTTTCGGAAAACTTCCAGACATTGATATATGGCAGCTAAGTGCAACAATAATGAAATCAAGAGCATCCTCCCAGAGCAACAGTCACTCAATCTTTCCCAATAGCTCAGCACCCGGCACCCGGCACTCGGCACTCAACACTCGTACTCAAATAGGTACCTGCGCTCACTAGGGGTGCGTACAGACTCCGGAGGGGCTCCTTCAGCCCAAGCGTTCTAGCGCTACGACGTGGAGCCCGATCCCATAAAGATATATATAGCCATAAGGCTCGTTGCGGCACGCAACCCGATTCATATATATACAGCCCTAAAGCTCGTTGCGGCGTGCAACCCGATCCACACATATATACATATCGCTCACAGCTCGGCACTCAGGCCCTAACTCAGTCACTAACCTCTCCAGTCCCTCAGGCTCTCAGAAATCATGAGAATCAGCCCAAACATAAATGATGTAATGTATCAACAAGAAAACAAGAAGAGACTGAGATATGATACGCAAGTAAAACCGCGGCTGAGTATAAGACAGCAATTAGCAAAAATAATTCAACAAGTACACGACCTATGCGGGTCCCTACAATATCAAAATCTTGTCTAAACATGATTTCTAACATGATTTGCAGTCAAATTTCCATAACCCATGAAGAGCATATAGCTAACAACAGATTATTCATCTTCACAGTTCCACGGAATGCACCAAGTCAAAATTTTCATGGTGCACGCCCACACGCCCGTCACCTAGCATGTGCATCACCTCCAACCCATTCACAAGACACATAATAGGGGGTTTCATTCCTCATAACCAAATTTAGAACTGTTACTTACCTCAATCTGAGCAAATCTCTACTCTAATACGCCTTTGTCACGCAAATCGGTCTCTGACCGCCTCGAATATAATCACAAACAATTCGATACAATCAACACGAGCTAAAGAAATCAATTTCACTAAAAGTTATGATGTTATTAAGCAAAATTCGAAATCGTCTCAAAGCCGGCCCCTCGGGCTCACGTCTCAAAATCCACCAAAAGTCATAAAATCCGAAAGCCCATTCAACCACGAGTCCAACCATACAATTTTTATCAAAATCCAACACCAAATCGTCACCCAAATCCCCCAAAACAACTCTCCAAATCCCTAGCCTCAAATCCCCCAATTTCACCTTACAACCACACAATCTAGGTGGGAAAGTCAATTGGGAAACAAGGTTATTGAATAAAAATGAACACAAGGAACTTACCTCAAGAATCTCCTCAAAGACTCTCTCAAAAATCGCCTAAACTATGCTTGAAATGTGTGAAATGAATTCAAAATCGCGAACCCTTGTTTTAACAATCTGCTCAGGCCCGCATCTACGCTCCATGTTCCGCACCTGCGGAGCTGCTTCTACGGCCTTATATCCGCTTCTGCGGAAACAGGCCCCTCACTCAATTTCGCATCTACTGCTCCTTTTATTGAACAGATACGACACAACAGTTTAGGGAGTCCTAACTGTTGTATCTCTTCTTTTATTTTAATTAAATATTATACATATATAAATATATTTACATATTAAACATGGATTGGATTGGCCCATATGGTTGGCCCAAGTCTAATTTCTTTCGGATTTCTTTGGTGTCTATAACTGACACTAACTAATGCATACATTATTACCAGCTTGTGTTATGTTGATAAATATCCTGCCTAAGTATCGTGGACTTTAACTATATTGCTACTGGTATTTGTTCTTATTAATATACTTTCTCCGTGAGGAACCGTTAACTCGTTCAAGCTCGCGGGACACGGACTCGCAGTTTCTGTTATGTCTCTAACATGGTACAGCAACTACTTAATTACTCTTATTGTCTCTTCTTTGTTTTGTCTTTTTAGTACTCAGCTTGTAATATTATTTCTTTTTTGAAGGTCGATGGGCTCATTGATCAGCTCATTGAAGGGGAGAACACATGGCAAATCAACACAGGAAATCCTGGTGATTGTCAGATTCTGATTTAAAGATGATAGTATGCTCAATCTTATATCCAATTATACTATTATTCTCTTACGAACATGGGAGTATACCATGCTTGAACTTGCGGAGCTAGTCAAGGAGCTTAGTCATTTGATCCATATGCAATCTGTTTGTTGTTTCTCCTTCTGCCCTTTTTTCAGTTTTCACACAATGAATCAATTTGGGAAATGAAAGTATATATATACTACATAGATTAAACTTTGGTGATTTACACATTGTAAACATTCATCTCGCGCAGCTTCTAACCTTTTGCTGCAGCTATGAAAATGACTGACCTTACAATCGTCATTTTCAAGTTTGTCTTTCTCTTGGTAGAAAGAGAAGAGAAAGACAGACTTGAAACCACATATTTAAGTGATTCCAGGTGGAATTACAACTCCCATCTCAGCAGACTATCCATAGACTATTTAATTAAGAACGGCTTTAGGTTATCTATAAGATAAAACAAAAAATTTATCTACAAAATATTAGGTATAGTGTTAATCAGATTATAATATTTTGGTAAAGAAGATAAACATTGTTTATCAACAAACAGAGCCACGGGATTCTCGTCTCCAATTCATTAGAAACGAAAGACGATTTGGCTAAGAAAGCAATATTTTGCACTAAAAGAAAAAAGAAGATAAATTCGTGTTTTCTTGTTTTGACACGAACTCCCAATAAAAATCAAGTTAGTTCAAGTAAATCTATCTTAAGCAGCTAAGAATAAAGGTCACTATACTTTTAGAAATATGAATTGTATAAAGATATTAAAGATAGCCTTTGAAAAATCGCAGCATTAACCTACTTGTATCTGTATGACCCAAAATTTATATGTAGGTTTATACAATCAAATTTTATAATAAAGTAAAGCTAATCTTAGCTGATATTAATATCCAAAAGATAGATTGACTGTTTTTGTAGTAGGGTTTCACGTGTGCTATTTGAATAGCAATAAATAACAACAATAACACTATAATTAATAATCCAGGAAGATGGAGGATGTCGATAAATAGTAATAAATAACAATAAATGACATTTATGTAAATAAATGGATGTGGGTCACCCGAGAAGGGCGAAATTCCTTAATATTCCTTCTGACAAAGAGGGATGATGGTGGGCTTTTAAATATTCGGATCTTCCTCTGATCGAGGAAGGAAAGATAGACCAATACACAAAAAGGTAAAGTTTGTATATATGTGATAAAGGAAGAATCCAGAGAATGTCAATGTATTATTTTTTACAATGAGTATCACATCCCCCATTATGACTACATATCTTTCTATTTATAAGGGCACATAGACCACAAAACCCTAAGTAGTACAACTGAGAGAAATATTCACTGGAATATTCTCTGGGGAACCTTATTCCTAAAACTAGTCTTTACCGCTTTAGTGAGGGGAGTGCACGTCCTCGTCTTCGTCCTCTGTCGAGCCACCTCGACCTCGTTGACGACATGATGTTGTGTCATGACGTCGAGGTTTCAAAGCCAAGTTATTGTATCTTGATGACAACACGTGGAGGCCTTCGAAGGCTTTCTCAACGTTGACTTGGTCCACATATAATTAGGATAATTTTATCCTACACAGTTAGTCCCTCCACTTGTTGGGGTCGTCCTTGCGGGCAAGTTCAATGAGCGGATAAAAGCAGTCGTGGTCGTTGTGGAGAACGGGCGACGTGCCATTTTATGGACAGCATATTTCAAAATTACAATCTTCTCGGGTGGTGTATTAAGACTGTCTTATCAAGGAAAAGATGTGACATCATGATGACGCTCGTCATGATGACGACTATTCCCGACGCGTTGCTTTAATTCATGCCCAACTTTCGATTGGCTCTGCCATTTCGATTCTAGTAGCAATTATGATGAACCATTTCGGGATCAGCGTCCTCTTTTCTATAAAAAGGGATGGCTTTTTACCAGTTTTCAGACCTTGCATTCTCTGAACTTCCCCTTTGCATTTTCTTACATTCTCTAGAATTCCCCTTTTGCATTTCATTCCCTTGTTCCCTAATTGTTCTTCATATTCCCAGTTTTACTTTCTGCACCTTTCTCAGCTTCCACAACCATGTCAAATGTTCCCTCTAAAATAAGTGGGGAGGACCACCCTGTCCAGTTAGTTGTTGTATTTCCCGTCCGTAGGGAAGATACCATCTCCGCACTTATCTTTCTCACTCGCTGCAGTCTTCTCTTTTGATCCCTTCACTTTTCACTCAACACTTGCAACGGGCTATTCCTTTTTCACCCTCGTTTCTACATTCATCTCAAAAATTGCAGTCTCTTCACCCATCCTAAGCATGAGCTTTTTCTCGTGTATATCTAATATTACTCTACCCGTTGCTAAGAATGGTCTTCCTAAGATGAGGGGAACCTCTTTGTTCTCCTCCATATTCAATACTATAAAATCTATAGGAAATACAAACTTATCTACCTGTACTAAGACATCTTCCACTATCCCCTCCGGTATCAGAGTCGTTTGGTCTGCCAGCTACAAAGATATTGGAACTGACCTTATCTCTCCAATCTCCTTCTCCAATTTACTATAAATAGATAAAGGCATTAAGTTAATTGAGGCTCCAAAATCACATAAAGATTTATCAAAATTAATAGAGCCTAAAGAGCAAGGTATAGTAAAACACCCTAGATCTCCACACTTTTGTGGGAGTTTGTTTTGCAAGATCGCACTGCAATGCTCTGTGAGCTTGACCACTGAGGTCTCTTCTATCTTCCTCTTCTTTGTTAGGATCTCCTTCAAGAATTTGGCATAAGAAGGGATTTGTGAGAGCACTTCTATGAATGGCAAATTCACATTCACTTGTTTCAGCATATCAAGAAATCTCTCAAATTGCTTGTCCAGCTTTTCTCTATATAGCTTTTGACGAAAAGGTAGAGCATGCATATGGTTGCTCTCATTATATTCATCCCTTCTCGAAGTTTCCTCCTCCTTCTTTTTGTCAGCTCCCTTCTTGCCTTTCTTCTTCTTATCATCATCACTTTTCAGCTGTTCTTCACTTTCTTTTGCAATTATTGCATCTTCTTAGATTGGGGTGAGATCTTTCAACACTTGCCCACTTCTCAAGGTCACAACATTCACTGTTTCTTTGGGATTTCTCTCAGTATCAGTAGGGAGAGTGCCTGGAACCCTTTCAGATAATAGAGTGGCTAGCTGCCCAACCTGTCTTGCTAAGTTACGAAACCAGTACCTATTTCTTTGATAGCTTCTCCATGTTCCCGTATAGTTGCGCTACGAGTTTCAAGCCTCTCATCAGTTTTCAGAATGAAGGCCTTCGTGAGATCTTCTATGCCAGACTGAATGGGCTGTTGAGGTTGAAGTTGCTACCTCTGCTGATTTTGAAATGCTGGAGCTCCTTGTCCCTGGGGTCTAGAGTTATTTTGGTGCCATGCATTCGCGGTACCCCTAGGTGAACTTCATGAAAAATTGGAGTGCCTCTGACCCATTGCATTAAAATTGTAGCTCGCCACAAACATTCACTTCCTCAGTTGAGGCTTGACACTCATGAGTAGGGTGTCCTCTTCCACATATATCACAAGCTGCATGAGGCTCACTCTGTATCGATGCTAAGGTCAGCGTCCTTATCTCTTTGGCTATAGCATCAAGCTGTACCTGCACATAGATAATTTGTGCATCTCTAATAGTTGCTTCCTCAGCATCCCATGCAGCTTGTTCTCATCGTTAGGATGCTTCTCTCGCAGCCAAATCTACATTATCATCACCATTTTCAGCCATAGTTTCTATTATTGAGGATTGCCCAACCTTTTCTAACGTCTCGGTGAG
The DNA here is from genome assembly GCA_002018475.1 of Nicotiana obtusifolia. NCBI lineage: Eukaryota > Viridiplantae > Streptophyta > Magnoliopsida > Solanales > Solanaceae > Nicotiana > Nicotiana obtusifolia. Next base: position 62,732 of record MCJB01044609.1, on the reverse strand, counting down.
ATTTCTTTTCTTCCTCAGCTGTCGCAGTTTGTTTTCTATCTCTGGTTTGTATCGCGGAACTTCTTTCGCAGAAGCTCGAGTCATGCACCAACCTCAACCTGTAACCTACACACAGTCAAGAACACCAAACGTAAAAAGAAAAAAAATAAAAATAACAAGAAAAACTTCTGAATTAGCACTATAAAACTATTTCAAACACTATTAATTGTCAATCCTCGGCAACGGCTCCAAAATTTGACGAGCTCGGAACACACACTTAAATTATGCTCGCTAGTCAAAGATAGTACAGTATAATATCGTATCCACAGGGATTGGAGTTAAATAGTATTTTCGTAGTTTCTAGCTTGATTACTATCTAGGAGAATCAACAATCAAGATTTATGATTAATAACTAAAATTAACTAAGAATCTAAATCTATTGACTAATGACTATCGAAACAAGGAATAAGCAAATAAGGTTATCAATAGGAGAAGATAGGATTTTGATAGGATAGGTGCAAGATAATTGTTTGGGATCTAACTCTAGATAATTCACTTCTAATGTTCAAGTAAGTCTCTCGAATTCACTCAATTATTAGTTCAAACGTGCAGCAAAAACTCCTCTCTCGATTAAGTTTTAACCTTACAAGATAAACCAATTTAAGCACGTGAAGATATGCAAGAATGTGTAGTGGATTGGTCTTTAGGAGAACCTCTCTCAATTATCCTCCTAACTAGGTTTAATCAATGAGTCAACTAGCCTCTTTCGATTACTAAGAAGAATTAATGAACTCAACCAATAAGATAATGCAAAGATATCACAAGTTATTGCCTCTTTCGATTACATGAACAAGTGAATATAGATGCAACAGTTAAATCATCCAAAACGCTAAATCCACAAACAAATATCAATACACCAAACCCATCAAGCCCTAAAGAGAACTACTCCATAGATATGGAGAAATTCATCACAAATAAAATTAATATAGAGGAAAACATAAATTCAATCCAAACCCGTGTCTTGAGTAAGGAAGGAATGATGAAATCCTCGTGCTCGTGTTCCTCTAACTCCTCCTTAGCCTCCTTAGGTTGAATATGTATCAAAAGTCTAGAAAATAATATTTTTTCATGTATTTATACCAAGTAGGGCCGGACCCAGACAAAATCACCTTCTCCTAGCCGAAATAGAAAAATTACTCTGTAAAAATTGCACAGGCGCGCCGCACGGGGCGATACACCATACGGGGAATTATTGGAGAAATCCAGAGAATTATTTTTGATAGGCAGCAGGAAATTGTACACGTGTGGTGCCCCACGCGCCGCGGTAGTGGGGCTTTCTCAGAGTACAGAATTTTCCTTGCTTTTTGATATCTAAATGTGGTTCTCGACCCCCGAACACGATCCTGGCTTAATCCCTTGGGCTTTTACTCAAACTTCAAAGCTCCAAATCACTCGAATTAGCTCCATAACATCTACATCAACCGGAGTCACTCCTACAAGACATAACACACACAATAAGTGCAAAACACTATTAATTAAAACTCAAAACAAGTAAAGTGCAGTGAATTAGAGCGCAATAAGCTACTAAAACACGAGATTATAGCCTACCATCAAGCGGTCGTGGTCGTTGTGGAGGACGGACGACGTGCGGTATTATGGACAGCATATTTCAAAATTACAATCTTCTCGGGTGATGTATTAAGAACGTCTTGTCAAGAAAAAAATGTGGCGTCATGACGTCACTCGTCATGATGACGACTGTTCGCGATGCATTGCTTCAATGCACTTGCAACTTTCGATTGGCTCTGCCATTTGGATACTAGTAGCAATTATGATGAACCATTTTGGGATCGGCATCCTCTTCTCTATACAAGGGGATGGCTTTACCGGATTTTAGACTGTGCATTCTTTGAACTTCCCTTTTGCATTTCCTTACATTCTCTAGAATTTCCCTTTTATATTTCCTTCCCTTGTTCCCTAATAGTTCTTCATATTCCCAGTTCTACTTTCTGCACTTTTCTCAGTTTCCACATCCATGTCAAATGTTCCTTCTGAAATAAGTGGGGAGAACCCACCCGTCCAGTTGGCTGTTGTATTTCCCGTCCCTAAGGAAGATACCATTTCCGCCGCTGAAGAGGAGGCTCTCCCTTCAATGGAGGAGATCATCCCCTATAACCTAATGCTAGATGTGATTTTCGACGGTAGCCATATGTGATGACTAGAAAATTTCAATCGTCGATGACGTCTAGGCACTTGGCTAAATTCAAAATCAAGTTTGGTCTCCCCGACCACGTAGAGTTAATCCCTGCTGGTAAGGACGAAATGCACGTTCACCGTCCTGGGTATTATGCTCTTTATGCCTACCTATTTGCCATCGACTATTCATCCCCCCTCCTTCCGTTGGTGGAGGAGTTTTGCCGCCATTACAACGTTTGCCCTGCTCAAATCGCGCCCTATGTTTACAAGGTGATCAAGATGCTATCGAAGTTCACCAAACTTTTGGGGTCGAGGTCATGGTGCAACACTTGGTGCATCTGTTCGCGCCTAGCTTCTATCGAGGGACGATATTAAACCTTTGAAATCATGGGGGAAAATGTTTGGTGGTGAAGATGAAGGATAAAGGTAGTCGACAATTCTGGCTCGACTATTTTTTTTCAAGGCTGAGGCTGTTGTTCACCCCGTATGCTCAGTATTCCCCAAAGTGTTAGGAATTTGATCACTTGGTATAAGTTGGAGGGGACGACTCTCATAGGGTGTATCCATGGTCGTCCCACGATTGCGGTGTCTTGGTCCATGATATGGAATATTGTCTCCAGAGTCACCCTATCGGCAAGGACGGGGAGCGAGATCTCTCCCGAAGTTTGTTCAATTGCATTATTAAATTCGGTTAGTGTAATGCAGCGTGGCACTATCTTATCCTCGAGTCTCATCTATGCTCGGACTCGGGGGTGGATGATGCATGCTCCATTTCCGTCATCTACCATAATTCTCCTAACATCAGTTTCTAAAATTCGTAAAGTAAGGACTAGTGCGTCGTTGTGAGGGAAAGTCAAATCGTCGCCATTTGACTCGTCGAAGATGATACTTTTTTCGAGTCTGTCATATCGTTCGTGGGTGATCGATATTTTGAGCTTGTGAGTGGCGATGAATTTGATGCCATTAATTGAGGCGTCGTCGGTGCCACCGATGATCGTGTTAATGGTACGAGCTGGCGAAGGCGGCTTTGGTGGACCTGGTCGTTGTCGACTTCTTGCTAAAGTGTTTCTGCCTTTGTCGCTGAGCAGTTCTTTGAGATGCCCTTGTTGCAGCAGGTTTGCTACTTCCAGTCTTAGGGCGATGCAATCTTTTATTTTGTGTCCACGTTCTTGGGGGAAGTTGCATAGGGCGTCAGATTTCCTTGTGTTTGGGTTCGACCTCATCTTTGGTAGCCATTTGACTTTTGTTCCGAGCTTCTCGAGAGCATAGATCACTTCTGTATGCGACACACAAAAATTGTGCGCAAATAATAAAGGGGAGACAAATACGCGTTGTACTCTTTTTCCCTTAGCTACAGTTTTATCCCACTGGATTTTTCCTGACAAGGTTTTTAATGTGGCAGCAAACAATGCGTATTACATGATATGTGTACTCTTCCTTCACAATAATTTTTTCCCATAAGGTTTTTTCCAAGTAAGGTTTTAATGAGGCACACTGTCTATGGACATCCAAGGGGAAGTGGTATAAAATATTGAATGATGGTGGATGTTCATAACCAACAAAGGAGTAATGCTCACTACTCTTCTCCATTATCTCCATAACTCCAAATACTCTAATACTTGTGGAATTATGATTGTAACTCCAGATCTCCCTCGTGATCTTCCCCTATGATTTCAAATGTTTAATGACGTGTTTATGGTATTCATTGATATACCTCTATGTAATACTATAAATAGATGATGAGAAATGATATTGTATATGCTTGAAAAATACACTTGAATATATGGAAGAAATAAGAATCTCTTCTCTCGCTCTATATCTCTTAGCTTGTTTTTCTTTATTCTATATTGTTACTTTGAGCTATATTTCATAACAATTTTTATATTTTTGTATTTAATTTTATTATTTCACATAGTTCTGTATCAAGATTTCATATATATATAAATAAGGTTATTCCACTAGAAAGAAAAAAGATTAGTCCCAAAAAATTAGTACTCCTATAATAATAAGATCACGAGCTTGAATCTCAATAATTTTCTGATTGTTTTTTTGAATGAGACTTCTCCATTCTCTTTGTTGAGTATCCGAAGAAAAACATAGAAATAAAAATTTTGATACTACCTATGAAAAAGTACTTCCAAATAAATGATAGACGTTTAGACAAATTTTTTTTGAAAATGGAAAAACAATATTTAAAGTAGACTCTTGTGGTCCGGTCCTTCTCCGTACGCCGTATATAACGAGAGTTTAGTACACTTGACTGCCCTTTTAATATTTAAAGTAGAAACGGGAAAAAAAGTATTTAAAACTATGTTTACACTTGAATTTCACTCTTTTTAAAAAAAAAAATAAAAGTTGAAGATCTGTAAGTAAAAGTTGTTATTTCACTTAGGGTGCTTATCGGACGGATCGGGCGGTAATACGCTTCACGGTTCGACTTATCGGTTATCGATTTTTAAATATACTAATCTGTTAGCCAACCAATAAGATAGCGGGTGGTTCGGTATCGGATTAGCAACTATCGGGCGGTTATCGGGCGGTGTATCTGTTAAATCTAAGACTAAGTGACAATGAAAATTAAAAATAAATGTAATCCAACTTCAACCGGCGAAATTAAAACATCAGCTTCTAGTATGAAAGTCATCTCATATCTGTATCGTAGGACATTATTCTTATTTAAAAGTACATGCTTTTGACTTTGATGGGGTGACCATTTTGCCCGACCATCTTATTTTATATTTTTAAATTGTATTGTTTGAAATTTGGACATATCTAAAGCTAAAAATTGTACCATACATTAACAACTAAAATAAAATATTTTTACGGAATCAAAAGAGGCTAACAATAAAGAGTGGAAGCCTCGTTTCAGATCATAATGCATATCTTTTTGTGGGTAAAAATTATGCAAGATTCATTATTATGCTTTAAATTGCAATTATATAAACCTCACTAATTTTTCAAAAGCATTTTAATGAGATTAAATCTTGTAATGTAGAAAATTTAATTACTTTTCACAATATGCTGTAAAACTTTATTTAATGAGAATTAAGAATAAGAGGGAAATAGTATAGCAAGAAATACCCTCCACAAATGCACAACAAGACACACTAGGCTGATGTGACACATGTATATAAGAAATTTAAATGATTCTTAACGGATTAAGGTTTATCCGATAAGAAAATTGAGTAATTCATATCCAAATCGTTAAGCCGTTAATTATAAAATCTCAATCCGTTCACCATTCATTACCCATAATCCGATACCAATAAGCCAATAAGTCATAAGTTCGATTTGATTAACGGTTACCTTGAACACCCCTAATTTCACTTGAAATATTGTTCAAATTAATATTAACTAATTAACGTATATGCGTTCTACAGATATTAAAAAAACATTTTTCATTTAACCAAATCAAATCATAAGGTCTAAAAATGAATTTCGCTCGATTTTTTTTTGTTGTTGTAAAAGTTGAATATTTGAAAGGAAAAAAAATCATTATTCATTCCCAAATCAATATTTCAAATACTAGTGACCGTATTAATATTTTCAAGTATTAAAACTTAATATTAAAAATATCAAAAATATTTAATATCCGAACTTTGAGATATTATAAGAGCAAGAAGAAAAAGAACAAATTATAAGAGGCTGTAAAAGAACTTAGGAACAAAGAGATTACCTCATTTCTCTCACCGAAAAAACACAATCCGAACACTATCACAAAACAATCATTCTCCACCTTAGATTTCTATTTAATCAATGACTGATATACAATCTCCGTCTTTCACACGGATCGACACTCATATCCGTCGATCTTCTCTTTAGAACTCCAAAACATTAACGGCCGCGATTCAAAGCTCTCCACAAACCCCAACAACCACCAGCTATATATAACTCACACCCCATTCGTCAAAAACCAAATCAAAACATTTCTCTCATTACAAGTTCCAAAAGAAGTACCTAAAATCTCCTTCCAGTTTATCATCAATTTTTCAAAAAAATGTCAGGAAGAGGCAAGGGAGGAAAAGGATTGGGAAAGGGAGGAGCAAAGAGGCACAGAAAAGTATTAAGAGACAACATTCAGGGAATCACGAAGCCTGCAATTCGGCGTTTGGCTCGTAGGGGAGGGGTGAAGCGCATTTCTGGTTTGATTTACGAGGAGACTCGTGGAGTGTTGAAGATATTTTTGGAGAATGTGATTCGTGATGCTGTGACTTACACTGAACACGCTAGGAGGAAGACTGTCACTGCCATGGATGTTGTTTACGCACTCAAGAGGCAGGGCAGGACTCTTTACGGATTTGGGGGTTAGGTTTTTTTAGGTTTGTTCTTTTGTTGCCGTTTGTGGATTAGAATTGCTTAGTTTTGTTGAGCTTGATAGATGTTATTTCCGTTATATATTCAAGAAATAGTAATTGCTTAGTTCTCATTTCTGATCTCCACGTTGTTTGCTTTATTTTACCTTTCAATTTCCCTTTAGTTGGCAAGTATGGCTAAAGATCAGTTGGGTATGTCAGCAATAATGTTTTCTCTTAATCGCTATTTCACATTAAGAGGGTTTATTTGAACATCATCCGGTAATTGATATTTTACATTAAGAGGGATTACACATTATCTGATTGCTGCACACTGATTGTGTTATGAAGATTATTTGTGTCGATGTTGATTTTGCAGTTATGATTCAAAGTTTGGATGGATAGTAGAGTCAAATTTGTTTTGCTCTAAATCAGTTGAATCATCATTTGTTATGTATTCAGTTATTCTTGATGGATTTAACTTCAATGAGATTTAGTGAGATATTTATTCAACTTATTGAATAATCATTGTGGGGTTATATTGGGTATGTGATTATTGAATAATCATCTAAAGGGCAGACGCAGGAGATAGGAAAATTGTTGGTGTTTAGTGTTTGTTATATTGACTAAGGTTTATACTCTATAATAGTAAAATGTCACTGCTTTGTGTATATTACTGCGATTCATCTTTTAGCTTGAATTGAGTCCTAGTGCTTCGTTATAAGAGATATGCTTGTTTAATCAAAATTCTTAAAATTTTTGTGTGGCCTGAACTGAATACTGTAGTGCTCTTATGATCCCCTGTAGTCTTCAGTTTACTTTGTTAGGTCTCCGTAAAAAAGAGCTACGTCTGAGTTAAACTAAACTGGGGATGTATGGATCTGGTTCTGACTGGGTAGACATGCAGTACATTGTCTATATATGTCTTGTTTTCATTCTTAAATGAATGATTTTCGATAGAAAACCAAATGTTAAGGGTGATGCGTAAGCTTTTATCCAACCTGCTAGAGTTGATTTTGTTTTCTATCTACATATCTACCAGTGGAGTGTGGACTGAGACTGCTCAGCTTTGCCATCCAATAAAGACTTAACAAGAAATTTTACGTTATTTATTACACTTTACCTCATCTTTATGCAATGGCCATACTAATTTTCTCTGCTTATGGTTTCAGTTTTAACAGATTTCCCCTGAGGTACATAGGCTAACATTCAAATGAAAAGATAGGCATAGTTCTTTCTACTTATTTTTCTTGGTCTGAAGCGCTTTCTACTTTACCAGACCAGACCAGACCATGAAGTTTGGTATCCTTATTACTTGATATTAGTTGACAGGTTACTTTATAATTAAAACATTATCTCAAGTTTTAGAAGTCAATGTGTTTTTGCTATTAGAAATTGTGAAAGTTGAACAATATAATAATCCATAATGTTTGTTTTGACCGAATAGCGCAATGACACTTCTACTTGCATCAATTTGACAATCTACCCCCTCAACAAGACACTTGAACCTGTTTTTTCAACGCCTATTGTTGATCAAGCTTATTTGATCTTTACTTTGCTGAGTCGGACAAAGTAAAGTTATTGAAGGTGGTGATTATGGGTCCCGGCCAAGTAAAGTTTTTGGTTGAATATGGTACTTATAGAAAAAGAAAATGGGTTAACTTTGTGATAATTTTTTTTTAAAACAAAATAATTTTATGAAGATATATAATAATGGCATATGTTTTCTAACATGGAGCTTTAGAAATTGAGTAACACCTATTTTGCCGAGTTTGGATGAAATCTCAAATTAAGGTGACATTATGAAGATATATAATGATGTCATTTGGATTATTCCGCCTTTTTTTAATTTTGTATTGACACATTTAATAGTTAGTAAAACTATTTGATCATTGAGTTTTTCTCTTATTCTTACTTGCTGACATGTTACTATTATGACACAGAAATGATACTTTGTCACTTAGGGCGTGTCTGGTATTTTTTGAAAAATAAGTAGTTTTCATACTTAGCTTCTCGAGTTCGATTAGGTAGCAATTTTTATTTTTTAAAAAATTTATAATTTAAACAAATACTATGGGAACGAAATGGGTAAGAGCGAGGAAGGATATTAGGTCGAGATCTAGGTCTAGGGGCCATTGGGGGTGGTGAGGGTAGGGGTGANAGAGGGGGTGAGTGTGTGTGGGGTAGGGGTAGGGAGTGGGGTTGTGAGGTTTAGGTGTAGGGGTAGGTAGTGTGGAATGGAGGGTGGGAGTCGGGTATAAGGTGGGGAAAGTTGAAAAAGAATTTTGAAAAATATTTTCTTTTCTTTTGGTAGGGGAAGTTATTTTCCTCTAATTGAAAAAAAATAAATTAAATAAAAAAATATTTTCTAAAACATTAGAATCAATCAAACAGGAGAAAATTCTAGAAAATATTTTCTTTCATACCAAACACACTATTAATTTTCATACAAAAACATGAAAAAAATATTTTTATATTTAAATAAATTTAACTTTAAACTTCTCAATTTACTCTTTGGCAGCACAAAAAATAAAACCACACGTTGCAAAAGTTTCAATTCTATTTCTTAAACTCCTATTCTCACTTAATTGGAACACAATCCGCACACTATCACAAAAGAATCACTCCCCACCTGCGATCTCCATTTAATCAACGGTTTACATACTGTCTCCCCTTCCACACGGATCGATACTGGTGACCGTCGATCATCACTTTCAACTCCAAAACATCAATGGCCACGATTCAACCTTTCCACAATCCCCAATGACAACCATCTATATATAAAGCCCAACTCCTTACACTCTTTTCATCAAAACCCATATCAACCGCGTTTCTTCTCGCTTCAAATTCAAAAATCCCCAAAACCTAGTTTCAAAATGTCAGGAAGAGGAAAGGGAGGAAAAGGATTGGGCAAAGGAGGAGCTAAACGTCACCGTAAGGTGCTTCGTGATAACATCCAGGGAATCACGAAGCCTGCTATTCGGCGTTTGGCTCGTAGAGGAGGAGTGAAACGTATTTCTGGTTTGATTTACGAGGAGACACGAGGTGTATTGAAGATATTTTTGGAGAATGTGATTCGTGATGCTGTAACCTACACCGAACACGCTAGGAGAAAGACTGTTACTGCTATGGATGTTGTTTACGCCCTCAAGAGACAGGGTAGGACTCTTTACGGGTTTGGGGGTTAGGTTTGTGAAATTAGGGTTTTTGTCGTGGGTAATGATTGTAGATCTGTTCTTTCGTTTCTGTTGTGGATTAGGGTTGGTTAGTTTTTGTTGAGCTTTGATAATGTAATTCTCCATTACATATTTAAGGAATAGTAATTGCCCAAAAGAATCTCATTACTCATATCTTGTTCTCCACATTATTTACCCTCTTTTCTTTAATTTTCCAAAAATTTAATTTTCCAACAAACGTAAATCGAGGTCAAATTATTACGTTTGTTGTGTTATGATAATTAATTCTTACTAATATTTAGTCTTTTCAGTTTGTGGTCATCTGGTTGTAAGAAGAATAATTTGAACTTTATCTCATTGTTGCATAAGGATTTGTTTGTGGGTTTTATATTTGTGCCTAAAGATCTGAGTACAATAGGGACCATTCTATGATTATTGTTTGGCGGTTTCCTTTAAAAGTATTGTGATTAACATAGTTTAGTTGTGCAACTTACAAAATGTGCCAACTTAGGTACTTATTTTGTATGGTATTATCCCATTAGTATATGGTAGGTCACACATAAACCTATAATTTAATTTCTTGTAAAGAAGTGAAGAGATACGGTTTCCGACCTATCTTGAACAAACTTCTAAAGTTAAATTTTGAAATTGAACAAAATAACAATGTCTAGAAAAGTTTTGCTATTTCAAAATATTTCATAAATTAAATCGAATAAATTAATCAAATAGAAATAGTGAGAACTTACTAAATCAATCGTATAAAGGCAAAATCCATGATTTATAGTTCCTTCTAAAAATTAAGCCAATTTTGAGTTCTTTGTGTTGATTGGACATAATGCTATCCAATATTGTAGGGGATAGTTGATAAGTAGAAACTTAGAAATTAATTAAAATCACTCAAAAAGTTGTTTGTGGAGTTCCTTTATTTTGGTTTTCAAGTCTTTTTCTTTAACTGTCTTTTATATATTGTTGGCAAGTAAAATGAGAGAAGCAGTCATAATTTATTTTAAAGTAAACACTTAAATTTATATTTTAAGGCCAATAGCAAATTGATTAACCCAAAGTATGTATACTGAAATGAAGATGAGATTAAGATGTAACATACCGCACCTTTTGAGAAATAATGAGCCTCGATCGAAAGAAAAACAAAATCGAGGTAAAAAAAAAACCGAGGTCAAAAATCAAGGGCTCAATCGAGGTCCAAACCGAGGGTCCAAAACTGAGAGTGAAATCGAAGTCAAACCCGAGGGTAAAATCGAAGTCAAAACGAGGGTCCTCTCGAAGCTTAAAAACGAGGATCCTCTCGAGGTCTCAAATCGAAGGTCCAATTGAGGTCGATTCCGAGGTCTCAAACCGAGGACGAAATCGAGGTCGATTCCGAGACCTCAGACCGAGGATGGAATCGAGGTCGATTCTTAGACCAATATCGAGGTTCAAATCGAGGCCAATAGCGAGGTCCAAAACCGAGGCTAATCCCGAGCCCAAAATCGAGGTCATTTTCGAGGTATTATCGACACCAACTTTAGACCGAGGGCAGAATCGAGACCCTGTAAGTTGATAACCTTTTAGTAAAGATTGAATAAATTTGTAAATAACATTAACCACGTATGTTTATTAGATAAGTATTAACCTTTACGGAATAAGTGTTTTACCTTTATCAGGTGGATACAGTAATCTGTTAATAGACTTCCTAAGTACTACGTGCCATGTGACGATGTTTTACTCAATTTGAGGATTAATGGAGTCTTGGTAAAGGGAAAATCATTTATATATATATATATATGTGTGTGTGTGTGTGTGTGTGTGTCCAATTACTGTGAGTTCTTTTACACTAAGGAAAGGACTCTGGCAATAGTCGGTCACGGTAGATATTCCGTCGACCTTAGCTTCTATAAAAACAAAGTGTTTAGGACAGAGTGTTAAGACACTGTATCATTGGGAAAAGAGGAAATCATTAGAGATACATATATTCACTTCAACAATTATAGGGGAAGGAACTCTATCTTGAATGTTTCCAGAGCACTGAAGGGCACGAAGCTCTCTTCTAAGTACAACTTCTCCATAGTTTCATCCATCCAAATAAGGTAAGTTTAATTTTTAAGGCATACTATTGTTGGGAAACGCACGGAAGGAGTTCAAGTCATAGTGATTATATAAATAGATTATGGACTCTTTCCTTATGATATGGAAATTGGTGGTGATGCGGAAGCTCGTGTAGAGCTTGATTATTATTAAAAGGAGGTCGAGTGTCGAGTACACTATTGGATAAAGCCTCGGGAGCTTGCCGCTCTTTGATTGCTTGATTGGTATAGCTGTAGTTTTAGTTGATGTTATGGTTATTGGCTGTTATGACTTATGGAAAATCTTATAAATAGGGGAGGTGCGGTCTGTTTCATCGTAGACTAAGGAAACGTAACCTTTTTCATAAATTGAAGTTGGCCAGCATACATAAGGTATGTGAGACAGTCCCTTTAATTCTTTTGCACGACTCTGATTAAACATACGCATTGAAAGAGCTCCCAAGGATGCTCTACTCTCAGGAACTAGTAGTACTTATATTATTTTTCCTCTTATGGGATGATTGATGTTGATGTTATTTCTTTGACCTTACGTCACTTCAAAGGGTTCAGAATGTGATTCCAATGAGTCCAGCATGCAATATCTATTTTATCGCGCCGTGCTATAGTCGGCCGGGCAGGCACCTATTGTGCAACTATATATATGTATATGTCTTACTTTACTGTGTCGCGCTATAGTCGACAGCTATTTTACTTTATTGCGCTGCGCTATAGTCGACCGAGCAGGCACCTATTGTACAACCACTGATCAGTTGGGTATGATGTTATCGAGCCTTATGATGGTCGGGGTATGATATGATGATGATGAGGCCCACAGAGGCGTATGTGTGTGTGTGTATATATTTTATATATGTATATATATATATGTATGTGTGTATGTATATATGTATGTATGTATGTATGTATACACATCAGGCATTTCATGATTAGTCGCCCTTAGAGGCACTCACATGTTACAGTACGTATATTCTCATTGCCCTCAGAGGCACTCAGATATTACAGGGTGTATATTCTCTGCCCCGTTACACATCATTGTTACATTATGCTTTCCTGTCTTACATACTCAGTACTTTATTCGTACTGACGTCTTTTTTTTTTGTGGATGCTGCATATCGTGTTGCAGGTCATGATAGACAGGTAGACGAAGCTCCCCCATGACAGTAGGCAGCCAGTTCAGCAGTTGTTTGCGAGGTCTCTTCTCCGGACTTGTCGTGGTCTTGGTATGCATATTTTTGGTTATAGGCATCATGGGAATGTGGGGCCCCGTTCCAGCAATGCTTGCAGCACTTATGTCTTTAGAGGCTCATAGACAGGTGTCGGTTCACGTATAGTTGGGGTTGCCTTGTCGGCAAATTAATTTTTGTTGTATAGTCTTTCATGACAGCCTTGTCGGCTATGGTATATATGTTTATAGCATTACCCGTCATTTTTGGTTGATTAGAATTCTTGTCTACCGTTTATACTGATCTCCTTGGCCCTTACAGATAATAAAAAAGATTAGATAAAATGTATGTTAGCACTCGACAGATAAAGCCCGAGTGCCAATCGCGGCCTCCTACTTGGATCGTGACATAAGATAAAGTAGATCTTATTGATCTTCAGCCTATGATGTGACTATATTGAAATGAATTACATAAGATACAAAGAGAAAGATAATCTTGCAAAAGAATATGAAGAGTACGTGATGAATCAGCTCAAAATGTTAAACGTAATCGTACGATATAACATTATATGAGTAAATTAAAGTAAGGTATTCACAGCCTAGACGAAATGTGGTTGTTCCGAGTTCCCAACTTATACGCTGAATATACGATTAGTGGGATGGCAAGTTCCTCGTCAGCGGTAATTGCAACCACTGTAACAGACCTGGAATCATTGGCTTTACACGGCCCTTAATAAGAATTGTAATATGTATTTTATTATATAACTCCTAATAATGATAAAATTGTCTTAATAAATGACACAGTGTTCCTAGCGTGGTTTTTAAGAAATGAGTAATTAATGTAAAAGATAAAATAAGAAAAATTAACTTTCTCTTAATTTGTTAAAAATAATAAATAAAAATAAAAATTTATTTTTAACATAATGAACAAGTAAAAATAAACAAAATTTATTTTAGACCTTAAACTTTTAAAGCAATAAGTATTAAATATTGTTCCAGTCCAACATCTTAATAAGTTTTTTTATTTATTAAATTTCATTGAAATCTTAATTTTTTAAATTATATTTCGTGCCCAATTAATAATTCCCCGCTCTCTCTAGATTTAAGTGGAAACACCAACGACCTGCCTCTCCACAAAATTGTGTACACGAACTTCAACGAACTTTCTCGAACTAACTTAGCATTGAGCGAACCTGAGGTGACCAATCTGATATATTTTTTTCTACTTTTTGTGTTTTGATCATCGGATTCCGGTATGGGTGTTCCGGACGACGACGATAGCGACGCCGTAATTATTCAGAAAGGGAAGAGAGGCGAGGAGCCTAATGTAATTACGGTGAATTGTCCTGATAAAACCGGCCTCGGTTGTGATATCTGTCGTACCATTCTCGATTTTGGTCTCCACATAATCAAAGGAGGTACTCTTATTAATTTCTTATCCATTTCTATCAATTTTGGTGTCGCGCTCTATTTTTACTCCTTCATTTGCTTACGCGACTAATTTTGATTGTGTTTGTAATGTTTTTGTATGAATGCGCATTCTTATACTAGGCATGCTTTGCCTGTTGTGCGTGATCATTTCTAGAGTTATCTCTTTTTCCTCATTTTCTTCACTGTTCCAAAAATTTATATTCTGTTTTCATGTTTAGGGAAGTTTGATTTGCTCATTAATTTATGATTTGGTGGTGTTTGTTTGACAAAGCTGAACCTTTTTTTAACTGTGATAACATTATTTGTTTCAAAGTATTGAAGATTCTTTTGGCAAAACTTTATGGAGAGAAAGCTCAAGGTATGAGTATTAGAAGTTAAAAATGTCTCTGGAAAAATATCGAAAATAATCTTGCAAAAGGTCTCGTTTTGTGCGGAGGAAAATGTTTCCCAAAAAAAATATATTTTCTATGTAATTATTTATCTTGGGAAAAATGTATTCGGGATCATTTTTCGTAGTGTACTTGAAAGAAACTTGAATGATGCACGATAATTGTACGAGAAGGATAATGGGAAATGAGGATAGTGTTTTAGTGATACTACTTATTATTAAAAGTTTACAACAATGTGAAGTAGTGGTTGAGGCCAGTGCTATAAAGTAAGAGTCGTGATATTTGTAAAAGAAAATGATTCCAGTTCATAATTGATGGAAGTTAGTTTTTCGATTTTTTTGAAAAAAAATTTTACTGGGAGAAAACAACTTCAACACATTAAGATAACCAAACACTGTGGTATGATTTCTTCAGCGAAAACATTTTTCATCCAAACGCTTAATGTCCAACATTTCAATTGGTAGCTTTTGTACAAGTATTATACAGTTCTATCGCGAATTTCTTTATCTTCTGTGTTATGCGTGCGCGCGCGCGCGCGCGCACACACACACACATATATATATATACTACTGCAAATGGTTAAATCCAAAGTTAAGGAAGTAGCCATATCATTTTTGTTTTTTTTTCCAAATGGTTAAATCCAAAGTTACTGATAGCATCTGCTGAATTGTGCAATTTTAGCTGGCCGACTTTATCACGTTCACATATTTAGTTTTCCTATTCTCTATGAGAGCTACTGCGATCGGCTAATTGTTGCCAATTTAAACACCCATCTATCGCTCCATTTCTCTACAGCTAAAATATAGTTCTCTTTTCTCCATTGGTACTTCTTTAACTAATTGTCCTATGTTTCTGTGAATCAGATGTTTCAACGGATGGGATATGGTGCTATGTGGTGTTATGGGTGGTTCCTCAGTCTTCCTCATCTAAAGTAAGATGGAAGAATTTGAAAGAGCGCCTTGTATCAGTTTGCCCATCATGCTCTGTTTCATTTTATTTGAACCAACCATCACCACACGCTATTTCTTCTTCTGTTTACTTATTGACATTTTGTAGCTCAGACCGAAGAGGATTATTACATGGTAGTGACAAATCTTCATACGCAGATTATGATTATTTATTTAATGCTCTCTTCTAATGCAATTGCATAATGTTTCTAGATATTAATGAAGTTCTCTCTGAGCTCGAGCTTACCATCCAAAGGGTAAAAGTGACAAAAACTCCGGATGGCCATGCTGTAGACCTTTTCTTTATAACAGACAACTTGTAAGTATATAGCTTCTGCATTGCTTTTAGAATATTGAGTTATAGGGTTGTAATAAATCGAAAGCTCCTTCATGGGAACAAAAGTGAGTTAAACGTGAAATTCCAACACTAAGTTAAGCAATAAAATGATGGCTGTAGCCTGTAAGGAGCAATCTGAATATTCTATTTGGTTTCTTCTTATCTTTTATGGCTGTGCTTTATTTGCTTCTTTTTTTGAATAGTCATCTTGACTAATACACAACATTTCTCGACTTTAGCTTAATATTTCTAATCTGGTAAAGAACAATGCGGACACGGTGCAATAATTCTGTACCTTTATTCTCATCCATCTGTGCAGAAATAATTCCAACAAGTGTTCTTATATTTCTTCTCTTAGAAGAATGGATAACAAGTTTTTCTATTTGGGAACAGCTTATTTTCTTCATTCATATTCTCATTCTGGAGTAACAAAATAGTCCTTCGCAGGCGGTGAAAGATTTTTCAGTTACTCCTTTGCGGACAATGTTATCAATTACTCCCCTTCTGCATTGTATATCCTTCCAAACGTATAATCATGTTTACCGGATTACAAGATTTCTCTTTTGAAAGAGCTTTTACTTCATTCATATTTTGATTTTGGAGTAACAAAAACATATTTTTTGGTGGATGATGTTTCTAATTCTCCTTCCCTGCATTTTATTACCTTCAAATGTACAACGGGTAAGATATTTCCTGTAACTATTACCAATTATTTCCTGGGATGACTGATGGAAGACCATATCTTGTGATATCAGGCAAATATTTCTAGTATAGTTGGGTTTATGTAAATCTGAATTAGAATGTGTAGGGGATTTTTGCTTTAGTAATTCATATATTAAGGATCTTATTCTAATACATAATACTGTTTTTCTTTCGTTATTCTTAAGATGTTCGAAAAGAAGTTAATCGTAACATATCTCATTTCATGTTCAGAGAGCTCTTACATACAAAAGCTAGGCAAGATGAAACATATGAGCAGTTGCGTGCTGTTTTGGGCGAATCATGTGGTTTTGAGCTTCAGTTAGCTGGCCCTTATGACAACCTTCAGTATATCTCTTCTCTTCCTCCATCTGCTGCTGAGGAATTATTTAGGTGTAAAATTGAAGATAACGAATTTCATGCACAAGCTCTTAGTTCAGAAATGACGAAGTTGAAGAAGGCTAGTGTGACAATAGATAATTCCCTGAGCCCTAGTCATACGTTGCTTCAGATTAGTTGCATTGATCACAAGGGTTTTCTTTATGACATTATGCGGACATTGAAAGACTTCAGTATCCAGGTACTGGCTTTTAGATTTACATTTTTCTACTTATTGATTCCTCATTATTTTTGTTGCTTTAGTTGCAAATTATCTAATTTGTGGCTAGGTGTACTTGAATTTGGTCCTTCCTGGTATATAATGAGTTTGAAGTCCATAAACTTATTGCATCATAACGTGGATGATTGACACGATTATGATTTCTTCATTGCAAGTTCAAAGATAATCTGGATTTTTTCTAAGGAATATGCTTTGCGAGGTTTTATTGTCTTCTTTACCCAGTACTAGGAGCTCTAACAACTCGAAAGGCGATTCCCCCTACTATCTACAAACCCAGATACGTCAAGTGTGCTTATTTCACAAAATAAAAGAAATAAAAAATAAGGAGCTTTTCGCTGTAGATTATGAGGCTACTTTGATCTCATAGACATTAAAGTAATGTAATGTAAAATTTAGTTATTGCTAA
The DNA here is from genome assembly GCA_002018475.1 of Nicotiana obtusifolia. Taxonomy (NCBI): domain Eukaryota; kingdom Viridiplantae; phylum Streptophyta; class Magnoliopsida; order Solanales; family Solanaceae; genus Nicotiana; species Nicotiana obtusifolia. Next base: position 45,021 of record MCJB01044609.1, on the reverse strand, counting down.
GTGCAAAATAAGGGTAAACTGTTGAAAATGTGCCAATTATCTGAACAGTTGGTTGTTCCCTGATATTAAAGACCATCGCTTCGCCCCCATTTTAGAGGTTTACATGTAATTGTGTAATGGATGGCACAAAGAGAAAACATGAAATGAAGAATGCTTATAGTCGATTTTACTTTCTCTGATCAAAAGGAAAACTACTGATTTCAAGTTTGATTTCTTTTCCGTGTAGATTTCTTTTGGTCGGTTTTCACCAGTCAATAAGGGTCAACGAGAATTAGACCTTTTTATCCGGCAGAAGGATGGAAGAAAGATTTTAGATCCAGAGAAACAAGATGCAATTTGTTCTCGCTTGAAAGTGGAAATGCTTCATCCTTTACGCGTTATAATAACAAATCGTGGACCAGATACTGAACTTTTGGTTGCAAATCCTATTGAGCTATCTGGAAACGGTAGACCGCGTGTTTTCTATGATGTCACACTGGCACTAAAGAAACTTGGGATCTGCATCTTCTCGGTAAGTATATGCTGGTAAAGGAAGTGTTTGAAGGAAAAAGTTAGCACATTTTAACTTTACTGATTCTATGTGAAGATTTGAAGACAATGGATTGCCTTTGTATTTATCGTAAGCTTCAAAAAAGTTACAAAAATCATAAGAACACTGAACCTAGAGGCATGAAATCTTTGAACAACCTACATTCAGTCTAGGCCTCATGCTAATGACCATGTTAAATTGCAATGAACTTTTATCTATTATTTTGTAGGCGGAGATCGGAAGGCATTGTACAACAGATCGTGATTGGGAGGTTTACAGATTCCTGTTAGACGACGGTTGTAATATTGACATGTCAACTATGGTTGGTAGAAATGAGATTGTAGACAAAGTAAGAAGAACATTGATGGGTTGGTGAGCCAGGCCTGTTTGTTCCTAAAGTTTTGCATCTTAAGGATCAGTGATCCCTTTGTGTAGCTTATAAATTGTTGTTATATCCAGCTGAGCCTTTTTTATTTTGGATGGTAGTGTTTGTATGTCTATGTATATCTTCTTCATGTAACTCAGTCTTTTCATTTTTATTTGCTCAATCTCCTATCATATTGATGTTTGAGAAATATTCTGACCATTTTCTTGGCAGTCCCATCCGAATTCTGAAAGGCTTATAGTTACAATACATTAGTCTTAGCAATATTGTCTTATAACTCCTAAAAAGTCAATGGTCTTGAAGAGTATTGTACGAGAAAGCATAAGGTTGTAACTTGTTTTTTAACTTTTTGGTTATTAAGGAAGAAAACAAGCACCGTTAAAATTTTCTTCGCATGACCAGTGATTTTCAAAAGATTACGTGGTGGGATTAGATCCATATGATTTAAATATACAGTGAACGATCCGAGCACTAAGGTGTCGTGGTGTAGTTGGTTATCACGTCAGTCTAACACACTGAAGGTCTCCGGTTCGAGTCCGGGCGACGCCATGTTTTTTTTTTACTCTTTGAGAGTTGTAACAAACGAATTATAGGAAATCAGTAAGAATTTGCCCAAATTAGGGTTAAAAAATGAGAGGGTCCTCAACAGAAATCCTTTTTAAATTGAAGAGGAACACAACAAATGGATACAGATTAAGTGAAGATGATCCACATTCAACCTTCAAAATGGTTCAAGATGGTAGCAATTTGTACAAGTTTTAAATAGTTTGAAGTTTTGAACCAACACAAAAAATTGACAAGGCTTATTAAAAATATTATTTTGTAGAAAGTAGAGACATAATTCAACTGATGTGCCACATACTTTAAGACATTATCTTTCGTGAAAAATGTTATGTTTGGTTCTTATATTCTCTATCCAACTTAAAACAAATAAAACGGATACTTATGAATTGCACATTCGAATAGAAATGAAGTATGATGTCGTTAAGTTCCAGTTGCAAACTTTAAATTGCTAGAACAAAGTGGGTAATTTGCAAATTTACCTTATTAACGGTTATAAGTCGAGCACTAATTATTTACACAGCTAAAACATTTCTTGTCAAATGAAGAACAAATGGCAGAAGCTTCTCTTTTTTTCTTTTTCTTCCTCTTCTCCAACCTTGTAGATGTTTAACTAATTGATTTCAAAACTTCTACGTAATTTAAACCATATTTGAGTAACTAAAGAGTTTGATTTGAATAGTGCAGTACAAGTTTCATAAGTTGCATTTCCTTCTTGTATTTTGATCCTTGCAATAAATACAAGGGAGAAAATGTGTATGTTACCATAATTTAGTTTTTAAAAAAATGAAGTTGGGAAGGGCCCTACCGGGTTCGAACCGGTGACCTCTTGATCTGCAGTCAAATGCTCTACCACTGAGCTAAGGACCCCCTTTGGTCTGTATTGCTGAGCTTTTATATATTTATTGTTATTTTTTTTCATGCTTTTAATGCTGCGCGAAACCTTAATTTAAAACATAAAACTGGCGGGCAAGAAGCAAAATTAGTTGCTGATTGATCTTCATTCTCTTATTCCAATTTCATCCAATGTCCTAAAAGAACTAAGTTAATCAGTATTAAATACTTCCATAAACTTTCAACCAATTAATTGTTGCTGATTTGACTAAGATATAATGAAAATTAGGTTAGACGGATATAGTTCAACTACTTTTAAATTACCAGATGTCTCATACTTATTTATTTTATTTTTTATAACAGTGATGTCCGTATCAACTTGTATTTCACTGAATACCTTCAACTTCCTTGGGATCCACCTAACGTTGGCACCTTCATCTCATACATTATATTCTGGCCTAACGAGCACAAATGAGAAAGAGGAAGAGAAAACCAATAATATCTATCTTATATAAGATTGTAATTATAATGCCACAATCCCATACAAGTTGAAATAATTGCATGAATCCTTATTATCTATGGCATTCCCTTTAAAAGACTTGGTCCAATATTACAACAAATAATTAATCTACTCATTTAAAGTTCTCTACATTTTCTATACCAGCAGATAAAGTTTTCTACTTGTCTTTCTACTTAAGATTAAGAGGTAAAATCATTTTCTTCCAGCCTAAAAATGATCCTGCACACGATCGTCTTGCTCTCCATTGCCATCAGGAAAACCATATTGACCATTCAAGAATGGTCAAATGGTACAAAGTTGCAAACATATTGCTCCAACTTAAGGACTACCAGAAATGCCAATGCTCTGCTATTTCGTCTGAGCTATGCTGTTAGGAATGTTACAATATGCCTGAAAGATGAGAAACAAAAGAAAGAAAGGTGCAGTTATTTCCTACTAATTCAAACGCTTTCAGTTGAATACTATATTCCCATGTTAATCCCATCACAAATTTTCCTCTTTCACAATATGGAAACACAAGAAATAAAAAATACAAACCCAATCAAAAGGATATACCCCGTATTTGGTGTGCACATCATTCGCTTCTGTCTTAAGATTAAGACTAATAACTCTGCAGTATGATCATGACAGAGCTTCCGAGTTCCTCAGGTTAGCTAGGTAAACAAGGCAACAATAGCAAACATTTCACACAGAAGCAGCTTTAAGTTATTCACCTCCTCTCACTTCCACAATTATATGCAGTAATTTTTTCACAATCAAAAAGTATAAGAAAGTGTAAACATGCTCCACATTGCAGATGCCAAATTAAACAGGTACCAAGCCTCTCCATATAACACAAATTAACGAGACATTTCTAATCTACATATCTCGACATTTTTCCATATCCCGGCCTCCTAAGTGCTCAGACATCCACCACCTTACTTAGCAGGTTTTTAATCGGAAATTGTCAGACGGACAATCTAAGTTGCTCCGACTCTTCACTTTTGATGCCGCACTCGTGTCGACACAAGCGTGGGTGTGGGATCCATATCATATCAGACCTGGTCAACCGATTTTGGATATTTTGACCAAAATCGACGGAGAAATTCGAGACAAATATAATGATTTCTAAAGTCAAAAGAAAGACTACAGTGAAAATGAAGAAAATTGAGTACCTTGTATATAGAAATTTCTATGTCAGTCTTTTCCTTTTTTCTCCTTCTCGGATTTTCTTCTTAATTAATATTTTCTCCTTCTTGAAATACCTTGTAAGTTTTTCACATAATGCCTTATAAGTTAGACATACTTTTATAACTCAAATTTTAGATATTTAAATTATTTTTAGCCTAATCCCCGCACCCATATCCCTACCTGCATCTGTATCCCCAAATCTTAAAATTTAGATCATGAAGGATCAGACCTCTAGATCCGCACACGTATCGAACACATGAGTCCGAGCAACTTAGCATACACTCCACAAGAAAAGAGGAAAAGCTAGTGCATCAACATCTAGATGAACTGGTTAAGTCTCAATAAAGTATCATCTTTGCACTTTTAATCAATCAATTGGCACCTTATTTGCAAAGAATCTTGATGAAATATCAAGGCCCTCAGCAGAACACTCTCTCAAGCATATCTCCTTAGTCGCGTAAAATGAGTAAGCCAATCCAATGGAACAACTACTTTACAAACTCCACCGCAGGTTCTCAAGCATATTTCCTAGTGTTTTGACTAATCAAATGGTTCTTGGATGTTCTTTTTTAAAAAGATTTTTCTATAAGGTTCATTTGTGAAATGATGCCATATCTACAAGACTATTTAACAAGAGAAGCTTTTGTAAATTTGTATTTGGATGGATGCTTTACAAAATCAAAATGACACTCTAATTGCAACACTTTGCTAACTACCTAAAATTGAACCATCAAGACGTCTTTATCAAATAAAACGTACAACATTATCCCTAAAGCAATCCGTATTGGACTAAAATTCATTTCAAAGAACAATCAGCATGTACAAATTACAATGTAAATCACATAATATAAAAAGAGAGGACTGAACTTTATCTAAAATTACATAATACTAGTAGATCCTACCCCAAAGAATAAAGAGGCTGTTTCCTCCGGGAGACCCTAGGCTAAACCTTAAGCGAGTTCCTAAAAGGGAATTCAGAACAACAATAGCTTACCTTGAAAACCAATTGCACCCCTTTCTTCTCCTTAGGCAGCAAGAATAATGCCACTTAAATTTAGCTTTAAGAACTTTTCAACTGAAACAAAGTGCCTCAAACCCCCAGCAAAATACAAATGGTAACAACCATCCAAACAAGCTGTAAATACATGTTGCACAGAGCAGTCAAGAAATCTTGCTCAAGCAAATCATACAAAAATATGCACAGCCAAAAAAGGATGGTTAACATTCGCCAACAGAAACAGTAATCAATACCGCAAACATGTTTTTGCAATTGCATTCGTGAATAATAAACACAACCAATTAGAATATATAAAAGTAGATTTCATTGATAAGAAACAGCATTGTACTTCACATTATCACATCAAAAAGGCAACATAAATGAAATCAACCAAAAAAATTAACCAACTTATACTATTGAACCAAACCCAACCCCCAATTCCCAATCCCAATATAACCTAATCAATACTTTAAAAATTCAAGAGCTAGTAAACTTGGTAACAGCTTTAGTCCCTTCGGAAACAGCATGCTTCGCCAATTCACCAGGCAACACCAATCTAACAGCCGTCTGAATTTCCCTCGACGTAATTGTAGGCTTCTTATTATACCGCGCTAATTTAGAAGCTTCTTGAGCAAGTTTCTCAAATATATCGTTAATAAAACTGTTCATTATTCCCATCGCTTTGCTCGAAATTCCTATATCGGGATGCACTTGTTTTAGCACTTTGAATATATAGATCTTGTACGTCTCCGAACTCTTCTTCACCTTCTTCTTCTTCTTTTCTCCGGCGACGGGACCGATGTCTTTAGGGAGTTTTTTACCGGCGTTTGGCTTCTTCTCCCCCGGAACTTCAAGTTTTTCTGGTGCCGGATTCTTCTCGGCGGGTTTCTTCTCTGCCTTCGGAGCCATGGAATAGTGTAGAAATTCACCGCAGATTTGAGAAAGATGAAAAGTTTGTTGGAGAAGAATGGGTGTGGTTTTTGTATTTATAAGTAATTGAGGTTTGTTTTGATTGGAGAATGACGAGAGACGGAGATTGATGACGTGGAATAATAATAAGCGTCGATTTGTGTTGGAGGTTAAATCTACGGCTAGGATAGTGGAGCTGTGCAGGTGTAGATCATTTGCTACGGAAATAATGGCGTCAAAAGAGGGGAGGAATGAGTAAAACTAACGTCACTCCCTCCGCAACTTTTTGTTTGTTAGAAGAATTTGGTTTAAATTAATTTTCACTTTACAGAAATAAAAAAAAGACATTAATTTAAGGGAGAAATACTTTTGAAGTTATTACTTTAAATAAGTCATAATATTTATGTGACTACTAAATATTTTCGTTAGTTATAAAATAAAAAATTAAAATTAATTGTTTCTGAATTTATAAATGATATTTCTTTTTTAACAGACTAATAAGAAAAATACTTTTATCACATAAACTAAAACGCATGAAGTAATTTTTTTACTATTAGTATTATTACCTTACTTTTTAATAGATTTCTCGAAATCTTAAATGGAAAATAGAAAAAGGGGAAAGATTATAACATTATAATGGGGAATGTTTTTCGATCTAATAAATATATTTTTGTTGATTTTTTTGGTTAACGAAGACTTAATATTAATATTTATATAAATAGTTATGCATCATTAGAGGTCTAGACAAAACGGATAAAAGTTTTGTTGGATTTTATTTATTAAATAAAAGAGGTGCGAATGAATAATGGAGGTAAACAAAATTTTGAATTGGTTTCTTTTACACAGGAACTTTGTCACTTAAAATTTTTGTGCTTATATATAGAAACACTTCTTCTAACTCTTAAAGAGTTGAGAAGAAAGCAAGCTTTGCGCCGTTATCGTCGTTCAGATTCGGATTTGGTCAATTAATATAATTGATCGATAATTCTTTTGGACCACTTATTTTGGATTTGCGGCATTATTTTTTCAACTGTCAAAATCCCGGCCAAACAGTCCATTTAATAGAAATTTAAATAGTTTCAACCGAATAGACACCTTATCAAACGAACATGCATCTTTGCACTTGTTGGAACTCAAGTTCGTTGGATATAATTAGAGAGGATTAGCAAACTCTCCCCTCTCTCTTCTGTATTTCTACATTATTTTCCAAAGCAAAACATAAGCATCTATTGTGATTTGCTTCGCCATTTGAGTTCGCTGAAATTCTGTGATTTGTAGTGCCGCTATCATAGAATAGTTATTTCGTTCTATTCTGGGAAGAATTAATCCGAAACCTTGACCAACTGTGAGGGGATTAAATTCCTTTAGGATATACAAGAAACCTGTGGGCTCGAAATTTTCTGTTTTTATTTTCTTAAACTAACGTCTTCTGTTTTTTTTTTTTTGAACACAATATACTAATAAGCTTAAGGAATTTAATTTATTTTTTCTGTTTTCATCTTACTTTATGGTTTGGGAGAGTAAAATCCTAGTGATTTTCTACTCCTGCTTTGGAGATTAAAATATTTAGATTTTCTACTCCAGTTTGAGATTAAAGTCTATGTGACTTTCTACTCAATCCGAGATTAAAATCCTTGTGATTTTCTATTTGGCTGTGTGAATACGGTTTGAAGATACAAAAACTCATCGACTTACTAATTTTGGTTGTGTCAATTTCTTTACAGAAAAAAGACAACAAATATGGAATAATAAAATGGTTATGTTGTGACTACTACTGCTGCAATAGCTACTGCATCTTCAAGTCGCACAACGCCTGTACCGGCGATGGCACCATCAGAAAAGCTCGAATTTTTTTTAGCGTGGACTTCAAGCTCTAGCAGCATGAAATATTCTTCTACTTGACCACGGTCAATTTGCAGCACTTTATCAACGAGGACGTTCCAGTCTTAGAAGAAGGAACTTCAGATAATGAGTGGTTTGTGGTCACGGGGGCATGGAAGCATTCTGACTTCTTGTGCAAAACTTATATCTTGAATATTTGGAAGATCGCTTGTACAATGTTTATAGTATCATGAAAACTTCGAAAGAGTTGTGCAACACTCTTGAAAAGAAATATAAGAAACAAAAAATGTTGGACTTAAAAAGTATGTTGCCGCAAAGTTCTTGGACTTTAAAATGGTTGACAACAAGTCTGTCATAGCTCAACTTCAAAAACTGTAAGTCATTGTTAACGACCTCCTTGCTGAAGGTATAAGTCAAATCAATATTTTTATTAAAGATATTGATTATATTACTAATTATAAATTTATGATTGAAGGTACAGTCATAAATGAAGTGTTTCAAGTTGCAGCATTAACTGAAAAGCTGCCTATACTGTGGAAGAACTTTAAGAACTACTTGAAATATAAACATAAATGGATGACGCTTGAAGACCTTATTTTTCGCCTAAGGATTGAAGTGGAGGACAATAAGTCTGCAAAAAAGAAGTCTCGTGGAAACTCAACAATAATGGGAGCAAATATTATTGAGGAAGCTTCAATGAGCAAAAAATGAAAGAAGCTGTCTGGATCAAAAAATTACCCAAGCAAAAAGAACTTCAAAGGTAATTGCTACAATTGTAAAAATATTAGACATAAGGTTGTCGATTACAGTGCACCAAAGAAGGACAAAAAGAAAAGCCAAGCAAACATGATTAAGAATAGGGAAGAAATGGACAACTTGTGTGCCATGCTTTCTGAATGCAGCCTGATCAGAAATCCTAGAGAATGGTGGATTGATTCTGGGCCACTCATCATGTTTGTGCTAACAAGGAGTTGTTTACTTCTTATGCTCTCGCTGGACCTAACGAGAAAATTTCTATGGTAAATTCTGCTACTGCAAAAATTAAAGGAACAAGCAATATAGATTTTAGGATGACTTCTGGCAAGATTATGACTCTAAACAATATCCTTCATGTTCCTGAAATGTAGAAGAATTTAATCTCGACATCACTTCTAGTCAAGAATGACTTTAAGTGTGTTTTTATTTCCTACAAGGTTATAGTTAGTAAGAATGAAATGTATGTAGGAAAATGTTAGTTTACTGAGGGCCTTTTCAAACTAAATGTGATTGCCATTGATATGAATAAAATTTAAGCTTCTTCTTACTTGCTTAAATCAAATAATTTATGGCATGAACATTTAGGTCACTTTAACTTTATTCTGCAAAAAATGATTGATTTGGAAGTATTGCCTAAGTTTGAATGCAATAACTCGAAATGTCAAAGTATGTCAAACATCCTAATAAGTCAATTGAAAGGAATTCAAATCCTTTGGACTTAATTCACACAGATATTTGCGATATGAATTCAATGGGAAAAAGTATTTCATAACTTTTATTGACGAGAGTACTAGATATAGCTATATTTACTTACTTAATAGTAAAGATGAAGTAACTGATTCGTTCAAGTAGTACAAAAATGAAGTTGAAACACAACTAAATAAAAAGATCAAAATGTTTAGAAGTGACAGGGGTGGAGAATATGAATCTCCTTTTGAAGAAATACGTTAGGACTGACATTATCCACCAGAGAACTGCCCCTTACTCACCGCAATCTACTGGAATTGCAGAAAAAAAGATAGGATATTAAAGGAGATAATGAATGCCTCATTGATGGCGAAGCTATTCTTACAGCTAACCGGATACTCAATCGAGTTCCTCATACTAAAACACAATTCATTCCATATGAGAAATGAAAAGGAAGGAAACCCAACTTAAAATATATTAAAGTGTGGAAGTGTTTGGCTAAAGTGCAAGTTCCTAAACCCAAAAGGGTAAAGATTGGACAGAAATTTATCACGACCCAAACTGGAGGGCCATAACTAGCACCCGGGTCATACTTGCTGAGCACCAATGCACATTTTATCTAACTTTTGTTATTATCTATAAGGGCCGATAAGATCAGTATAAATGGTAGATATGAATCATAAACAACCAACAATGGCAGATAATGGCATGAACATATATGTCATGTCATGAGCCGACAAGGCTGTCATGAAGCTACGTATAAGGTACGAGTTGACAAGCTGCCATGAGAGACTATACAACAAAATTTAGTCGACAAGGCAATCCAAACTATACATGAGTCGACACATGTTCATGAGCCTCTAAAGGAACATAAGTGATGCAACATTGCCGGAACAGGGCCCCGACATACCCATAATGCCTATAACAAAAATGCATACCAAGACCACGACAAGTCCGGAGAAGGGATCTCGCCAATAACCGCTGAACTGGGCAACCTACTGTGGTAGGGGAGCTTCGCCTACCTGTCTATCAGGACCTGCAGCACGACATGCAGCGTCCACAAATAAAAGGACGTCAGTACGAATAAAGTACTGAGTATGTAAGGCAAGAAAGCATTAGCAAGAACAATAATGTAAAAAGGGATAGAGAATATACAACCTGTAACATCTAGGTACCTCGGAGGGCTACTGACATGAATGCATGCATATATATATATATATAAATAAACTTTTAAAACATACGCCTCTGTGGGCATCATTATCATCATATCGTACCCGGCCCTAATAGGCTCGGTAAAAACGTACCGAGCCATCATAAGGTTCGGTAGAATCATACCCGGCCACGTAGAGCTCGGTAAAACCCAATTGATCAGTGGTTGCACAATAGGTGCCGTACCCTGCCGACTATAGCACGGCTTGGTAGAGTAAAATAGATACATATATATGATGCATGCTGGACTCATTGGAATCACATTTTGAACCTTTCGGAGTAACGTAAGGTCGGTATCCTCCATACACGTTTATTAGGATTAACTCTTCATTAAGAATATTATAAGAATCAGGAAGTACCAACAACATTGATAACATAAGAATAAGAGAAGTAACATCAACATCAATCGTTCCATAAGAAGGGAAACAATGTAAGTACTGTGAGCCTCTAAGAGTGGAGTATCTTTGGAAGTCCATTCATTACATTACGCACAATCAAAGTCGTAAAAAAGAAGGAAAGGGATAGCCTCACATACCTTGTATATACTGCCCAATCTCAAGCTATGAAAATGCCACGACTCCTTAGTCTACAATAAGAGAAATGACACTATCGTTATCGTTTAAGCGTCGTAACTATTATATATCAATCATAACCTATTTTATGATAAAACGGACAGCACCTCCCCTATTTATATGACTTCGCACAAGTTAAAAAAATCACCAATCAACCCAAAAAATATCAATAATAATCATATTGAGCCTCCCAAAACAGTCCACCAACCAACAACATTACTAGCAAGCTTTTCGACATATATCTCACAAGTTCTAGCTTCAACGACTTAGCCGTAACTTGGATAACATTAAATACATGTAGGGTAAGAGGTTTCTTAACTTTAAACAGAAAGAACAACTCCAATTTGACCTTAATTGACCATGAAATATCCCTCCAATTCTGCCACAAGAACAAGAAAGCGAAGCTAGCAATCAATTAGGATTTTTCGGCACTAGAATCACTTTAGAAGGCTTGAAATCACCTATGGTTGATATTAAAGCTTGAGGGAGTATTTTACAGAACATAAAAAACTTAAGAAAACCTCCCACACAAGCTGGAACAACACAAAAATCAGCAACAACAAGAAGATTAAGGAACTTACTAGCGCCATGGGATTCCCGACACTTGATTTGTGTTGTTTGCCCTTTGTTTTAGTCTTGGATCATGAGAGAACCTTGAGAGGGTGTTCTTAGGGTTCTAAGGTCTGCATATACTGAAAATAAATGACTTAAAACCGTGGTTGAGGCATGTTATATACATCTACAAGTCTTAACCGTCTATGTAGGCCCCACCGAGAGCTACTTGGCGCAGTCTCCCGAAAACACGAATATCTCTACACTCAGAGATCGTATCGACAAACTGTTTAATGCGTTAGAAACTAGACTCATAGACCTTGAATTTAATGGGTAGATCACCCTGTAATTCCAAGTAAATTAGGAGAAAAGCTTAGTGAAATTTGACCTAAAGTATGAGTAAAATTATGACGTAAGTTGCGACAACTTTTGCCGACTAATGTTTCATAACTCGTTTGACTTCAAGACTTATGAAATGGATATTATATGATTCAAATACCTTAATACATAACCTCTTGGTAATATTAATCACCTCTAGATTTACCCAAAAATACGAGTTACAACATCCTTGATTCGTTTAAGTTCTAGTACTTCTTAACTACTCTTATATACCCTTGTATCATTTAAGACCAATAGGTCTAAATTCTTATCATCTCAAAGATAATCTCTTCTCGGACCTATGTAGAATAACTTACGGCGTAAGCTAACGTATGCAAATATGGGTTGTAACAAAATCGTTGATTGCATTTTCATAGGATACAAAACAAATAGTAAGCCATATCATTTTCTGGTTCATAAAGAAGAAAATTCCGACATTCATATTAATAGGGTAATTAAATTAGATAATGCTGAATTCTTTGAGAATATTTATCTGTATAAAAAGAAATATGAATCGTCTAGTAAATAATCTAAGCAACCTCGGGAAGAATAAAAGGAAAGTATGTTTATGTCACAACCAAAATCCCACCATAAGGGTTGTGATGTCACATAGTTTCTAAAACTAGGTAAGCCGGTCAGTTACAACAATTAAATCAATAAAAATATGATATAATAACGTAGATTTTAGCATAAATACGAAAATAGAGGTAATACAAGCCAAAGTGATGATAATCACAATATCTCTCCATAACTAGGTAGTACAGAGTCATGAGCTCTAACTAAAAACATAAGAATATCTCAAAATACAATACTGTGCAAAAAATGAAATGACAATATCATTATAAGGATAGGACTTCAAAGGACTACGATGGTCAATGTAGCTACCATGAATCCTCACGGCCAATGAAGCTCTCACTACCTAGATCCGCTACCTCCAACACCTGGATCTGCACAAAAATATACAAAACTGTAGCATGAGTACTACGGTCAGTACCCAGTAAGTATCAAGACTAACCTCGGTAAAGTAGTGACGAGGTTCAAGTCATGTGATACTCATTAGTCAAAATAACCAGTGCAATAAATCAAAGCCAACAACAAAAGTATAGCAGGAAACCTTAACAATAATCTCATAAGAATAAGTGATAATAATTCAACACAATTAGGGACTCAGTTTCCACAACAAGTCATCACAAAGAAACCCACACAAATAGCACCTTCCGCCTACACTTTTATCACAAAAACAATAGCCACCCGTTTCACTCCTCCTTGACAAAATTATAATAATCACCTATATAGCTATGCCCTGACAATATCAAAAGTGGTATCACTCCACCCTGACAATATCACAATAGCCACCTGTATCGCTCCACAGATTCCACAGGGTTTATAGGGTTCACAGGCCATGGTTGCTGCTCCAGTTGCCGCTCCGCTTGCACTGCCAGCTAGGGGTAGAGTCCAGGAAGCTAGTCGCCCTACAGGGGGAGGCCAAGCTCGTTTCTACGCTTTCCCGGGTAGGATTGAGGCTGCTGCTTCAGATGCTGTCATCTCATGTATTGTTCCGGTCTGTCATATGGATGCCTCAGTTTTGTTTTACACATATGTGTCTTCTTACTTTGCTCTGTATTTGGATATATCTCGTGATTCTTTGGGTACCCCTGTATATGGGAGAATCAATTATTGTAGATCGTGTTTAATGGTCATGTTTAGTTACTATTGGTGGATCTAAGACAAGAGTTGATCTATTGCTACTCAATATGGTAGACTTTGATGTAATCTTGGGCATGGACTGGTTTTCTTCCTATCATGCTAGTTTGGACTGTCATGCCAAGACCATGACATTGGCTATGCCAGGGTTGTCGCGGTTGGAGTGGAGGGGTCCTAGAAGGGTTGTGTCCTTTCTAAAGGCACAGTGAATGATTGAGAAGGGGTGTGATGCATACTTAGCCTTTGTGAGAGATTCGGGACACAAATATCCCCAAGACTGCTTTTAGGACTCGGTATGGTCACTATGAGTTCCTAGTGATGTCATTTGGGTTGATCAACAGCCCATCAACATTTATGCACCTGATGAATAGTGTATTCCAGCCATTTATCGACTCTTTTGTCATCGTATTCATTGGCGACATTTTGGTGTATTCGCGCAGCCAGAAGGATCATGAGCAACATTTAAGGATCGTGCTCCTGACATTGATGGAGAAGAAGTTATATGTAAGGGTGAATTTTGGCTTGATTCAGTGGCGTTTTTGGGTCATGTGGTGTCGAGTGAGGTGATTAAAGTAGATCTGAAGAAGATTGATGCAGTTTAGAGTTGGCCCAGACCGTCTTCAGCTACTGAGATCCGAAGTTTTCTTGGTTTGGCCAGGTATTATTGCCGTTTGTAGAGGGTTTCTTGTCCATTGATGCACCTTTGACCAGATTGACCCAAAAGGGTGCTCTATTGAGGTGGTCTAACGAGTGTGAGGAGAGCTTTCAGAAGCTCAAGACTGACTTGACCACAACTCCAGTTGATTTTGCCTTCAGTATCGGGTTCATATACGGTTTATTGTGATGTTTCACGGATTGATATTGGGTGTGTCTTGATGCATGAGGGTAGAGTGATTACTTATACTTCGCTCCAGTTGGAGCCCCATGAGAGAACTACCCCGTTCATGATCTACAGTTGGCAGCTATTGTTCACGCATTGAAGATTTTGAGGCACTATCTCTACGGCGTGTCTTGGGGGTATTCACCGATCATCGGAGTCTACATCACTTGTTTAAGAAAAAATATCTGAACTTGAGGCCGCGGAGGTGGTTAGAGTTGTTAAAATACTATGCTATCACTTCTATATCATTTCGAGAAGGCCAATATGGTGGCCGATTCCTTGAGTAGGAAAGAGAAGAGTATGAGTAGCCGTGCATATATTCTAGTTAGAGAAAGATCGTTAGCACCGGATGTTCAGGTGTTGGCCGATCAGTTTGTGAGGTTGGATGTATTAGAGCCTAGCGAGTTCTAGCTTATGTGGTTTCTTGGTCTTCTTTGTATGAGCGCATCATATCGCATCAATATGACGCCCCCTATTTTCTTGTCCTTAAGGACGCAATGTAGCATGGCGATGCCAAGGAGGTTTCTATTGGAGATGATGGGGTGTTGAGGATGCATGGTCGGATTTGTATGCCCAATGTAGATGAGTTGCATGAGTTAATTCTTGAAGAGGCCCATAGTTCGCGATATTCCATTCATCCGGGTGCTGCGAAGATGTATCAGGATTTGAGGCAACACTACTGGTGGAGGAGAATGAAGAAAGATATAGTGAAGCTTGTGGCTTGGTGCTTGAACTGTCAGCAGTTGAAGTACGAGCATCAGAGGCGGGGCGATTTGCTTCAGAGACTTGATATTCCAGAGTGAAAATGGGAGCGGTTTACAATGGATTTTTTTGTTGGGCTTATGTAGACTTTGAAGAAATTTGACGCAATATGGATTATTCTAGACAGACTGATCAAGTCTGCACACTTCATTTGGTTGTGACTAACTACTCTTCAGATCAGCTGGCTCAGATCTATATCCGTGAGATTGTTCGTCTCAATGATGTGCCGACGTCCATTATCTTCGATCGAGGCACACAGTTTACATCCCACTTTTGGAGGGCCGCACAGTGTGAGTTAGGCATACGAGTTGAGTTGAGTACAACATTTCACCCCAGATGGACGGGCAGTCCGAGCGCGCCGTTCAGATCTTGGAAGATACGATATGTTCTTGTGTTATGGATTTTGGGTGTTCTTGGGATTAGTTCTTGCCGCTTGCAGAGTTTGCCTACAACAACAACTACCAATCGAGTATTTAGATGGCACCTTATGAGGCCCTATATGGGAGGCGGTGCCATTCTACAGTTGGTTGGTTTGAGCCGGGAGAGGCTAGGTTGTTGGGCTCTGATTTGGTTTGAGATGCCTTGGAGAAAGTCAAGTTCATTTAGGATCGACTTCGTACAGCACAATCTAGGCAGAAGCGTTATGTGGATCGGAAGGTTCATGGTGTAGCATATAAGGTAGGAGGGAGGGTTTTTCTTCGGGTTTCACCCATGAAGAGTGTGATGAGGTTCGGGAAGAAGGAAAAGTTAAGCCCTAGGTATATTGGTCCTTTTTAGATCCTTGAGAGAGTGGGGGAGGTGGCCTACAAACTTGCATTGCCCCCCAGCTTATCGGTAGTTCACCCGGTGTTCCATGTTTCCATGCTCCGAAAGTATTATGGTTATCCGTCCCATGTATTAGATTTCAGCTTATTGGACAAGGATTTGACTTATGTTGAGGAGCCGGTGGCCATCTTGGACAGGCAGGTCCGAAAGTTGAGGTCAAGAACATTGCTTCAGTGAAGGTTCAATGGAGGGGCTAACCAGTCGAGGAGATGACTTGGGACACCGAGCATGATATGCGCAGCCGTTATCCTCACCTTTTTAGCACTTCAGGTATGTCTCTATACTCGTTCGAGGAAGAAAATTTATTTTAAGAGAGGGAGAATGTAACGATCCGGTCGGCCGTGTTGAGTAATTTAGTCCCATTCCCCTATTTATTGCCTCCTCTATATTCAATTGTGGTTATGTAACTTGCCGGGGTGGTTGGTTTGGTTTCAGATGAGTTTGGGAGTGAATTGGGATACTTACAGCCCGTTTGGACATAAGAAATTTTTCACTTTTTTCGAAAAATTTTCATTTTTTTTCAAAATCAACATTTGTTCATAAAATTTTCAATTTTCACTTGAAGATGCATTTTGGAATTTTTTGAAAATTTGAAAAACTCCAAAAAACTATTTTTTAAAATTTTCATTTGGATCACTCACAAAACTTCAAAAACAACCCAAAATTATATTTATTTCCAAACACAACTCTAATTTTCAAATACCATTTTCACTTGATAATTTTTTCAATGTTTTTTGGAATTTTACAATTCTTATGTCCAAACGCCTACTTAGTCCCAAGGTTGAAAGCTTAAGTTGGAAGAGTTGACCGGAGTTTGGCTTTTGTGTAGATGACTCTAGAAAGGAGCTTTGATGGTTCTGATAGCTTCATATGGTGGTTTTGGATTTAGGCGTATGTCTGGATGTTGATTTGGAGGTCTGTAGGTTGATTTGATACTTGTTGGCAAAAGATGTAAAGTTAAAAGTTTGACTGAGGGTTAATTTTATTGATATTGGGCTCGGATTGTGATTCCGAGAGTTGGTATAAGTTCGTTTTGTCATTTGGGACTTGCATGCAAAATTTGAGCTCATTCGAAGTTGGTTTGATATGATTCAGTGTTAGGTTTAGAGGTTGAATGTTCGTTGGTTCAATAGTGTTGAATTGGGGTGCATTTCGTAGATTTGATGGTGTTTGATGTGATTTATGGCCTCGAGTAGGTTCGTTTTGTGTTTTGGGACTTGATGGTATGTTCGGACGGGGTCCCGAGGGCCCCAGTTGTGATTTAGATCGAAACAGGATTCATTTTGGACTTGGAGGATTTTGATGCCTGCTGAATTTGGGCTGCAGGTGCGCCACTGTAGAAGTGGCTATATGGTCGCAGGTGTGACTTTTGGCTTGGTGAACTGGTTCGAAGGTGCATACATGAGCACGCAGGTGTGCAATCGCAGAAGCGGGTAATGCTCCACAGATGTGGAAATTTGGACTTTGACGGAGGACCGCAGGTGCAGTATTTTTGGCGCAAAAGCGGACGCGCAGATGTGCTGCGTTGTCCCTAGACGAGGAATTTGCTGAGCCCCTAGTGAAGCCACATCTGCAATGCTTTTTCGCAAATGCGGTGTCGCAGAAGCGACCATTTGCCCGCAGGTGCGGAGGCCTAGACAGAAAAAGGATAGAATCGAAGGTTTATTTCATTTCCATCTTTTGTATTAGAGAGCTCGATTTTGGGAAATTTTGGAGGGAATTTTCAAGGATTGGATCGGGATAAGTGTTTTTGGCTCGGGTTTGTTCATTAATTGTGATTCCATCATTGTTTTTACCATTCAATTAGTGATTTGAGTTGGAGAAATTAGGGATTTTTGTAAGAAAATATTCCTAAATCATAAATTGAGATTTGAAGGTCGATTTGAGGTCGAAATTGGATAATTTTAGTATGGTTGGATTCGTATTGAAATAAGAGTTCGGACTTTGTAAGTTTGGTCGGGTTCCGAGGTGCTGCCTGGGGTTGACTTTTTGATTTGACTTTTTAATTTTCATTAAAGATCAAAACTTTATTATCTGAAATTGCTTCCTATGGCTTGTATTTGTGGTATTAAGATATTTGGCTAGATTTGAGCCGTCTGGAGTTAGATTTTTGCGGGAAAGGCTTATTAGTGGAGTGAGTTAGCTTGTTTGAGGTAATTATCTTGTCTAACTTTGTGAGAGGGAAATACTCCTTAGGGCTTTGTGTTATTTGAATTATGTGAAAGACGTGTACACGAGCTTATGTGTAGTATTTTGACCGGATTAGACTCCTAGGCTCTTTCATGCATTTAATTAGAAATTTTAATATCATGTTGTATCTTCCATTGTTAACTTTCTCTTGCATTCTTTACTTGATGTTGTTATTAGCCGCCTATGTTTTACTGTCAAACATGCTTGTATATGTCTTAATTGATGTTGGTATCTCTCTTATTGTCATGTGGCTTTTTAATTGTGGACTTATTCTCATTTGAAGTTATTATTCCATGATGTCTCTTCGTGTTGAATTATTCTCATGCATTTAGACGTAGTTGCTATTTCATACTATCTTTTTCGTTGTTAAGCTTATGTTATACAATTGAATTGAAAGTTGTCTTTTGGTGGGAATATCTTCATTTTGACTTATTAAAGTGAAAGTTATGAAAGCCATTATCACATTGTGGTTGAAGTGTTGATTATTGAGTTATCTTTCCTTGTTGAATAATTATCATTCATTTTGTTATTATTGAGGTTCTTGTTCACATTGTAATTGAGTCGTGGGCTATATGTCGTGGTAACTTTGGTATTGTTAATTTTTGGCAAGTTGTGGCATATGGGAACTTGTGGTGCAAGTTGTTATTGTGTTGTGATATTAATGCGCATGCGGCAATATAAGGATAGAGGTTAAGTGCATGCGGCGGCATAATGTGGGATTTATGTGTGTGTTGCTAGTAAGGGAATTACTTGAAGCCACGCGGCGACATAAGGGGGCTAAAGTGTGTGTTGCTATTTTGAAATATATATTTTCAGAAACATCTAAATTAAGGCTCACATGGCGACATAAGAAAGATTGTGATTTGTGAAATGAAGTTATGAGGTGTGGTACCTTGGTTGTGATTCTTGTTGTACATTTTATGTTAAAAGGCTTGTTGATTGAACAACTTTCCTCCTTTGCCTTTCTTGTATTTGTCTGTACTTGATTACTTGTTATTCTCATCAATGTTCATTTCTTGCTTTCTTTATTGCCTTAAATCCCGCTGTTAGCTTATATTATTATACTGCCTTATCGTCCGTCATCTATTTACATCACTTCCCATTATTAGACTATATTATATTTTGTTCAGTTATTCCTATCCTAGTAGGTGACTTGGCCTCGTCACTACTCTAACGAGGTTAGGCTTGATACTTACTGGTACTATTGTGGTGTACTCATACTACGCTTCTGTATATTTTTGTGCAAATCCAAGTACATCTGCTCGTGCCGGGCGCCAGTGACCGTACAATTATTTTCGGAGACTTCAAGGTATACCTGCCCGACGCTCGCAGGCCTTGGAGTCACCTTCAGTCATTACTTTTACTAATGTTCATCTTCTACTCTGACAGTATTGTATTAGAAATTCTTAGTTTATTTCTGTAGAGTTTATGACTCAGTTCCATCAATTTTGGGGATTATGTTACCGATGTTCCGTATTTGAAGTTATTATGAGCTTTATCGGTTTATTTTATTATCTTAATTCGTTATTTCTGTTAATTTATTTATGAATGTTAGGCTTACATAGTCTTAGAGACTAGATGCCATCACGACTACTTTAGGTGGGATTTTGGGTTCGTGACAAAAAGCTGGTCAGTGTTGTTTGGTTGCTGCATTTCATCTTTTCTTGCAATTTCCTTGGTAGTTTACTTGATTTATTTGCATATCTCCTTTTAATGCTGGATCGAAGATTGAGCAGAGTATGTTAGGTAACTTGTTTGCACCAAGGTGGATCTTTATGTGATTTATGACTGACCATATTATTATTCTGTACTTGTTGAATTTATGAACAGTACAGGTGATAGTAGGTATCATTTATAATTCTTGCTTCTATTTCCTCGCCGATGTTAGTGATGATACTTGTTGAGTACCTGGGGTCGGTTGTACTCATACTATACTCTGCACTTAATTGTGGAGATTCAGGTGTTGGACCGAGCCATTAGTAGCTGAGGTTTTACTTGCTGATTTGTCATCAGAGAGATGAGGTAGAGCTGCATCTCAACCGCAGTCTTGGCATCTTTTTTCATTTTGTACTGTTGTCTTGTATTCAGACAGTATTGTTATTTTTCATTTTAGACTTGTATTTTGTCTTAGAGCTCATGACTCTTTATTTACCTGTTATGTGGAATTTATTATGTATCGACACTGATGTTTATGTTAATTGGCCTTAGGCTTGTATTATTTCTATTAATTCAATATTTATATTTCGTTTTTGTTATACGTGGCTTGCCTAACAAATGAGTTAGGCGCTATCACGGTCGGTTGGTGGTTTTTAGATCGTGACACAAACATAATCACAAAAATTGGGACTCATGGTATTTACTATATTCATATATTGTAATCCCTACATAACTAGCAATCAAACATTTCCTAATTACTTTTTTACGAACATCATATAATGCACTTGTTAAGATTTTAAATAAGCCTACAAACATGCTTTATATCGAATAAGAATTGGAAAGAAAGCTATCAAGGGGAAATAGGAATTGTAGCATGATGTCGAGTGGAACATAATTTTCTCAAATACTTAGCGAACTTACATTTGTTTTATAATAATTAAACTAAATTTCTATCTATAAAATCACTTAGCTTATGAATAATTTTTCAGAAAAGAAGTCTTTGTATCTTTTTAAGCCGTAATGTTATGCAGTGCAGTTAAAGAGTAAATCTTTAGATGATTTAGAGCTAATTGTCCATTAAAAATTAAAATCTCCATAGGACATTATAGCCTTCTTAGTTCAGTGGTAGAGCGCGTGGCTTTTAACCACGTGGTCGTGGGTTCGATTCCCACAGACGGCGAATATCTACTTTTTTGCTAGTTTGACATTGTTGCCTCTTTTAGCTAGTTTGACGTAGTTGCTGTATGCAGAACATTGTAGTAGGTATAGTAGAGCAATCTCAATTCAAGAAAAATGATAAGAGCGAATCTTAGCCTCTATTTTCTTTTTGCAGATTTTAGATGGAGAATCAGAATACTAAACTAGTATCTTGGTAGGTACTTAATGAGGCAAAAAAGTATTTAATTGGTGACTTCTTTTTTAGCAAGTAGTTTACTATCTTCCAGATTACTAGCTTTATTTGAAGGAATATCATAATAACATATATTCCTTAAAGCCCTATATAAGTGGCCTAAATGGCATTAACAATTCATACTTTCACATATACAAAAGTTGAAGAGTGACTAAAAATGAAGAGTTACATTATGCTTTTCCTCCTCTCTATGGCAATATTTTTCACTTTGTTTGATCCTTCACTAGGTACGGCTGTCTTCTTCAATACATATGCAAACCCTTTTTCCCGCTAGTATGTCTTTGAAAGTTTTTCATCTCCATCTTTTTAATCGCATTGATTAACATCTAGTCTTCTCTTTTCTTTGTTTTAGGTGATCCTAAGTTTTGTCCAGGAAGTTTTAAGGCTAATCAAACATGTGATAAAATTAGTTGTGGCAATCTAGCTCTATTCCAGTGGCCAGCAAGTATGATGCCTCATAGTTGTACATGTGTTGCTGCAGGAAGTAATCAAAGCCTTTGTACATGTCAAATAGTTTGCCAAGAAAATTAATGCAAAAGAAAAGGCAGTTATTGTCAATGCCAATTGATGAGTAATCATATCAAATATGTATTGAATGATCGCGAATAAACACAAATAAAAGTTCTCTCTATAATATTTTATTTTTAGAATATTTTCTTACTTCAATCTAATATGGTGAAGATTGTTAAGTTTGACCTCAAGTCAATATTTATGTGTTGCGCTTGTGTGGATATTTTTACCCAATCTATATTGACATTTGTATAAAATACAGATGAAATATTTTATCTTAACTATTGACTGCGAAATGGAGCTTTTTAACCCATGATGTAGCTACACAGGACAAGAGTATCAGGATTGATCATTCACTTAACAATGATTAATTCTTCGTGTAAAAATGGAAAGTTGGATGAAACATACTATCTTTAATTAATTGTTTAAAGTTTGTGGTAAAACTTGATTTTAAATATAAAAAAGAAAGAAGATGCCATAGAACTAGCTATTTGCCCTTATAATTCTCCCGCTAATGGACATCAAGGCTGGATATCGTAGGGCTGAAGAGTCTGTCTTCAATATGAAGTCGTAAGATAGATTGAAGATAGACTTTGTGGCCCTAATCTATCGTCCAGAATGTCGAGGGTTTCTTGGGAAATTTACAAATGTAGCTACCCTCCAAAATAATAGTCAACGGATATATATATATATATATATATATATATATATATATATATATTTGTATGTTTAACTAGCAACTGTAATTAATTTTGGCTGATCGCCCAAATATTTTTAAAGTTATAGTTTTTTAATACCTTACCTTAGGCATGTCTAGTTAATTGAACTATATCCCAATGTAAAGAAAGGATAGAGAACTAATCACCTGTACTTGCTAATCACCTGTACAGTTCATAACTTTAACAAGTACAGAACAATAATAGGGTCAAGTCATAAGTCACAGATAAAAATCACTTGGTGCACATAATAACTTATCTTACTCTGCTCAGTCAACAATCTAGCATATAAAGAAGATATGAAAATCAATCAGGTAATCAACTAAGGAAATTGCAGGTATAGATGAAATGCAATTGCCAAATCAAACAATTAATTGCGGCGTGCAACCCAATCCAAATAGAAATCACATCACGGCTCTAAGGCCCACATAAGAATTTCAGTAACTGAGCCAAACCAATGATCAGCTCTCCCAGAGCCCACATCAAGCATAAAACCGTCGGTTTCTCACAATCCGCGTGTACACCATCAAGAAGAAACATGAGAGGATGACCTTAGGAGGGATCCATATCCACACAAAGCACGGACAACTCACGTGGTATCATAATCCGCCCGGCGTGGTCACAGGCTGAATATCATAATCTTCTCGGCGGGGTCACATACTCAATATCACGTATCCTCTCGTCATGGTCAGATGCTCTATATCACAATCTGCATGACTTGGTCACACTCTCAGTATCACAATCCGCTTGACGTGGTCATAGGCTTAGTATCATAATTTGCCAGCGTGGTATCCAGTGAGGGGATTAAGGTAGATCCGAAGAAGGTTGAGGCAGTTCAGAGTTGGCCCAGACCGACTGTTACTATTGAGATCCGGAGTTTTCTTGGATTTTCTAGGTATTATCGCCATTCTGTGGATGGGTTTTCATTTATAGCAGCCCGATTGACTAGATTGATGTAGAAGGGTGCCCAATCCAGGTGGTCTTACGAGTGCGAGGAGAGCTTTTGGAAGCTCAAGACTACCTTGATTACAACTCTAGTTATGGCTTTGTCTTCAGGATATTGTGATGCTTCACGGGTTCGTATTGGGTGTGTGCTGATGCAAGAGGATAGAGTGATTGCTTATGCTTCGCGTCAGTTGAAGCCCCATGAGAATAACTACACAGTACACGATTTGAAGTTAGCAGCCATTATTCACGCGCTCAATATTTGGAGGCATTATCTTTACAGCGTGTCTTGTGAGGTGTTCATAGATCCAGGAGTCTCCATCACTTATTCAAGCAAAAAGATCTAAACTTGAGGAAATAGATGCGGTTAGAGCTACTAAAGGACTATGATATCGGCATTCTTTATCACCCGGGGAAGGCCAATGTGGTGGATGACGCTTTGAGTAGGAAGGCTGAGAGCATGAGGAGTCTTGTTTATATCCCAGTTGAGGCGAGACCATTACTTTTGGATGTTCAGGCTTTGGCCAATAGGTTTGTGAGGATGGATATTTTGGAGCCTAGTAGCATTTTTGCTTGTGTTGTATCACGGTCGTCCTTGTTTGAGCGCATCAAGTCACATTAGTATGATGATCCGTACTTGCTTGTCCTAAGGAATATGGTGCAACATGGTGATGCTAAGGAGATTACTATTGGTGATGATGGGGGTATTGAGGTTACAGGGTTGGATTTGTGTTCTGAATGTGGATGGCTTGCAAAAGTTGATTCTTGAGGAAGCCCATAGTTCGTTGTATTCCATCTGCGAGCCGCGAAGATGCACCATGATTTGAGATAGCACTATTGGTGGCGGAGGATGAAGAAGGATATTGTTGAGTATGTTGCTTGGTGTTTAAACTGTCAGCAAGTGAAGTACGAGCATCAGAGATCGGGTGGTCTGCCTTAGACGCTTGACATTCTGGAGTGAAAGTGGGAGCATATCACTATGGATTTTGTAGTTGGACTTCCGTGGATCTTGAGGAAATTTGATGTAGTGTGGGTCATTATGAACAAACTGACCAAGTCCACACACTTCATTCCAGTCATGATTACCTACTCTTCAGAGCAGCTGGCTCAGATTTACCTTCATGAGATTGTCCGCCTTCATGGTGTGCCCTGGTCTATTATCCCAGATCAAGGCACGCAGTTTACATCATATTTTTGGAGAGCAGTTCAATGCAAGTTGGGCACACAGGTCGAGCTGAGTACAACATTTCACCCCCAGATGGACGGGTAGTCCCAACGCACTCTTCAGATCTTGGAGGATATGTTACGATCCTGTGTTATTGATTTTGGGGAATCATGGGATCAATTTTTATCATTAGTAGAGCTTTCCTACAACAACAGCTATCAATCGAGTATCCAGATGGCTCTGTATGAGTCCTTATATGGGAGGCGATGTCGTTCTACGGTTGGTTAGTTTGAGCCTAAGGAGGCTAGGCTGTTGGGCACTGATTTGGTTCGTGATGCTTTTGGAGAAGGTGAAATTGATTCAGGAGCGGCTTCGTACCGTGTAGTCCAGGTAGAAGAGTTATGCTGATAGGAAAGATCGTTATGTGGCATATATGGTGGGTGAGAAAGTTCTACTTAGAGTTTCTCCCATGAAGGGTATGATGAGATTCAGGAGGAAGGCAAGTTGAGCCCTAAGTGTAATGACCCGACCAGTCGTTTTTCTCTCTAGATCCCCCTTCCCCTATTTAAGGCTCCCCATATGTGCTTTTACTGTTTTATGAATTTCGGGGATGGTTTGTTTGGTTTTTGAAGGGTTTGGGTTGAAATCGGAGCACTTAGTTACTTAATAGTGGCCTAAGATGGCCAAGTTTGACTTGAGTCAACATTTTGAATAAACGACCTCGAAACTAGGATTTGATGGTTCCAATAGGTTTATATGATGATTTTGGACTTGAGCGTGTGTTCGGATCGAGTGTCGGGTGATCCTGGAGCGTTTCGGCGCTTATTGTTGAAAGTTGGCGCCTTGAAGGTTTTAGAGTTTCTTAAATTTGGTTTGAAGTAGCCTTTGGTATTATCGATGTCCGTTTGAGATTCTGAGCCTGGGAATAGGTTTGTATGGAGATTTATGACTTGTGCACAAAGTTTGACGTCATTCTGAGTTGTCTAAGTATGATTCGTCGCGTTCGGAGCTAGTTGAAGAAGTTTGAAGTTCATAAGTTGATTAATTTGGTTTTAGGGTGCAATCGTTTTATGTATTTCGAGGCCTCGAGCAGGTCCATATTATGTTTATGAACTTGTTGGTATATCTGGACGGGGTCTCGAGTGGCTCGGGTGTGTTTCGGACCACCCGGAGTTAAGCCAAAATTGCAGAAAATCTGCTATTGATTTCCTTCTTCACGAACGCGGAAGGATTCTCGCGTCCGCGTTGAAGGAATTGGGGTTGGGACATTTAGTGCTACACGTTCGAAGGCTAGATACCAGTAATCATCATATTCGCATTGGTTGTATCGCGATCGCGTAGAAGGGGGGAGCTAGGCCTGGGAAGCTAGGTCGTTACATTCTTCACATTCGCAATTGGCTGACCGCGTTCGTGAAAGGGTTAGTCAGGTTGACCTTCGCGCTCGCGGTGTCCTTGTCGTGTTCGCGAAGAGTGTTTTTTGTTGATGGCAGATTTTTGCCTTCGCGATCGTGAGAGGCCTATCGTGATTGCGAAGAAGGGACCATTGGGCAGAAACATGTTTTAAATAAGGACTGAGGCTCATTTTCTCTTATTTTCACTTTGAGTTGGCTGATTTTGGAGCTTTTGGAGAGGTATTTTTCGCCTAGCATTTTAAGGTAAGTGATTTCTACTTAATGTGAGTTTAATACATAGATTATGGGTAAATTTTAACATGTAAGTTGTGAAAATTATAGAATTTCGTTGAAAAACCTAGGTTTTGATAAAAATGTGATTAAACCATGAAAATAATTAGGGAATTGAGTAAAAATTTATATATTTGAGTTCGTAAGGTTATGGGTAACATTTATCTACAAAAATTTTCGGAATCTGGGCAAGTGGCTCCGGTGGTGACTTTTAGGAGTTTTTCGAATTGGGTTGGATAATTACTCTAATAGTTAAATTATGAAGTTTTGAGCATCTATTGATTAGTTTGTAGGACCTTCGCCTAGTTTCAGATTGCTTGGCACCAATTTAAGGCAATTAGTGTGGTTGAAGAGCCAAGTAGTGAACTTGGAATCAGAGGTAAGTCTCTTGCCTAACCTTGTAAGAGGGAATTATCCCCGTATGTGTTTAAATTATTAATTATTAATAATTATGGGTGTTATGTAAGCATGAAGTGATGAGAGCCCATACATAGCTAAAATCATGCTTATGTTTGGGTAGACTTAGGGCTTTACCATGCAATACTTGTATTAATTTGAACCCAACTTGTTAGATTAATACTTGAGTTTATAATTGAAACTGGATATGGGATTTTATGAGACCGAACTTTATTATCTTGAGTTTGGCAGGATATTTGATTGTTAGTGGAAATTATGCCTTTTTTGAGTACTATTCTTGTGTTGTAGTGTTGACCGTAGTTTGTAGAGTTCCTCGATTCCCGTGAATCGGGCCGAACACCTAGGTAGTATATTTAGATGCATGTATGGTTTGCACCGGTCCACCCTCGATAGTGTACACGATTATTCTGGATCAGACCGTACAACCTCAGCATAATTCGTGCGTGATATCGCTAGGAGTCCGGTTATTCTTGATATTTCCTTCATGACTTGAGATTTGATAATTACTTGATGGCTCTTATTTGTTAAAAATTGGCATGTGATAATTAGAGATTTTAAATTGATGTTCTATCAAAGGATCACTATCTGTTGTTTTTTTATTCCATTATTACTATTGTATTTCATGCCTATTTATCATTCCTGCACTTTATTTATTGACCTCTAATAAGTGTCGATGTCAACTCCTCGTCACTACTTCTTTGAGGTTAGACTAGATACTTACTGGGTACACATTGTTTACGTACTCACGCTACACTTCTGGACAAATTGTGTAGGTTTTGAGGTAGGTACATCTGGTGTTCGTCCAGGTGCGCATCCGCATTACCCGAAGACCTAGTGGTAAGCTGCTTCCCGTACTCTCTTCTGCAGCATCCGGAATCTCCTCCTAGTTGTACTTATTATTTCTATGTATTTTATCTCAAACAGTAGCTATAGGAGTTTTGTATATTCTATTAGATTGCTTGTACACTTGTGAAACCAGATTTTGAGAATTTCTAGTAGATACTTATGATATTTTTTGTCTATTAATATCACTATTTCATTCTTACGTTTTATTTTATGCTTTTCATCACCATGGCTATTTATTCTTGGTTTCTTTACTAAATGAAATTCATAACTTTAAAAAATAATAAAATGAACAATTAAATGGATAGTTCACAGTTTGCTTGCCTAACAGCGACATTGGGTGCCATCACGGCCTATAGTGAAAATTGGGTCGTGACACTAGGTATATTGGTCCTTTTGAGGTGCTTGACAGAATTGGAGAGGTGGCCTAAAGACTTGCCTTGTCACCTAGCCTATTTGGGGTTCACCTAGTGTTTCATATTTTCATGCTCCGAAAGTATTGATGGGAATCCGTCATATGTATTAGACTTCAGCATGGTGTAACTGGACGAGGATTTGACTTATGATGTGGAGTTGGTGGCTATTTTGGATTGGCATGTCGGAAAGTTGAGGTTAAAGAATATAGCATTGGTGAAGGTTCATTGGAGAGGTCAGCCAGTCGAGAAGGCTACATGGGAGACCAAGCAAGAGATGTGGAGCAGATACTCTCACCTTTTTGAGACTCTAGGTATAATTCTAGTCGTTCGAGGGCGAAGGTTTATTTAAGAGGGGGAGAATGTAACTACAAGACTGGTCATTTTGAGTATTTTAGCCCTTTTTCCCCTATGTAATTATTGTTACGTGACTTGTTGGGGTGGTTGTTTTGTTTTAGAGGAAGTTTCAGAAGTGTCCCAAGGTTGGATGCTTAAGTTGTAAATGTTGATCGAAGTTTGACTTTTGTATAGACGATCCTGGAATGGAGTTTCGATGGTTTTAATATGTTTGTATGGTGATTTTGGACTTAGGTGGATGTCTGGATTTTGATTTTGGGGTCCTTAGGTTGATCTGGTTCTGTTTGGCGAAAGTTGGAAAGTTGAAGGTTTAGAAGGTTGATAGGTTTGACCTAGAATTGACTGTGATGGTATCGGATTTGGATTGTGGTTCCGAGATTTAAGATAAGTCCGTTGTGGCATTTGGTACTTGCATGCAAAATTTGAGATCATTCTGAGTTGTTTCGGCATGTTCGACGTAAGTCCTGAATTTGGAAATGTGGATTAGTTTCTTAGACTTGAATTGAGGTGACATTCATGGTTCTTATGTTGTTTTATGTGATTTGAGACATCAAGTAGGTCTGTATTATATTTTAGTATTGGTTGGTGTGTTTGGACGGGGTCCGAGGGGCTCACGTGGTTTTTGGACCACCTAGAAGGTGGTTGAACTTGGCTAAAGGTTGGTGGTTCTGGTGAAATCGCACTTGCGAAAGGGGGTGAGCAGATTCGACTAGTTATTACATCTAATTTATGTGAATTGAAGGTGAAATTCAAGAGTTTTTGGACTATGATTTGGAGAGTGAAAATTGATGATTTGAGGGTCGATTTGATGGTAGAATTGGATGAAACACATATTTGGACTCGTACCGGAATGGGTGTTTGTGAGTTTTGTTGGGTTCTAGGGTGCGGTCCCGGGGTTGAATTTGTGTAATTGAACCAAGATCTTGGCTTTATTATTTGGTCTTGTTTCATATGGCTTCTATTGATATTATTAAGTTATTTTTGCTAGATTCGAGCCGTCTAGAGGTTGATTCATGCAGGAAGGGATTCTTAGAGTATTGATTTGGCTTGCTTAAGGTAAGTATCTTATTTAAACTTGGTTGAGGCATTAGTTTCTTGAGTTATTTGTGATAGTTACGTGCTATGGCGCACATGTACGGGGTTGAGCCTATGTACATGCACAGCGAAATCCATGCTCGGGAAAATGCTTAGGCTATGATATTCCTTGAATTGATTGTTAAGCTTCATGATGTGATGTTTCTTCTATTTGTACCCCCTTTTGTGAGTTATCTGAACCATGTTTGAGTTACATAGAGGTTAATCTCCTGATTGAACCTGATAATTGTTACTTTCCTGATGTAATTGCCTGATTTGAGCTATGGTAGCATACTTTGCACATGCATGTACTTTAGCATGTCACTTATACCAGTCTAGGAATATGAAATTTAATATTCATTGGTCATGTACATGTAATCTTGTATATCTGCTTTCTATGTGATATGGATTAGATTGGCAGCATGTTGTCTGTGTGGATCAGAGATATTGATATTATTGGTACGTGAGTTTTCTGTGCAACACATGAGTTGTCCGTGCGATTGTGATTATTGGCACAAAATTGTCCGTGCGGTTAAGATATGATAGCACGTGAGTTGTTCGTGCTGATATGAGATATCATTTTTATTGGCACATGAGTTGTCTGTGCAACACGTGAGTTATCCGTGTGGATCCGAGATATTATTATTATTGACATGTGAGTTGTCCATGCATTTGATATTATTGGCATATGAGTTGTCTATGAAGAACGTGAATTGTCCGTACAACGTGTGGATAAGGATCCATCCTTCTAGGGTCACCCTCTCATGTTTCTATATTGATGGTGTACACACAGTATGAGGAAAAGACTGGCTAGTGTTTGATTTGATTATTGCATTTCTTACTTACTTGTAATTTTTCCTTGGTTGTTTACCAGTTTTACTTGCATATCTTCTTTATATGATTGATTGTTGACTGTGCAGAGTATTTTAAGTTATTGTGTGCACCAAGATAGTTTTATCTATGGTTCATGACTGATCATGTTATTGTTCTGTACTTGTAAGATTTATGAACTGTACAGGTGAATAGCGAGTATCATTAATAATTCTTACTTCTAATACCTTGCCGAGGTTAGTATCATACCTGGGGAGTACATGGGGTCGGTTGTACTCACACTACACTTTGCACTTAATTGTGCAGATCCAGGTGTGAGAACGAGTTGTGGCTAGCTATGAGGTGTTGATGTGAGTACTTTGGAGAGACTAGGTAGAGTTGCATCTCCATAGCAGTCTTGGCATCTTTTTTTTTCTTTTTAGTATTGTTATATTTATTCAGACAGCATGTCTATTGTATTCTAGACTTGTACTTCTATTTAGAGCTCATGACATTGTATTACCAATTTTGGGGGATTATTGTATTTCGACATAGTTATTTATGTTATTGGCATTAGATTTGTACTATTTCTGCTATTTCTGTTGCTATTTTCCGTTGTTGTTATGTTGGCTTTCCTAGTAAGTGAGTTAGGCACCATCAAGATCGGTTTGTGGTTTTGGTTCGTGACATCACTACTCCGCGGAGGTTTGTCTCAATACTTACTGGGTACCGAATATGGTGTACTCATACTACACTTATGTACATTCTTTGTGCAGATGTAGGTACCTCAAATCATGCTGGTCATTAGAGAGTGGTGCCAAAGTTGTTGCAGACTTCAAGGAATACCTATGTTCCAGTCGTAGGCCTCGGAGTAACCTTCTATTATTTCTTGCTACTGATTATGTCTTCCAAACAGTGATGTACACTTGAGACTTACTATGTATTCTTATAGAGCTTATGACTCAGTATTACCGAATTTTGTGATTATGACTATTATATTCCCGTTTGGGCTATGTTATGGTATTTCTCAGCTTTTTAATATGTAAGTTATTTTATTCTTGTTTGATCTTTTCATGTGATAGGCTTACCTAGTCTTCGAAACTAAGTGTCATCACAACCCTTATGGTGGAATTTTGGGTCATGACATGTTGGTAATAGAGCTCTAGGTTCGTATATTCGACGAGTGATAAACAACTTTAGTAGAGTCTTGCAGATCGGTATGGAGACGTATGTACTTATCTTCAACAAGCTACGAAATTATTAGGAAATTCTACTTATTTCAATCCCTATCATGCGGATTTATTGATTTTGAAGTTTGTCCCTTTTTCTTTTTATTCTCTTATAGATGGTGAGGACACGAGCTTCAGTTACTAATGATATTTCCTCCAACGCCCGTGTTGCTAGAGGCGGGGGCAAAGGTCAAGGCGGGGGGAAGCACGTGCTACAGCGAGGGGCCATGCCAGGGCTGCAACTAATGATCCACTAGTAGCTCTGGTTGGGGAGCAGGCACCCGAGGCGCCTGTTGCTACCCCTGGACTTCTGGAGAATTTGGCGCACTTTCTAAGCATGATTGGGACCCTGTCTCAGGCGAGATTGATTCTAGTTGCACCGACTACTTCACAAGCTGGGGGAGGAGCTTATACTCCTGCTGCCCATACACTAGATTAGCGGGCTCAAGTCGATCAATCTTTGGGTGTTATGCTTGTGCAACCCGTGATTACGGTTTAGCCCGAGGTCTGGCTAGTCGCGTCGGTTGAGGAGTAGAAGAGGTTAGAGATGTTCAAGAAGTACCATCCTCTTCATTTTAGTGGAGGGGCTTCTAAGGATGGACTAGGTTTCTTTTGCCAGTGTCACCTTATTCTATGTGTTATGGGCATAATGGAGTTGAGCGAGGTCGACTTTACAACTTTCCAGCTGACGGGGTCGGTATATAGATGGTGGTAGACTTATGAGGCGAGTAGGCCAGCTGGCGCAGCGCCACTTACTTGGCCTAAGTTCTTAGCTCTTCTTGATGGAGTTTATTCCACAGACCCGTAAGGGATGAGTTGCGAACAGAGTTCGAGTAATTATGCTAGGGGAGTATGATTGTGTTCGCGTATGCTATGAGGTTTATAGAGTTATCTTGTCATGCACCTGCCTTGGTTTCCACTGTTAGAGAGAGGGTCCGTAGATTTATTGAGGGACTCGGTTATAGCCACAGATTTTGGATGCCAGAGGAGTTGGAGACTGAGACCCATTCCATCAGGTTGTGGATATTGCTAGGAGGTTGGAGCGTATCTACGACTAGGATATAGAGGATATGTAGGGGAAGGCCTCGGGATTTTAGACGGTTTAGTGGTTCTCGCTCTGCAACTTCAGCTCGTCATGGCAGAGCCTTTATCGGACGACCAGTTTAGTCCACACTTCAGGCCACTCGTAGTGTTCTAGCTAGTCACGAACCTCAAGGTACTCATATTGGACATGCATCTTTTAGTGCACCTTCTACACAGGGTTCCTACAGTGGTTATTCTAGACGTCCGGGGCAGACTCAATACCAGCAGCCAAGCTCGCAGAAACGTTATTTTGAGTGTGGTGATACTAGGTACATGGTGAAAGATTGTCCTAGACTTCATAGAGGTGGACCTCCACAGGGTACTCAAGCTATGGTTTCCACTCCAGTTGCTACTCCACCTGCACAGCTAGCTAGAGGTGGAGGACCTGAAGGTAGAGGACGTCCTAAAGGGGGAGGCCAGGCCCACTTTTATGCTTTATCTGGTAGGTTTGTGGCAGTTGCATTAAATGTCATCATCACAAGTATTGTTCCAGTCTTTCATAGAGATGCATCATTTTTATTTGATCCAGGTTCCACTTATTCGTATGTGTCATCTTATTTTGCTTCATATGTGGATATGTCTCGTGATTCTTTGAGTACCCCTGTTTATGTGTCTACACCCGTTGGGGACTCTATTGTAGTGGACCGTGTCTATCATTCTTGTTTGGTCACTATTGGGAGCTATGATACTAGGGTTGACCTTCTGTTACTCAATTTGGTAGATTTTGATATGATTTTAGGCATGGATCGGTTGTCACCATATCATGCCATTCTTGATTGTGACGCCAATACCGTGACATTGTTATGCCCCGGTTGTCGAGGTTAGAGTGGAGAGGTTCACTGGATCATGTTCCTAGTAGGCTGGGGTCTTTTATGAAGGCATAATATGTGGTTGAGAAGGGGTGCTTGGCATATTTAGCCTTTGTGAGGGGTGTTAGAGCTGATACTCCTACCATTGAGTCAGTTTTGGTTGTGAGGGAGTTTCTAGATGTGTTTCCAACAGACCTAATGGACATGCCACCGATAGGAATATTGATTTTAGTATTAATCTGGTGCCGGGCGCTCACCTCATCTCTTTTCCACCATATCACATGGCACCTTTGGAGTTGAAGGAATTAAAGAAACAACTTCGAAAGTTGCTTGATAAGGGTTTCACCAAACCGAGTGTCTCACCTTGGGGTGATCCAGTTCTATTTGTGAAGAAAAAAGATGGCTCTATAAGGATGTGTATTGATTACACACAGTTGAACAAGGTTACCATCAAGAACAAGTACCCACTATCGCGTATTGATGATTTATTTGATCAGCTTCAGGGTGCTAGATTATTCTCGAGATTGATTTGAGATCAAGGTACCATCAGTTAAAGATTCGGGCTTCATATATTCCAAAGATGGCTTTTAGGACCCGCTATGGCCACTATTAGTTCTTGGTGATATCTTGTGAGCTAACTAATTCCCCAGCAGCTTTTATGAACTTGATGAATATCGTGTTTTAGTCTTAACTTGGTTCATTCATCATCGTGTTCATTGATAATATATTGGTATATTCTCGAACCTGAAGGAATATGAGCAGCACTTGAGGGTTGTGCTCCAGACTTCGAGGGAGAAGAAGCTATATGCTAAATTCTCCAAGTGTGAGTTTTGGCTAGACTTAGTGGCATTCTTGGGTCACGTTTTGTCTAGTGAGGGGATTAAGTTGGATCTGAAGAAGATTGAGGCAGTTCGCGGTTGGCCCAAGACTTCTACCTCTACTGAGATTTGAAGTTCTCTAGGCTTGGCTGAGTATTATCACCACTTCATGAAAGGTTTTTCATCCATCACAGTTCCTTTGACTAGATTGACTCAGAAGGGTGCCTTATTTAGGTGGTCAGACGAGTGTAAGCAAAGGTTTCAGAAGCTCAAGACTGCGTTGACTACAACTCTAGTTCTGGTTTTGCCTTCAACATCGGGTTCTTATATAGTCTACTGTGATGCTTCACAGATTGGCATTGGAAGAACTACCTAGTGCACAATTTAGAGTTAGCAATCATTGATCACGTGCTCAAGATTTGGAGGCACTATATTTACGGCGAGTCTTGTGAGATGTTCACAGATCCCAGGAGTCTTCAACACTTATTCAAACAAAAGGATCTGAACTTGAGGTGACAAAGGTGGTTAGAGATACTAAAGGACTATGATATCACAATTCTTTATCATCTCGGGAAGGCCAATGTGGTGGCCAACGCTTTAAGTGGGAAGGTTGAGAGCATGGGAAATCTTGCTTTTATTTCAGTTGGGGAGAGACCATTAGCTTTGGATGCTAAGTCTTTGGCCAACAGGTTTGTGAGGTTGCATGTTTCGGAGCCTAAAAGGGTTCTTGCCTGCATTGTACCATAGTTGTCTTTGTTTGAGCGTGTTAAGGCGCGTCAATGTGATGATCCTCACTTGCTTGTCCATAAGGACAAGGTGCAAACGGTGATGCCAAGGAGGTGGCTATTAGTAAGGATGGGATATTTAGACTTCAGGGCCGGATTTGTGCCCAATGTGGATGGGTTACAGGAGCTGATTCTTGAGGAGTCCTATAGTTCGTGATATTTAATTCATTCGAGTGACATGAAGATGTGCCATGATTTGAAGCAGCACTACTGGTGGAAAAGAATGAACAAATATTTGAGTATGTGTCACATTGTTTAAACTGTCAGTAGGTTAAGTATGAGAATCAAAGATCGTGCAGTTTGCTTCAAAGGTTGGACATTCCAGGGTGGAAGTGGGAGCGTATCAATGTGGATTTTGTAGTTGGACTTCCATAGACCTTGAGGAGATTCGACGTTGTGTGGGTCATTGTGGACAAACTGACCAAGTCTGCATATTTTATTCTAGTCATGACTACCTACTCTTCAAAGCAGCTGGCTCAGATTTATCTTTGTGAGATTGTTCGCCTTCATGTTATGCCAGTGTCTATCTCGGATCAAGGCACGCAGTTCACGTCACATTTTTGGAGAGTCATACAACATCAGTTGGGCACATAGGTCGAGCTGAGTACAACATTTCATCCACTAACGGATGGGCAGTTCGAGCAGACTATTCAGATCTTGGAGGACAAGTTATGACCCATGGCATTGACTTGGGGGTCAATGGGATCAGTTTCTACTACTAGCAAAGTTCGCCTATAATAACAGCTATCAGTTGAGCATCCAGATGGCTCTGTATGAGGCCTTATATGGGAGGCGATGTCGTTCTCCAGTCGGTTGGTTTGAACCAAGGGAGGCTAGGTTGTTGGTACTGATCTGGTTCGTGATGCTTTGGAGAAGGTGAAGTTGATTTTGGAGCGGCTTTATACAACACAATCTAGGCAAAAGAGTTATGCCGATAGAAGGGGTCGTGATGTGGAATTCATGGTCGGTGAGAGGGTTCTACTCAGAGTTTCGCACATGAAGGGTGTGATGAGGTTCGAGCGAGTTGGTGAGAGAGTTGGTGAGGTGGCCTACAGACTTTCTTTGCCACACAACTTATCGGGAGTTAACCCAGTATTCCATATTTCTATGCTCCGGAAGTACTATAGGGATCCGTCTCATGTGTTACATTTCAGCTCAGTGTAATAGGACAAGGATTTGATCTATGTTGAGGAGCCAATGGCTATATTGGACAAGCAGGTCCAAAAGTTGAGGTCGAAGAACATTGCATCGGTGAAGGTCCAATAGAGAGGCCAAACAATTGAGGAGGCGACTTGGACGACCAAGTATGATCTGCAAACCTTCGAGGGGGATCGTTTGTTAAGAGAGGGAGAATGTAACGATGCGACCGGTCGTTTTGTATATTTGAGCCATGTTTCCCCGTTTTAACCTTCACGTATGTTTAATTGTGGTTATGAGACTCGCGGGGACGGTTGGTTGGGTTTTAGGGAGGTTTTGGATTGATTTTGAACAATTGGTTCTTAGTTTAGAAGCATAGGTTGGAAATATTGACCAAGTTTGACTTTTGTAAAAATGACCCTTAAATGGTGTTTTAATGGTCTCAATAAGTTCCTACGGTGATTTTGGACATAGGCGTATGCTCGGAATTGAATTTGAAGGTTCCTAGGGTAAATTGGCTCTTTTTGCCAAAAGTTGGCAATTTGAAGGTTTAGAAAATTCCTATGTTTGATCAGGGGTTGACTTTGTGTCTATCAAAGATTTTGGTTTCGAGACTTGGAATAGGTCCATCTTCTCATTTTGGACTTATGTGCAAAATTTTGTATCATTCTGATTTGGTTTGGTAGGAATCAGACGCTTGGTTGTGATTCTAGAGGTTCTTGAGTTTCATTGTGATTTCTATGCGTCTTCGTATTTGATTCGTGGTTCCCGATGTTATTTGGTTTTTGAGCTTGCAAGCGAGTTTGTATGATATTTATAGATTTGTGTGGATGTTTGGTGTGAATCCTGGGGGGCTCGGGTGAGTTTTGAACGCATTTCGGAGTATTTCGGATTGTTTTAGTGATTGCTGGTGTGCTGGTGTTGCAGTTATCGCAAATGCGAGCACTAGTTCGCAATTGCGAAGAATATAATGCAATTTCAGAATGGGCAGGGGAGTCAGGCATCACAAACGCGGCTCTCTGATCCCAATTGCGAAGGGGGATTTGGGCTTGGGCAGGTCACTTTTGCAACATGGGCTGGCATCACAATTGCGATGCTCAAGTGTCAATTGCGACATTCCTTGGGGATGATAGGCTTCACTTTTGTGATCCCTGTGTCATATTTGTGGAGGTCACATTTGCCAACCTCAAGTCGCAAATGCGATATCTGCAACTGGATTAAAAATGGGATTTAGGGACACAATCTTATTTTATCATATTTTGAGCCTTAGACTCGTTGGAAAGCGATTTTAGGGGGGATTTTCACACACTGCTATTGGGTAAGTGATTTTGACTCAATTTTGATATTACAACATGATTATTATGAATTTTAATGTCAAAATCATAAAATTTGAAGGAAATTTTGTGGATTTTTTACTATGTTTGCAAAAATAAAATTTTGATATTTGAGAGTCTATTGGACTCGGATTTGAAAATCAAAAATTTATTTGCAGTCGTAAGATTATGGGTAGTGGGGATTTACCCCTCGAGTCAAGTTTTGACCCGACAAGCGCGGGGTTGACCTTTTAAGAAATATATAAATCTCAACTTTATTTATTGAAATGGAATTATCTCGCATTGTTTGATATTAATAAGTCATTTTTTACTAGATTTGAACCGAGTGAAGGTGAATTTTAAAGGAAAAGAATTTTTAATGTATTGATTGGGGCTATTTGAGGTATTATCTTGTCTAACTTTGTGAGGGGGAATTACCCCTTATGATTAGTCTAAACTGCATTATTTGAACTATGTAAAATGACGTGTACATGAGGTGACGAGTGTGTACATCAGCGTATGTATGGTTTGAGACCAGATTAGACCTTAGGCTATTAATATGCCTTAAATTGGGGTTAATTATTATATGAACATGCTTTATTGTTGAATATTCCCTGCACCCTTATACTATTGTCATGTTATTGTATCTTATCGTGAGTCGTGGACTATATCTTGATGTGACTTTGGTATGTTGTTGCTTTTGTGATATTGTGGCATATGTGGGTTTTTGTGCGGTTAATTGTTGTTGTGCAGAGTATAAGGGTTGCAAAATGTGCATGCGGTGACATAAGGGTGGTGCTTATTGATGTGCATGCAATGAGATAAGGGTGGCTTATGCGCGTTTAGCTTATACGAAAAAATATTTCACTGTGATGCGCACGCGACGACATAAGGGCGGCGTTGTTGATGATGTCATGTGGTATTTCGGGGTGTTCCCTTATTATTGTTCATGTGCTGGAATGAGGATTGATGTTTTGGTCATATACTTGTACTCTTAAATGTTTCTACCTTGTATTTTCATGAGTTATTGGTTGATTTTGATATGCTATCACATGTCCCACTCCTGTTTGATAATTGGTCGGCAAAGAGGAGTTATTCTACTTGAAATTGTTATTACTTCCTCTTTGAGGTTGTTGATATCTGTTTTGTTATGCTTTCTATTGCCAGTTTTCGTTTATTATCCTATACATGTTATTTTATTAGTGAGTATCTTGACTTGAACCTCGTCATCTCCGTCGAGGTTAGTCTCGATACTTACTAGGTAATAAATATGGTGTACACATACTACGATTCTGCACATTCTTTGTGTAGATCCAGGTACCTCAGATCGTGATGTTCATGAGAGAGTGGTGCCAGAGCTGTTGGAGACTTCAAGTTATACCTGTTGTTCCACTTGCAGGCCTCGGAGTCACCTTCTATTATTTCTTGCTACTGTTTATGTCTTCCAAATAGTGATGTACATTTGAGATTTATTATGTATTCTTGTAGAGCTTATGATTCAGTGTTACCTAGTTTTGGGATTATGACTGTTGTATTCCTGTTTGGGCTATGTTATGGCATTTTTTCAGCTTTTATTGAATATTTAAGTTGTTTTATTCTGTTTGATCTTTTCATGTGATAGTCTTACCTAGCCTTAGGAACTAGGTGTCATCATGACCCTTGTGGTGGGATTTTGGACTGTGACAGTTCTTTAAATTCCTAGAGCATTACAAAAGTCGTTGGAGAAAAGAGATGGGAAAAGAGAGAGGAAGGGGAGAAGTAATTCGCCGGTGAGTTGGTAGTAGTTAAGGAGGAGGAGGCTAGTGGCAAAAGTAGGGTTTACCAAAAACAGGTGGATATTTTCCTTTAACTTTTAATTTTATTTTTTTATTTTCATCTTTATTATTTTTTTTTCTAAAGAAAATTATTAGTTTAGCTGTTATTGCACGTGTATACCACACATTTTATCCAACTGGGCCATGCAAATGCCACATAAGCTCGGTCAATGGTCAGAGATGTTTAAAACTTCTATTTTGATCAAGTTCAGATGTCTTATTGAAATTTCGGTGAGTAAAGGGGCCGGGATGTCAAAATCGAACTTATATAAATGTCTCTCAAGCTATTCTACCTATTTCTAAATCTTAGCTATGAAAGAGGCGCTTTACACTTTCACAATTGGTGTCCCTATGTTATCTAAAAACATAGTTACTAAAGGGAAAACATGATAATAGTTGGATGAGGCTCCTAATGACCCATTTTATCATTATTCTGGAATGCGCTACGAACCAACTTTAGCAACAAAGAGCCTTACGATTTCAATGCTCTACTAGCTTCACACTTAGCCAAGTTTCTTAAGTTTTCACTTTGTCATCTAGCTTACATTCCATCATGATCCAAAAATTCACCTAGTCGTGATGGTATCTAACCCCAGTGCTAGGTAAGACAAACATAGAATGATGTAACTCAAGTGAAAAACCAATAACGACAAGAATGAAAATTGCTAAATTCAATACAACTTCCCAAGGACTGGTAGTACAAGTCATGAGCCACTATGATTTAGATTTACAAAACTGATATGAAGAATAAATATGATATCTGTTTGAAGGTTACATAAACAGAGATGAAATCTTAAACTATCATGAACAAGAGGTAGCATGAATCTGGAACGCAGGTACGTCTTCAATGCAAGGATCCGTCTTCCACAGCTACGCAACTCCAAGATCAGCACACAAGGTGCACACAACCGACCTCATGTACTCAGTAAGTATCTTGACAAACCTCAGTGAAGTAGTGACGAGGTTTTAAGTTAAAAGATACCCAGTTATTATTGTTATCTGTGCAGATGATAAGAAGAAAGGGCATTATGAGAAAGATACATGAGTATCATGTAATAAATGAAACAAGAATACAAATGACAGAGACCCCAGAATATCATTACTTTTTAGTTTCACAACACAATACGGTAACAGAAATAAATAGACAAGAATAACCATAATGCATCTTCTCTGTTGCGGTATGCAACTCAATCCCATATATAATATCAATACTGTTGCAGTGTGCAACTCGATCCCATATAATATCAATACCATTACGGCATGCAACCCAATCCCATATCTCATAGCAATACAATTGCGGCGTTTAACCCGATCCTACATCAATACTGTTGTGGCGTGAAACTCGATCCATATATGTATAATAAATTCATACGTAGCTATTCTACAACAACCAAGCACGGAAAATTTACAGCGTGATACCAAAAAAACTGACATGCGAAATTCAACTACAAATACAAACTCAACAAAGTAAGGTGAGCAACATAGCACCCCAGAGCTAGTCTCCCACCTATAAAGACAAGGATTCCACAAAGCACAAATGCACAACCAATCGAAAAGTCACCCAATACTGCTAAGCAAAGAAGTGTAGAACATGAAATATGGGAAGATGTATGTCAATTAAAGACATGCATCAAGTAGAGGTATGTAATAAATGAAATCATGTAACAAGTGGAGGCATATAGCAAGTAAGGACATATGGCAAGTGAAGGCAGGTGGTAAGTGAAGGCATGTGACAAGTCAAGATATCTAATAAGTAAATCACGTAACAAATAGAGGAATATAACATGTACAGGCTAATAACAAGTAAAGGTTGGTTCAGAGAGGACATGTAGCAATAGTAAGTCAACTAAAAGCGTAGGAGTAACTGTAATAGACAAGGTAGAAACATAGATATCACGGTAACATGCCAAATAGGAAACACAGAGGTGACCACATAAAGAACACAAACATGAACGTAACATACAA
Source organism: Nicotiana obtusifolia (assembly GCA_002018475.1). Taxonomy (NCBI): domain Eukaryota; kingdom Viridiplantae; phylum Streptophyta; class Magnoliopsida; order Solanales; family Solanaceae; genus Nicotiana; species Nicotiana obtusifolia. The sequence continues at coordinate 3,807 of MCJB01044609.1, read as the reverse complement.
AACAACAAAACATTAATAGGAATTCCAAAAGAGGGCATGTAAGTGTTTAACGAATGAGTAATCGTAACAAGAAAATCCAATTCTTTTCACACGGTAACAACCAACTAGCCAATCTTATTTCACACCGCACAACATTACTCATCGTGCCAACATTATATCAACCGCACAAAAATAACCATCGTTCCAAACATAACCCTAAGGCCCCAATAATCATCTCTTATTACGGATAAAGAAGCTCGAGTAGCATGACAATAACAGGTATAAATGGGTGTTCATGATGCTACGATAAATTAAGTATGTAAACAGTCACAAATAACACATTAAATCCTTTTAAGATGTCATATATTCTAACAAGATTTCTAACATTTATAATTGAGTTTATTAGTCATAGAATTAAATAAAGCATAAGTTAAGGGATCACGAAGTACAAAGCACAAAGAAGCATATAATTCCCCTTTCGAGCATGGAAACCCTGGCACGTACATACGCTCGTCACCTTTTATGTGAATCACCCCTGTGTGTAGCAAACAATATTATTTAGTAGGAAACATTCGCCCAACAAAGCTACACAAGACACTTACCTCATTCCGGAACATAATCAACAATCAATCACAACCTTTCATTTAGAATAACCCTCCAAACCAATCGAATCTAGCCAAATATTGTTCAAATAATTCAAAACAAGCATTAGAAACTACCCACGAATAAAAAGGTTCGATTTTGATCATAATTGAAAAAGTCAATAAAAAGTTAAGTCGGGCTCAAGTGGTCAAAATTCGAGATTCAGACCAGATCTCAATTACTGATTCACCCCTGAGCCCAGATAAGTGATTTGCTTCGAAATCCGACCTCTATTTGAGGTCTAAATCTCAATTATACCAAATTCCTAAATTCTACCCAAAACCCCTAATTTCTACTTTGAAATTCATAGATTTGATGTTAAAATTCATGAAAAGTTAGTTTAAATAGATTGAAAACTAGTTAAAGATACTTACTAATGAATTTGGGAAGAAAATCTTTCTTCAAAAATCGCCTCTATGGAGTTTAAAGTTGAAAAATGGTGTAAAATGAGCTAATTCCTGAAATTCCCTTCTAAACCCAGTTGCAGATGTCTCAATTAAGACCATCGCAAAAGTGAACCATTGATCACAAATGTGATCAGTGTCCCATCAATGCAGTAGTCGCAAATGCGACATTCCTTTCGCATTTCCCGAAGGCCCCCAGGTTGCAATTGTGGACACAGGCTTCGCAAAAATGAATTAGCTTAGAATTCCTCAGGGTCGCAAATACGACCCCTCTTTCACAAATGTGATGCGCCCACTCGCAAATGCGAAGTCCTCAGTCCTCAGTCCCCAACCCAACTCCACAAATGCGAGCCTGATTTCCCAAAAGTGAAGCTCAAATTTGCGAGTAGGTCTTTGCATTTATGAGACCTGCAGCCCAGCTACACCAGATATTGTATCAGTAGTTCATTTCCTTCCAAAACACATTCAAAGCTCACTCGAGCCCCTTGGGCTCTATCCGAACATGTACACAAGTGTAATAACATCATATAAACTGGCTCGCTATCTCAAACCATCAAAATAACATGAAATATCATGAATCCGCCATCAAAACTCAAGAATATTCAAGTTAAAACTCATTTGTCAAGTTTTTCACATAATGCGGCAAAACGCGTTTAGGTCACCCAGGATCCTAACCAAACATACATACAAGTTCAAAAACGTCATACGAACCTATTGGATCATCAAAACACCGATTCGAGGTCATTTATCAAAAACATTGACTGTGGTCAAGATTAAGTCGAAAATCTCATTATCTTTAAAAATTCACATTTACATTTTTCGAAAATTGACACAGACCACATACGCAAGTAATAAATCATCAAATAGAACTACGAAAATCTCAGAACACAGAAAGGAAAGCTAGTAGTCAAAACGACCGGTTGATTCATTACATTTTCCCCCACTTAAACATACATTCGCCCTCGAACATGCTAAGAGTCATTCCAAAGCCGTCAACTAGTTGAATGACCTCATCATACCCACACCCGTGAGTGATCTGATGCCACATTGGTCTATATAAGTCCATGACACGACCTCCACTGAAGATTCTTCCTTCAACCTTAGCCCATGAGGCATGGAATCAAATTGAAACATCCGAAAACCCCTATAAGATACGACCCTTGCCTATATACACTGTATCAATGGCAACAAGCTGCATCAAGCCATAAATACACTACCAAAGTCAAACCACACGATGTGCCACATAACTCATGTACTCACAGCAATAACTTCCGACCATAATTACTGCCCATTAACAAACCTGGAACGGGTAATATATTTAATATCAAATGAAACCTCATTTCGGACCTTCGCAATGCTGCTAATGATAAAAGAGGCAAGGTTGAAGCCAGCCTCTTTTGTAGGAAAACTTTTGCGACTATAAACAAATTAACTGCTTGTGTAGCTTGGCAATAGCCAGCCCGTTGGGTGTAGCTTGGCAATAGCCAGCCCCCTTTTTTGTAGGAAAACTTTCGTACCTATGATTAAGCTTGCTTTCCTCGAGTCTCTTGCTTTGTTTCTTGTACTGTGGTGCCGTTCCTACGATTAGGCTTGCTTTCACGGAGTCTCTTGCTCTATTCCTTATACTGTGGTATCAGAGCCAGCCCATCCTTTCGGAGGGAGGAACAGTTTACTAAATATGTCAGAGTCGTTTCCATCTTCGTCTTCCTTATGAAAATTTTCTGGCCTTCTGCGTCTGAAATACTTTGTGCGTCTTTTGGATCTTGATCTTCCATCTGGAATTCTTGGCCATTTGAACCTCCTGAATTGTTTTCGTCGTCTGGTCGTGCTGCAGGAACATCCTGATCCGGTGATTAGATCAGTTTTGCGGCATGCCTTGTCAAGCGCTGGATTGTGCTGGATAATTTGCTTCAAGGCTGAGCGCTTGGTACAGATGTCATCTAGTGCAACGAAAATAGCCTGCCTGATGTAACCAATTTGTGGGATGGTTATGGACTGGAATTTTTCTTCAATGATGGTCATGGTCCTGCTTGCCAGTAGCTTTGGAAGTGACGAGACAAAGGCTTGCTTCAGATTGATATCGCCGCCGATCTCGAAGTATATCTTGGCCATTTTTTGAAAGAGTCTGTCAATGTCATTTCTGTCGAATGACACACACTTCATCTCGAAGAGTTGTCTACGCATTTTCTCCTGTCTTTGGCCAGTATCTCCGCAGAAAACTTCATGTAGGATGCGAACGTTGAAGGCAAAATCTTGGGAAGTAAGAAACATATTCTTGTCTTGAAATGCAAGTGAGTTCCACCAATCTCTGAGGATTCCAGAGAATCGTGAAGTGAGTTATGACAGGATGGCATACTTCTCGCGTTCTACCAAATTTTTGGTTACCATCCAGGTGTAGAAGTCTTGAATTCTCTGAGGCCATTGTGAAACCTTGACGTCGTCCAAGGTGAAAGTATGGAAACCAGTTCCAATTGGTTTGGACGCCATGGGTTCAAATCTTCTTTCTGGGATTGGTTCATCGGTCATGCCTTCTTGTTCGTCATCTATCTCAGATACCTCTGGCTGTCTTGGCTGATTGACAAATATTGGGGGATTATCGTCTTCGGAAGAGTTCATCATGGATTCATCGCTTGATTGAAAGCTATCTTCCGTTGAGTCATCTTCTGATGAATTTAGGGATTCGGACCATGGAGTCTCTTCTTCTGATATGCATCTTGGTTGGGAGACATAGAAGTCCGGAACCTTCTGGTTAGAGATCATCAGATTTTCTGGGTTGGATCCT
>MCJB01044598.1:48459-71072 GCA_002018475.1 Nicotiana obtusifolia | reverse complement strand
GTTGGCATGACTATATAGTCTTGTTGGGCTTATATATATATATATAAGTTGTTGTTGGGTTCTTGTTAGTGTCATATTACATGTCACAGATACTATTGTTGGTTCGCTCGGGCCTTCGGGTGCCGAGTGCCGGCCACGCCCCCAAAAGTTGGGGTGTTTACATCATGATCTTTTATAATACTTTAGAAGAGCATGTAGAACACCTAAAATAAGTTTTTGAAGTTCTTAGAAAGCAACTTTTATTTGCTAATCTTAAAAAGTGTACTTTTTGTGTGGATCGTGTGATTTTCTTGGGTTTTGTGGTTAGTTCTAAAGGAGTTAAGGTTGTTGAAGAGAAAATCAAAGCAATAAAAGAATGGCCTAAACCTAAGAGTGTAACTGAAGTTAGGAGTTTTCATGGACTTGCTAGTTTTTATAGGAGGTTTGTGAGAGACTTTAGCACCATTGCTTCTCCTTTAACTGAAGTTATTAAAAAGGATAATATTTTTACACGGGGAAAAGAATAAGATGATGCTTTTAACCTGTTGAAAGAAAAGTTATGTTCTGCTCCATTGTTACAATTGCCTGATTTTTCTAAATCTTTTGAAACTGAATGTGATGCTTCTAGCAAAGGAATGGGTGCTGTTTTAATGCAAGATTCTAAACCTATTGCCTACTTTAGTGAGAAGTTGAGTGGAACCACATTGAACTATTCCACTTATGACAAAGAGCTATATGCTTTGGTAAGGGCTTTAGCCACATGGCAACATTACTTGTGGCCAAGAGAGTTTGTCATTAAAACTGACCATGAATCCTTAAAATACTTGAAGAGTCAAGGTAAGCTTAGTAGGAGGCATGCTAAGTGGGTCGAATTCATTGAATCCTTATGTAATTTCTTACAAACAAGGGAAAGAGAATGTTGTTGCTGATGCACTTTCAAGAAGGTATGTCTTAGTTTCTATTCTGACTTCTAAATTGATGGGTTTTGATCAAATCAAAGGACTTTATGCTAATGATGTTGATTTCAGTAAGATTTTGCAAATTGTAAGTTGGGTCCTCTTGAGAGGTTTTAATCTCCAAGATGGGTTTCTCTTTAAGAAAAATAAGTTGTGTATCCCTAATTGCTCTTTACATGAAGTATTTGTAAGGGAAGCACATTGTGAAGGGCTTATGGGTTGCTTTGGAGTCCCAAAGACACTAGACATACTTGCTGAAATTGTTTTTTGGCCTGGAATGAGAAAAAATGTTGAAAGAGTGTGTGCACAGTGTTTGAAATGTAAACAAGCTAAATCTAAAGTGTTACCACATGGTTTTTACACGCCATTACCTGTTCGTACTTTACCTTGAATTGATATTTCTATAGATTTTGTGTTAGGTTTCCCTAGAACAAGGTATGGTAAGGATAGTATATTTGTTGTGGTAGATAGGTTCTCCAAAATGGCTCGTTTTATTCCTTGTTTAAAGACTAATTATGCTTCACATATTGCTGATCTTTTTGTAAAAAGAGTTGTTAAATTGCATGGTATACCTAGAACTATTGTTAGTGATAGGGATGCTAGGTTTTTGAGGCACTTTTGGCGTGTACTTTGGAGGAAGTTAGGCACTAAATTGTTGTTTTCTACTTCTTGTCACTGACAAATTGATGGACAAACTGAAGTAGTTAATAGAACCTTGGGAAACATGTTGAGGGCTGCTTTTAAAGGTAAATTAACTTCTTGGGAAGACCACTTACCTATGATTGAATTTGCTTACAATAGAACAATCCATTCTTCTACAGGTATGTCCCCTTTTGAGGTTGTTTATGGTTTTAATCCCTTTACTCCCCTTAATTTATTACTATTACCTACTAATGATATTGATAATCTTGATGGTAGGACAAAGGCTGAGATGATGAAAAAAATTCATGAGCAAACAAGGCTTGCAATTGAGAAGAAAAATGAACAAACTTCCTTGAGAAAGAATAAGGGTCGAAAACAAGTTGTTTTTAAACCTGGAGATTTAGTTTGGGTTCACTTTAGAAAAGAGAGATTTCCTTCCAAAAGGAAGTCAAAGTTGCATCCCAGAGGAGATGACCCATTTCAAGTCCTTGAAAGGAACGGAGACAATGCTTACAAGCTGGACCTTCCTGGTGAGTTTCAAGTAAGTGCTACATTCAATGTTGCTGACTTGTCTTTGTTTGATGTAGGACCGAATTCGGGGACGAATTCTTTTTAAGAAAAGGGGAACGATAGCATCAAGGACAAGGATAGAGTTTTGGAAGATCCAGAAGGCCATTTACATCTCAAGCTAAAGAGTTGCAGACTAAGGTTGTTGGATTTTAATGGCAAATAAAGAAGCTTTTAATTGTGGAGGACGAGCTCAAGCCCAAAGGAGATGAATTATACAAGTTTTACAATTATTTGGTGGCCCAAATTGAAATCCAACAGGAGGAAGATTGGGTCCCGAACTCGACCCTTGAAATCCAGCAAAAGGGCACCCAGAGAAGCTCAAAATGAGCTTAAAAGAGGTCCAAAAGGGGGTGTTTGAAAAGGAGCCCAATTGGAGTCCAAACCGATGGCCCAAATTAGTAGTTTTAAGGCCCAAATCTGCCCCAAATGGATTTGGCTGCCCTCTATCTAATATTAATGACTTTTCTTATTTCTTAGTAACCACCCTACCTAATTTTAATGACTTTTTGTATCCCGTAGCAGCCGCCCTACCTAATTTTAAGGACTTTCACTCCTATAAATAAGGAGTTCTTCTCGTTCATTGAGGCACTTCATTATTGATTAAGAATATTATACTTTGAGAGATCTTTTGAACCTTTGTTACTTATGTTTTGAGATTTATCTTTCAATCTTTACTAGTTTTTAGTTCAAGGTAGTAAGATAACTTCTTTATTATGATATAATTATTTACCTTGTGGTATTCTTAGAAGGTGATTAATACGAGTTATTAATTTGTTGTCTCAAGTTACTCGTAAAGGGGTCAAGATCCGAATCTATTGTTTTGATTTGTTTTTAAGTAAAGACGTTTGTTTTTGTCAATAATCAAAACGTTGTTGCTTGGATCTTGTCAAGGCTATAGAACTTGCATTCTTGGAAGGTCTTGGAATTCTTTCCTTGAATTTTTTCATATCCTTTATTTTCTACACTTCAATTCTAGTTGTTCAATTCCTTATTGTTATTGCTTCCGCATTGCTTCTCAAATTTTTACTCTAGTTTGGATCCCCAACCTTCTTGTTATCAATTTGTTAGTTAATTAGTTAGACATAAGAATCTTAATATTTATAACTTAAGAATTGTTCGAACTTGTCTTCTTAGTGATAATAAACAGTTATAGCTAAAATTTAGTTCTTTGTGGGATTCGACTCCGGACTTGTAAACCGGATTGTATTTGCAACGACTGCTTAGTCTTTTTTATAAGGCATAGTTGGGCGTGATCAATTACCAAACAACTGCCCACGACTAACAAAGGGCAGTGATGTCCGTGCCTAACCGGATATCACGGCATAAATCTCGGCCCATATCGGCAAAAAATCAGTGATTAACGAAACAAAAGATTTTTACCCTTTTTAGAATTGTACTTAGGGTAAAACTCCCCTACTGTATAAAGGAGAAAGCTTATTATTCAAAACTCACATTATAACACGCATATCAAGAAAATTTATTTCAATTCTCTTTGTTGTTATTCTTGTTCTTAAGTTCTTCATAAGTATAAGCTTGGAATCGAAGGCAGGTTCTTTATCGAGCCATCAACCGAGCCCGGAATCACCGTTATTATTGGTTTGGTCATCTATTATATTTTTCATTTGTTTAATCTAATGCTATTAATCACTTGTATTGAATTAATCCACATATCTTTAAAATCACATATAAATTCAATTGTTATCAGTTTTTAAGGGTAAACAATATGGGATAACAATTTCGAGATCACTAGTTCCCATATAAAAATAACAAAATAACATATTTTCTCTTCTAGATAGCTTTTCTTTCAAAGTTTTCTAAGAAAAGACAAGATTAAAATTAAAAATGAAAGTTATCTCAATTTATCTAGTTTAAATCAAATATATGTTTTATATTTTACCTTGTATATCCTATTTTAGTCAATGAACCAAATATTTGCCAATAAAAGTATATTCTCTAAGTAACATGTTATTATTTCATCTCTAAATTATAACCACATCATTATAATCTCGAGATAACTTATTTCGGATCAAATGATCCCTAATGTCTTCAGTTATCATAGTGAACTAACTATAGACAGTTAGCATGTAATTCAAGTAGTCCAATTTGACCTGATTAGATGTCAATACATATAAGTCAATCTAAGTTAAAAAAGTAAAACAGTGAACTGATAAGACATTCATTTAAAGCAAGGGAACCAGGGATTAAAAGATTGTCCGAATGAACTAGTATTTGAGTCGTCCTCAAACCTTTAACTACGACATTGATATCCAACTCCTAGTGGTCCTTTGTACAAAACATTCCCATAGCTAGGCCTACAACTTCATTAATGCTACCTCTACGAGTAAAGTTAGTTTCCACACTCAACTTCAGTGCCAGATACAATCGACACTATTTTACAGTCACAGGTGTAGTACTCTTGGCTAGATTTTCAATGCTCTACGCTAATTGACACCTAGAGCAAATTCCACCTACATCCAGTAGTTGCACTTGCACAACAAAAATCCACCGAGTCTTTTGAGATTAAATATTTAGTTTCATGTCTTCTTCCTGCAATTAAGGCCTCGCACTTTCACTATCTTCTTTATAACTTTGTTGACAATAACCCACATGGGTGCGACTGATATTTACTTGACCTGTAGTTTCTTTTTTGTAGCTTAATTCATATTGGAAACTGAGAACATCCAAACCTCTAGATTAGGTAACTATTTATAGATTATGTTACGAGGAAAGTACAAGATGTTAGGGTAAGTCACCCAGGAACCACCATAACTTTTATATGATATTGGCCATTTTGATCCAAATTAAATTTCGCACAGTTTTCCTTATCTTTATCCTCTATATGTAGCTTATTTACCTTATTAACTTTGAATTGTGATACTTTTTTCGTGACTCAACAATCTCCATCTCAAATTACGTTTCATATTGTTTGTCATCAAGATTTATGGGCTTATCAGAAAATCCACTATGTGTCACCATTATCATATGAGTATTTATGGCCTACAACCGGCCATAGGCTTCTTCTTATGTGTACGTTTCCAAACTACAGGCAAAGACCGTAGCATAGAGAGTTATTTTTCACCATCTCTATACTTGTTCAGTCAAATCATTAGCTTTAATACCAGGTCATTAGATTAAGTCAGCCCAAAGGCACTCTCAACATTGTATGATACTGTCTTCTTTTTTTTTTTATCAAGAATACACAAAAATTTTCAAAAGGTTTCACACTACTAAAAGTATCTCTAACATGTCACATGTAACTTTTTTTTTTTTTAACTTACTTTTTGTTTGCACACGAAACACAAAGATCTCTTGGTTTGCTTGATTTATTGCAACCATTTTTTCAGCATAGACGACTGTTTGGTGAAAACGAGAGAAGGTGACTTAGACAACCCCGTCTTAGTTGTTAGATGGCTACAAAATTGAATGTTGGTATCTAACTTATCCAAGCACATTTAGGCCGCATGACTGTCATGTGGTTTTGTCATTCGGAGACATTACCTTTTCATCTTCCAATTATTTATAAAACTCTTTCCATAATATATACAACTCTACTTAAAAGCTTCCCTTCCCACCAAGTGCGGAGCTATTAATCGGATAATTACACTGTGCGTATAAGATTAATTTTATTTTTTTATATGAGATATTAGATCTCTAGTTTTATCATTTTTTATTTTTTAAATTCTTCCGGTGAAAATTCTGCCTCCGCCTCTACTTCCACCCCTTACATCAAATCTCACCTGCTTCTACAGTTTGGATTCGTTAACAGACGGAACACGTTCTAACTTTATTCCTTATCAACCCTGTCGAGAACCTATGGAATTTTCTATGGGGGTGCTTTCAAATAGGAAAATTGAAACTCTAAAACAAGTTTAGTGTCTCAAGATGCTTTGTCAATTCTTATCTTATTCTATTTGTCTAATATGTTGGTTGAGTCAATCTTCTTTAGTAAATCCAGTATCCAAACGGTAGAACCATTGTTTTGCTGAGAGCAAAATGGGAGTGCCCTGTATAAGCCTGTTTTCTTTTATAGTGTAACCAAGCGCTTATTCGATTATTTATACCTACTACCTCTCACCTGCTACATATTCTACGTAGACACTATGGGATTCTTCAAGTTGCATGACTGCACGTGCCCAACCAACTTTGTCAGTTATTTGACATTGGTCATTGAGACAAAGTGCAGTTGCAAAGTCTCAAACCTAAAAGTTGGTTATGGAAAAAAGAGAAAGCATCATCAGTTAAAAGTCCAGAGGAGTATCTCATTTTGAAGCAAGATTCTGTTTAGGTAGGGCCTATGGCCTCCTAGTGTTTGACATGGGTGCATGCCAACTAAAAGATTTGGATTTACTGACTCTTAAAGAAGGCAAACCTGTCTGGAAAAAAGTAGCTTTATTTCCATTTGATGGTCAAATAGGATGAACACCAACTACAGTATCAGGTGACACAAAGGAAAGAAAAACATAAAACAACCAAAATACCTTTTCCTTTTAGACAAGGGTGGCCTCAGGTCACAGTTTTTAAAATTTCTATAATCTAAACTGGGGCTTTATTGCCTCTCATTTTACAATCTTATTTGCTTTCATGTATTGTGGCTGCTGTGTCTTTTCTTGGCAAAATAGATACTTATATAAAGTATAACAAGATAAGTAGGAGCTGAGTAGCAGTTAAAGCGGAGTAGCAGCTAAAATAATCAAAATAATTCCTTCACTAGAGCGACAAGAAAATAGCATTTCATTAATAAGATATTACATAGTACAAACTTCTAAAGCTTACCATTTGTTTCAATTCTCTTATTCAACATGAAAGTACTACACTGGCAAGTGAAAAGCTAACTGCTTAGCCTTAACATTTATTGGGGTGAAATCATCGCGCGGTTAACCATTTACCTCGCTGGTGATGCTTAGCCTTCTCACCAGTTTTGTATACAGTTTCAACCACATTAACTGCTTTGTTGCTCTTGCAACCTAAAAGCCCATCTGGACGGGTTTTTTGACCTTCTTTCCCAACTGCATACTTGGTATTGGTGTTTTTATTGGCTGCATTAATCCTTGAAGTAGTATTACCAGCAATGCTAATCCTCTTTTCACCATAATCAGAGATAACTGATGAGTAATCAGCAGCACTTGCTGTGATAACACTCCACTCAATACTGGCCTCACTTGGTGCATACTGAGTTGTAATTGGTGACATGCAGCCAGTTGGCACATAATTATCACCAGTAGTTTGTGAATTCATGTGGCCATATCCACTACTGGATATATTCTCAATCTCGAATAAATCAGAACTAGCATCGCTAGCCATGTCATCGCCAACCGTGCCGCTTCCAATGGTTGTAATAGGGATGTCTTGAACTTTAGGAATGGCATCCCAAGTTAACATGGAGAGTTTCCTTTCTAAATTCCCTGCTATCTCTCCTTTTCGCATTTTATCAGAGCCAAACACTTCAAGTGATTTTCTTTGCTCTTCGATGCTTGGATCTTGATCATCGACGTGTTTTTTGACTATGCTCAACTTCTCTCTCATGGAAGGGCCAGAACTTAATGCCAACTTACTTACTTTTCCATGTCCTATGGTTTCATCCACATAGACTGCTTTTTTGTCCAAACAAGGTCCTTGGCAACCGAAGCTAGCGAAAAATCTCCTTCCTGTCATCTTTTTCTGCTTTGTTTGAGATCTACTTCTCTGAAGATTTTGTAACAGTGCACTTTGGCTATTAAAGCTAGTTGCTTCAGAACAAATACTTGAAGTTCCTGTCCGGGAACTGGGTTTCAGGTGGGGCAGATCAACCATCCCTTTGTTCATCTGCCCCCCATACTTCACCCCAGTTGTAGGGACAGCTCCATAATCCAGTTTCATGCTGAAGTACTTATCAGCTCCGAATATGTTAAGTTCCCCATCTTTGGACTTGATTCTTTCTTGGTGTTTCGGAGTACCCACAGAAGCCTGTTGAGGAAAAATAAATGCAATAGTAGCATCTGGAACAGGGGGTCCTGTGGTCTTAAACGCAAAGTTATTATCTTCTTCAGCTTTGAGATAAGAAGAAAAAGAATCAACGCGAAGATTGGCAAGGTTATCTTGAGTGTTATTTGAGGATGGTTTAATAGTAGCTCTTACTGAACTCACAGAAAAGGCGGTCTCAGGTGGTGAAAAAAGAGCAGGATACGGATCTTCATAACCGCCCCCTAGTTTGTGTATAAAGCTCTGATCTTCAGGGTTGCTGAGGTAACAAGAAAATGATTCTACGCGAAGGCTGGTTGCATTATCATCGGTTTCCATGGAGACAAAATGCTTCAGGTTTTTTTTTGTCTGATGATAATATAGAGAGAGTTTGAGCCAGAAGCAACAATTGCTCTTATAAGTGTGGAAGAGTTTTATGACGATCTTTGAGACAGGAAGCAACAGAACAAATTTGACTCACAAAAAAAGCAGCTTACTGACAAACAAACAATGAAAGACAGCAAAGATTGGAAAGATCATAAGCTAATGTAAAATCGAAAGGAGATCATAGACTTGCATCAAGTAGCAAAAGGAAAAAGGTTGTGAAAGCTGCAGATCAAAATCCTGATTCAGTGATTTGAGAGAAGCTATTGTTTTTCACTTGGTTTCTTTACAAGCAGCCCTATATAACTTGGCTCTTTCTTGGAGCCTATGGGGTTGTATAGCTTTAAGATGGTGGATCCTACATGTTTGGAGAAGCATAATATTTGAGAGTCTTGTCACTTCATTCGAAATTCTCACACGACATATAATATCTGATTTTACAGTACCTCTGATGTTTTTGACTAATGATAAGATCTTCCATCTTTTGACATTAACAAATTGCAGTTTAAATGGTCAGTATATCAACAAGAAAGTATGGATATGGACCCATGTAAAATATGTAATAAATGTTAATGGGGTCTAGAAATTGGCTGCAGATAAAGAAGTGGCTCCAAAGAAAACTCAGAAAAACAAAAATAAAATTCCACCACTCATTCAAGTGAGCCTCAAAGTAGGACACCAGCATTAGCATCATAATAAATTCTGATAACTTGAAATTCTATTTCCTAATACTATATCTGCTACCTTCATGATTTAGGTACTTCAATCATTTGGCTGTATCAAGATTACAGGTTGATTGTACATTAATGTTTTCTTTTGTCTGTTCTGTTAGATTTATGCCAACTTGGCTAAGAAAGTACAGCAACAAACAATGGAAGAAAATATTGGAGCAAGTGCTTGCATCTGTATTCCATTACTGAGTTGAATTGATTTTGAACACCAATACGCCATCAAATTATCTGCGCCAATGTTTAATGAAGAGAAGCCGAGCCACTAAGTTCCATTATGCAGAGTATGGAAAAGGCTAGACTACATTGAAACTATTGTACGCAGCCTTACCTTCCAATGGTTTGATCCCTTAACTTACTGGTGACATGGTTGCATCAAGGCTCTCCCTCTAGGCAGCACAGTAACGATTCGATTGACTAAATCTCATGCGCTTTTAAATTTTGTTATCCCGAAGCGTTTGATCCATTTCTAGTCTTGGCATCATAGTATTTGATAAAAAGAAGAAGATGAATTTGAGAATATTTAAAATTTTCATGACATCAAAAGAGATAACTTGATCTTTCACCATAGAAGTTCAATTTACTTTGCTGGAATTACAGGAAAATTGCTGAAAAGATATGATACAACCCATGAATGAACTAAAGAATTAATAACAATAATGTTAATGATAATAAGCAACGATAAAAAGGAAGCCTTGTAAGAAAATAAAACTAGCCATGAGTAACCTACTCATTTTCTGTTCTGCAACTGTCAAAATGGAAAATGAGAAATGGTTGCCATGACAATTATCAGAGTTCTCTGCTTCATTCATCAATCTGAACTCCAGTGGTAAAAGAATAATACTAACTCTGGCAATGAATCAAATACTGCAGCATTAGCTGCTCTGTTATTATCTGCCAAAAATGCTGCTAAGCCAATGCTATTCACTCTGAGACAGTTGAGTTGTTATCCCCTACAACCCAGTATCTTTTAACAGCAAATAGCACTTTTTCAGGGATCAGAGGACCATCCTCATGATCCACCATTTTTATGTTCCACCTCATACCCGACGCAATTCTTTTCACATGAGTGAGGACATCTACATGGTCTCGCAATATGACTGCACCTTCTGGTCTAAGAATCCTATCCATCTCTAGTAAAATGTCTTCAGCATTACATCTGCATTGACATGTGGCATAATTAGAAAGTTTAAGAAGATCTAACTTGAAGCACTTATTGGTTGGGTGTTCTTTATTGAATTGTCATCGCTGAAACTATTCGCAGTGACAAGTGTGGGTGGACATTGACTAGTTGTTTTCCCCCTTGCTTTCAAATTTTCAGATGAAACATAAAAATATGGCAAATATCTCCGTTCTATATAGATGTTCCTCCTCACCCCATTATCGCAGGAAGTTGGCTCCCCTGAAGATAATTTTCTCCAAAAATTAAGCGAAAAAGATCTAGCTTCATGTTACGTTACACTAAGGTGATCCGCACAAATAGAATCGTTTCGCACCACTGTTTAAATTTTATTCCCATTTAAGAAATTTAAGAACAAATAGCTTCGGGGCATAATGTTGATATACTAGTCTTGCCGGGTTGGCAAAACTGACCTATTCATAAGTTTTACCTTGTTCATACATGAATTAGTGTAAAGAATTATACCTTATTCATATATGAATTAGTGTAAAGGACTTACTTTTCTTTGTATAAGCTGAAAACTCCATTTCCATGAATAAGGTCATATGTCCGAGGATATGTAGAGAAGGCTTCACACCTGAATCCAAGGTTGGAAAGAAGGTTAACTAAATATATAAAAGATACTTCTAGGAGAAGGCAATGTCAGAAAAGAGAAAGAACGTAAACTCAGATACAAGAAGGGGGGGAGAGACGGTTTAGTTTATAAATTTGTAATTTCAGCAATCACAAACTCAAGATGCAATGCAAAATCTCCATATATTAGAAGTCAAAACTTAAGTTACCGTATGGAGTGCAAGTACGAGGTGGGAGTACTCTAGTCAAGAGAAGATGTAGGCCAGTCATGCTCTAAAAGACAAAAGAGAATGCTGAAACATGCAAGCTGGTGACTGGGAATACTATCTTCGAGGTTTATATGAAAGGGCATTATAATTTTAGCCAGCAGCACTAAAGGTCAAAAGCACACTAAAGGACCTAGATATTGCCAAAGTCCTAAAAGCTAACTCCACAAGTAGATGAAAAAATGGTTGGTGCAAGTCTTCCCTTCGCAGGGAAATCTATATTCCTCTTCTGTATGAAGGTATACACAAAATGCTGTTATCAGTAACAGGTTCAACCTTATGCTGGCTGAGGACTTTCAATAATCATTGTAGGGAAGCAGTAATACAGGACTAGGGAAGCAGCAACTACTCAGTGGTAAATTAGTGGAAATTTGATGGCATGACAATTAACTGGTGGAAAAGAATGTAATGAGAAAGATCCAAAGGAAATTTATTTATCAGTATCGGAGTGAAAGATTCGAAGAGAGGAACAGACTAGAGGATTCATACAGCCGACCCAACTAGTTTGGTAGAGAGGAGTTCCTTGACTGACTGAATTAAAAACTTTAACCTTGGGATAATCTATAGATGACGATGTGGTAGCTGCTTAATTGGACAATAATTTCTGAAAGTTCCATGCTGAGTGTTCTAATGCAATCCAAGCGAAATGAAGAAGTAAAGGAAACAATCTTTCGTATGAAATATAGCTAACAGCCAGAATGAATTATCAAACTTTTCACATGTTCGCTTTCCACAATCCACCATCAAAAAGACAACTAAAAAATAGGTCGCAATGATGCTAGAGTTCAATGAGAAAAAAGAGAGCTTCATAAAGTTTACCAATCATGATATATTCCAATCAAGCCTCGTTCATATATAACTCCAAGAGTGTCTTGTTCAGCTATATTTGGAACAACGTTCATGACCCATAACTTGGGTGATTCAAGTGCTGCAGCAAAACTTCCTAGGCCAGCATTCATATCCAGTATATTTCGGTACCTCCCACTGTCGAGGATTTTATTAACTCTCTTATAAGAATTCACATGCTTTTTCCATAACTTGTTGTCCTCCTGGAATGACTCAACAGATAATCCTGGGACAAATCCACTTGCTATTCTTGGAGGAACAGTATTAAGTCTCTGTGGGAACGGCTTAAGCTCCCCACCAGCAACTTCGTCTGAATTAGTTGTCTGAGGATAAGGAGTTACACATGGCTCCATCTTCTTATACCTAAAGCCCCCGAATATTGGTTAAATATCAAGTACTTAGAAGGTAACCAACAATCAAAAGATCAAATGTATCACTAAATCAACTTATTCAAACATAAACCTCAAATTGTTGGTGGATGTTCAAAATGTTATGCAGTTCAATGTTATAAAAAGTTTCTGTTTTCCGTAGAACAATCGTTCACCGGATATCTTTGTGGTTTCAACATCCTTCATTTAATTAATTACTCCACAATTACTGAAGCAGGAACATAAAATTAGTTTTTGGCATGGAAAATTCAGACCAAAATTAGCAAGTCCTTGCAGGTATTCAACTTGCTTGGACATAACGAATACAAGACATAGAACATGGCAACAAGAAGCAACATTCACATACATATTATACTGAAAACTAAATCTACCACAATGTAATCACATTGCTGGACAACTCAAAGTCAATTGTGACTTAAAGAAAGTGACTAGAATCTTAAAGCAAGTACTTGAGACTTTATCTATTATGCATTAACAGAACAAGGAGGAAGAAAGAAGACAATCTCCATCACTTTGGCTATTTTAGATATTTACAGAATAATATATTACAAGGTGCAAGAATTTACCAGACATTTTCTGCATTCGAGGATTCACATAGAGTTACACGAGAATCTCGTTCCCTGCAGTACTCATTGTTTACTCTTTTTCTCCATATGGCAATCTCACCTTTCTCATGCTTCTTTTCCCAGCAGAGAAGTTCAGCTATTTCTTCAATCTTTCTCTGCTCCTCCTCCAACTCCTCTTTTGGACGCTGCCACGCTTGATAATTATTCCGCCAGTTAATTGGAGGACCTGAAAGTACCCAGTAGCCCCCTGGTCTGAGCACTCGGTCGACTTCCATCATGTACTGTCCATCTGCAAAAAAGTGGAATTTAGTTAGGAAACAAAGAAACAAACTGAAGCAAAAAATTAATCACTATAAGAAATCCCCAAAATACAAGCACCCAGTCATATGTCCTTGACTCTTTTATGAGAAGATAGCTGCCCCAAGATTCCTTGCACATGTCAATTGTCCAGTTTTTGACCCATATTTTCAAAGAACTTAAAACCTTTAACCTTTTAAATTAAATCCTAGATCATAGCTTGTGTACTAACTCTTTCTTATTAGTGAAGTCCTTTCTCCACCCAAAAGAACCCCAAACAAAACATCACATCGATACGAATACCAGTACAGATACTCCACGTTCAATTTGCTTGTTAGAGTTACCATTACCAAAATGAAAATTTAATATTGATAAAAAGGAAGAAAATTATGGACACATGGTAACTTTGGTTTTTCAAGATTAGCGAAACTTTTGAAAGATGATATTCAATACAGGATGTAATGAACAGTGAGCCGGTGATCTTATCCTGCATTTTGGTGACTAGTGCAAGAGAAGGGGCCATACATTAGTACAAGCAGTACAAGGCACAAGAAGGAAAGTCTGCAGAGGTACTGATCCTTACCGTTTGCACCCCATGGAATCAAACAACGTGAACAATGAGCCATATCAAAACCTCTAGATGGATATGGCAATTTTATGGTTCCAAGCACACCAATAACTGCTGGAACACCTCTTTCCAAAGCAAATTGAACTTGAGATTCATGCGAGTCCCTTGGTGCAAACGACATGGTTAGAACATTCTTCTTGAAAAGGTATGCACCCCAACTTGCAACCTAGGACGCCGCATGCCATATACCAACATTACAAATTTCAAACCGGTACACAATCAAACACCAGCTTGACGGAAAACAGCAACAACATTAAAAGTAACAGAAAAACAAAGAAACTAAACTATACAAAGTACCACTTGTAGTCATGATCTTTAACTTGTATAAAAAAGTAAGGAATTCATGGAGCGAAACTACTAGATAGATAAAGCAATGGAGAATCTGAAGCAACGTATTATCCGTAATGAGTGATATCTGGAACTTCAAAGCATTAAGGCCTAGTAAATATTAATGCAGAATATTGTGGAAAGATTTGACTCACCCCACATCCGGTGTCCAATGCAGTTCGTACTGTACCATTGTCTATTGGGATCACAGAAGCAAGTTGATCAATATATGCATCTGCTCCATTCGGGAACTGTGTGCCACCACCTGGAAATCTAAATACATTGCCTTCAAATTGGACCCAATTTTGCACTGCTTTCTCAACTGTTAAGCTTTTGTATGGTGCATTTGCAAAAGGTACATAGTCACGACTCTTTGGCCACGGAAAAGGAGTCACATACCCCTTTGGGGCTGGAATGAGACAATGCAGCTTCTCTTCCTCCGGAGGACAGTGTCTCTCCCTATAGTTCATATTTTCTCGAGGAAATGTCATTGCTCGCATTTGATCGTGACATGGTGTGTAATCAACATATTGCTCAGCACATGGCTCCATCTCCTTGATTTCTTGGTTAGGATCATCAAATGAGCTACTTTGATTTCCATGGTGTGTTTCATACTCCAAATTAGGGAGGATGCCGCAGTCCTCTGCCTTCTTTGTTATCTCAAGAGCTATGCTATCTCCCTTCCCGAAACCGCTTCTTTGCCACACTCCTAGAAGATAGAAAAAACAACAAAGTCCAGCTACAATAAATAATGATGATAAAGGGCTTCTACTTCTGTTATCCCCTGGATTTCCTTTTGTTGCCATGGTCCACCTGCGATTGATATTTCAGATTTCAGACTAATCTGGAAGCAACACTGAAGCATATAAATTGATGCTCAATAAATTATACTTAAATGGAAAAAGATCATTAATGATATAGAAGAAGCAAGAGGCATGAAGTTGAATATTCCCTACTATTAATGAAAATATTTTTCCATGACAAACATGATCAGGCAATTAAAAGTTTCCTGCTCACACTCTTACGCCTGTCCACCACCACATGCAGGTTTCCTATTTCTTTTCTCTTTCTTTTTCTGGGTGAATTTTTGTCAGCCCTCTCCCATTTTGTGCTTCTTCTTTTTTCTGATAGAAGTACTTATTGTGTACAATAACACAGTGAAGCTTGTCTATACCCATCTCTATGACGTTAGGTCATAATACATAATTATATTTCTCATCTTCACTCAATAATTTTGGTAGGTGATGCTAACTGGGATATAATCAGGATCTTGCCAAAACCTAGATGCTATGTTGTGTCATTTAACATAGTAGATGTTATGTTGTGTCATTTAACCTAGATGCTATGTTCCTTTATCCTGGACATGCAACGTTGAAGCAACATAGTAGATGAATCAAGGAATAATTAGAATTGTTGTTTTGACTTCTACACTAGTACTTGAAGATCTCAACTAGACAAAGAATCCAGACAATAATCACATCAGACAAAGGCATAAAATCTGAGGCTAATTGAATTATTAATACACGAATCTCAATACAGGAACCAACAAATATTCACTCAGTACATACCCATCAAACTTCACAAATAAGCACTATATCTCGTATTGTCACCAATAGATAACACACACACACACACACACAAAAAAAAAAAAAAAAGTAATCCAAGGAGAAGAAAATTACTAGTAGGAGACACAAATCATTATAATGTTGCGCCTCTTAATATCCATATATACTTCTAGAAAAAAAAATCTTTAAATTTCCTATGTAAATATGTCAATTCAAGTCCGCAAATAAATGCATTTGAATAGAAAATTATCTTACGAATCTAAAAAAAGCAGCAACTTTGCAGTTCCGATTTGATCAGGTCATTGTGTCAACGAATATAAACACCAAGCTCTTTGTCAAAAAATGAATAAACAAAAAGGCTGTTCTTTGTTTTGAATTTGGTTAAGGGCAGAGAGGGGTAGGAAGGGGAAAGACAACATTTAGTTCTTTTACGTCGGATTCTGAGGAGTCACCAATTGGAGTTTGGACAATTGGACAAAACCAAATCAGATGTTTTCAATGATGGGGAGTGAATTTTGTTGTTGTTGTCGTCCATAAATTAATTGTCGTGTCGATTATTATGCTACGCTTTAAAGAAGGAGAAGAAACGAAATTTCCCGCTAACCAGGGAATTCATGTTTCCATCTCAACCAATCATATCTTCGACTTATTTTTTTCTTATTTAAATTAAATTTAGGTATATTATAACCCTTGGTTAATAATATACTTTCTTCGTCCCCATATGAGATATCAATTCTTTTAAGTTCTTGAAATAAAATTTAATATAGTTAGAAACTGCATTAAAATAATCTAGCTCATAATAAAAACTTTTTGAAAATATTTGCGAAATTGGGATAGAAATAATTATTTGACTCTCAAGTAGTATCGGCTGGAGTATAAATTTATACCTTATTTAGGGTATGTTTGGTATAAAGGAAAATATTTTTTGAAAAATATTTTTTAATTTTTTCATATTTTGTTGGTTTAAATGTTTTGAAAAATATTTTCCTCATTAACTATTTGACTCCAATTGGAGAAAAATATTTTCCTTATCAAGAGAAGAGAACATTTTCCAAAAATCTTTTTCAACCTTCTCCCTTATTCTCTATCCTCACTAACCCCCCATCAGCCCACCCCCACACCCACATANACCCTCACCCCTACCCTAAATAAAAATATTCTTAAGTACTTTCTTTTCACGTTATAGATAAAGTATTTTTTTGCATCTCAACAAAATGATATTATTTTTTTTTCATGTTGTAAAAAAATATTTTCTTTCATTTCAAAAAAATGAGTATTTTCTTTTCATGATGTAGAAAAGTATTTTTCGTTTCAACAAAATGAGTACTTTGTTTTCATGTTGTAGAAAGAGTACTTTTTTTTTCAACCAAAAAAAGAGTATTTTTTTTAGGTTATGGAACACAAATTTCAATGTTATTTTTGCGTAAAAAAGTAAAGCAATACATTTGTCCCTTTGGGTTTGCGAGAAGTTTTAGAAGAATAATTAAATTCTTGACGAGAATAGAGTTTTAAAAGTATTGGATATTTGGGGGGAGGGAGGGAGAGGGGGAGAGAGCACAGGAAACATAGGGACTTAGGGGAAGGGGGTGAAGAGAGTAGCATAAAAAATTATTTTTCTAAAAAATATTTTATACTCTCTAACCAAACACTAGAAAATATTTTCCGAGAAGATTTTCACTCACCAATCAAACAAGAAAACATAAGTGATAAATCACTCATTTTCCATAAAATATTTTCTAAGAAAATATGTTTTCCATGAAAAATATTTTCTTTTGTACCAAACACACCCTTATAGTTAAAAATTTATGCTAACTTCTATTATTATAAAACTCAAGTCCCTTTCTTCTACCTCGTGAGTCGTGTCACTCCCACCTCCCAAAAGTCTTCCGTTTTAGGAACGCAGTTACACACAGGAGTAACAACATGGCGGTGTAATAGCTAGTACAACCTGCAGCTTAAGTTGTCGGCCTCTCGTTGCATTGTTTATATCATGTGTTTTTTGCACTAATAAGTATATACAAGAAAAACTCTCAGATTGCACTATTAAACTACAAATTAGACCATTTGGATAACAGTGCGCTGACGTATAACAGTGAATCATATCTTAGGGTGATCCAGAGCTATAAGTCAGAAGGAATTATTGTATTATTTTTTTACTGGTTCTTGAGAGTAAATTGTATACTTCATTATATCCGACCGTTAAGGAGTGTTGCTAGACGCCACCCTTGATTAGTATATTGATGTGATCAATTTACTACCAGCTTAGTATTGAACCTACGACGTCGCATACTAACGAGTGTTCTGATCTTTGCTAAAGGATTAATTACTTTATCATTCGATAATTAAACTAAAGAATTTAATTAGTCAAATAAACTTAGTTATTAGTCCAAATGAAATGTTATTATATTCTTTGCTAGCATAGAGGTTATAATTAATATTGTGAATAAATTAAAGTTTTTTATTTGGAATAGAAAATTAAATTATCTCTCGGTTAAAATATATATGTGATATATATAATTAATATTTACATATAAAATATGTATATAAATATTAATGAAGATTAATTTGATCAATCCAATTCTTAATTGGATTGATGTGAAAATAGCCGGTTCCTTCAACCCCATAAGAATGGGATACTTAAAGTCCAATTTGGAATTGGACATTAATAGAACCTTCACGTCAAAGTCCTTAGGAAGGACGTCGGGCACCAAATTCATTAAGAATGGGATTTTGTTTTTCGTTAAAAATATTCCATGAAGTTTATTTTGGAATAAATTTTTACCCTAAGTAAATCATTACTTTAACCAAACATGAAAAGAGTTTATAAGTGATGCTATATAAACGGTGATGGAGATCTTTTGAGAGAAAAAATCACTTTGTAAAAGGGTGAGGGCAATACAAAACCAAGAGAGAAAATATTACTACAAGAAAATTGTTTCTTGTTCTTCTACCTTTGAGTTGAGATTTTTCTCAAAAATCTCAGCACAATATTTTCATTCAATCTGTTCGCGGGTTCATTGATCAAAAAGTTGATAGCAAGGATCAGTTTCGGTGTGGATACGCATAGAGTCTTAGCACTATCGAAGAATTTTGAAACGAGACTCTATTCACCAAGTACGTCTTAGATCCAATCTTTGACATGTAAATAAATTTTAAATACGAAAAAATCTGCTTAGGATTGCTATTTTCTTTCATTGCGTGTTATGAACATCTATATACAATTCTTCAGTTCCCCTGTCACTGCCAGCATCCGAGCAACAACCGTCACAACTCAGGTTAAGAGAAAATGCAAGAGGCGAACAAGCTAATTCTTCTAGGAAATGATAGCCCCTATTCAAAGAGAGTTGAACTTGCTCTCAAGATCAAAGGCGTACCTTTCGAGCTTGTGCGAGAGGACTTGAGCAACAAGAGTCCATTCCTTCTCCAACACAACCCAGTTCTCAAAAGGGTACCCGTGATTCACAACGGTAGAGCTACGCTGGAATCATTTGTCATCATTGAATATACTGACGAAAGAAGCAAGAACCAAAATTCTTGACAGAAGATCATTCCCAATGAAAGAGCCAGAGTTCGTTTCAAGATCATTCCCTTGTAGATTTCGTTAATTTGTGCTCTCCAGATTTTCACTTGTTTGACAGCATATCCAAGATCATGGTTACCCAGGAGAAAGCGTGTGAGAGAGATTAGAAGTGCTGGAAGGAGTGAGAATTTTCTTCACAGAAGGGAATCACGAAATCCTTGGGGAAGATCCAGGTGTTGTAGATATCATGATGGTTTCAACACTATATGCTTTCAACGCTATATGGTTACAACGATAGTGAAAGAAGTTATCCCTCCACATGATAACTTGCTTTCATTTATCAAGTTTTTCAGGGAAAGCATAGTCGAAGTGCCAAATAATGAAGCACAGTATAGTTTTCAAATACAGCAAGCCAATTCATTAAGTTGCCGAACAAACATCAATGTCTCTAATTTCACTGCTCTAGATGGCATACTTTAGAAGAGAAGTCCAGGTCCTAGATATTTGGATGGACCATTATAAATGTGTATCAGGGCACATCACAAAATCACCATGTGGTGCCACCTTTGTATTTAATCCATGGCCTCTACAAATTTACCCTTCCGAATCAGAGCATTGTACCTTAAATCCTTTAACTTAATCAGAGCATTACACCAGCATGCAATGTTTATCCGACATTATCCTCAGAATATCAATAAACCCGGTTTTGGATTCACTTGCAACTAGGATAACTAAGCAATGCATACATACTGGCCCTAGTTGAAGCTTCATGAATAACAACAATCAAACAAGAGATAGACCCCCATTAACCGAGAACCAAGCACAATGACCTCCCAATATTCAGACAATGCTTACACATCTACTTGCTTTTGGCACATTTCTTTCACCATCAACTGAGTTGCTCATAATAATGACCCAACTAGCAAGATGAAACCGTCGTGTGATCTATTAGGTAAATTAAGACAAGATTGACAACTCAATTTATATAGAATGGGGAATGAAGTCGGATATAATCAACTAAAGCAAAATGCTCCTCAAAAGTTGCAGCAATCAGATCAATTTGTAGTGCACAACTAGTAAACACTTGAATGTCAAAATTTCACCAAAACTAAAAATAAAATCCCTCTAAACTCTCAGCTTAGCTCTTGGCCGCTAGCTTTTCTTTGGCTTTTTGGATCTTCAAAACCTTCTTCACAATTTTCTGCTCTTCCACCAAGAAAGCTCGAATAATCCTGCAAACCAACATTACACAGTTATAAGACAAAGGAGCATGAATTAGACAAATAATGGAAATGAACAAGCCAACAAACACTAAGAGAACAAACCTCTCTCTTACTGCACTTCCAGACAATACTCCACCATAGGGACGGTTCACAGTCCTCCTGTTCCTAGATAATCTGGATCTCTTATACTCAGCTGGTCTCAAGTGTGGAATCTGCAAGACAGCAAGACTTGAGGTTATTAGATTGCACCAAATGCTTCAATTAATTAACTAAGAACAAATCAATTAAACACTGAGACCAATGAATTACATGACAATAAGAGTTTAAACACCAAATAAAAGGGCAAAAAGTATTATAACCATCAGCAGGGCTGAAAACCATCTAGGTAATACCCAACATCATTACAATTATTCATTGAAAGAAGCACCAGAAAAGCTAAAGTTGGCATTAGCAAATCTTATGATGCTTCAGTTTCTACAAAAGGGGATCTGTATATGAGAATATAATAAAAATTCAAAAAAGAGATAAATTTTAAACATCAAAGCCTGATTCTTCTTTCCTAATTCTAGAGACTAGAAGAAGCAATTTTGTCTATGGCTTAATGAAGAGCATTTTAGTCAGAGATGGGAGAATTCAAATAGTACAACCTGATTCTACTCACTCCAATAGCACAGTTTAAAGATAGCTATCTTAATATACAACATAACTAAGATAATCTGACTGCCGAATCAGTATATAGAGTTCACCTTCACCTCCACCAGGCTTGTATACAGGATTTACTACCAACACTAATATAATTATTTACTTATTAAAAAAACTTCGCCTCCACTATTTTTATAATGGTAAAAATGAAAAAACGAATCTGCATGTGCTTACACAATACCAACAGAGACGCTTTAGCCTCATTTGGAGTAACAAACCATAAAAATATGAAAAAGACCGTGTTGAATACAACTAACCATAATTTTTACTGAAAAAGAAAAACTAACCATAATCAGGTATTTTAGAAACGTTCAATATATCTATAGTCTGGGATGTCAGACAATGCAAAGTGGATCATGTACACCACACATTAGAGCCAGCACTAATTCCTAACAAAAATGTAAATGAAGCTCCAATCACAAAAACATGATCGAATTGATTGCTGTGGAGCACATAATGGTACCGCGGCAGAACAGGAAATACATGGTGAACAATATGCAGCAGGATGCAATTCTATTCCTAGAGATATCAACAGCTTAAACAAACATGATATACGCAAAGCACCGCTCTGGAAAATATATATCTTAAAAATTGAGATCTAAATAGCACAGACTTAGCTCCAGCAAAACATCTAGAAATGCAGAATAAGAGAATGAGGGAAAAAAAGAAGATGACATTACCCCCTGAATCCTCTTTCCAGTTACAGGACACTTAGGACCACTAGCCCGCTTCTTGGTGCTCTGGTAAATCAACTTCCCACCTGTACAGTAAATAAATCAATCAATCAACTACGTCTCAATCCCAAATTAGTTATAATCGACTCTTTATAAAGTCTATATCCATTCCGCTCAATCGGCCAATTTCTTTTTTCCTGATCGGTTCAATTCATTGAAATACTAATTCATAATTAAAATTGAATGAATCAACAAGAATCAAATTAAAGACTATTAAAGATGGTTTTGTTGTACCAGGGGTTTTGACGACACGGTGCTGGTTGGATTTGGTGGCATAGCTGTGTCGCTTCCGGTAGGTGAGTCGCTGCACCATCTTGGGAACCTCTCTCTCTCTCTCTCTCTCTCTCTCTCTCTCTCTCTCTAGGTTGAAGCTCAGGCTCGAACAGAAGAGGGAGTGAAGAAGGTTTTGAGATAACAAGTTAAAAGGCAAACCCTAGTCGGGAATTTGCCCTAGATCTGACGGCCACTAAGAAATATGCTTGGACGGTTAAGATTGACAATGATTTGGGCAAACTTTGCTCTTTTGGGCTTCAATCCAATCCAAACCCACTGGTTGCTTGGGCTGGTATTTAAAGGGTGGGGGGACGGGGGGGCGGGGGGG
>MCJB01044598.1:915-40137 GCA_002018475.1 Nicotiana obtusifolia | reverse complement strand
GGGGGGGGGGGGGGGGAGGTGTTAAGAAGGGTATTACATAAAAGAGACTAGTTGTAGAAGGATAGTTTAGTCTATTTAATTGTGTAGTATTAAGTGATATCGGTTAAATGAGTTAGTTTGGATTAGCTGTAAATTAGTCAATGTATATATGTTTGTACTATCAGTTACGGAGAACGATATTTCATTTTCCTAAGTTCCTTTCTCTCTCTAAACTCACAGTGCTCTCTCGTCTCTCTGCTCCTCATTTCTAATTAGAGTTCATCTGAATTGATCCCTTGATTTCATCAAGCTTTTAACAACACTCATTTAATTTCTCATAATAAATTTCCAAATTCAATCTCAAACTCAAGCTCCAAAATCGTACCAATGGTGGCGTAGAATTTTCTCCAAATTAATTGTCTATTTCAAAAGTAATTTAACGTTTTCGTTTCGTCTTAGCAAATTTTGTGATATCTTTGCTGGTCATGACCGTAGATAAAGACTTATTCAGCTAGCTAACGCCTGAACTAACATTCAATTTTTTTGACAAATAGTTAAAATAAAATCCGTCGAGGTCACTGATTACTCCATCCAACCTAAAATGTGGGTATATTGTACATTGGTATGGATCTTTTATTTTTCCCAATAACTTGGGGACCCACTTAATTTTTCTTTCTTTCTTTATTGTTAGTCTTTTAACTTTTAAAGATAAATTATAATATAAGATGTGGCAAATTTGTGTGGCTCCTGTGGTATTCATGTATATTAAATGTGCTTTGTTGGCAGACCACCTAATTTGAATTCTTAGTTTCTTGGCTAAATACATAAGCAGCCCCCTGAATTTATCATCATTTTCCATTTAAACACCTCAACTAAAGGCATAACATACTGAGCACATAATCATTTTAGAATTGTATCTATTAAACACATTATGCTGATATGGCATGAAGTGTGATTCTTACTCCTTTCTAAGCGCGTGAATGAAGTTGACATTGTGAGTAAAAACTGCTCATTTTGACAACAAATCTGCAAACAAAATTTTCAGCAAAGAGGTCAATGTTAAAAATAGTGTCTCCGGTCAAACATGGCAACTTCTGAACAGACAAAAACCTCTACTTAGCTCACCTCCTCTACCCCAAAGGTCTCATCGAAATACGACCTGCCAAATAGCTCGAATCATAAAAAAGCCACAATTGCTATAGTGCCAGCTACTATTCATTTTCATTTGAAGTTGTAGCAACATATTAATCGAATAGGCATAGTTCAAAAAAAGGATGATGCTATTGTCTTTTTCTTATAACGGGTTTTGTTCCTATAGTAACATGCAATAGCGATGAATTTTCCCACTCCACCACCCCAATTCACCATAGCCCCCAGATTCCCTTTTTCCCTTTAATTATAATGGTCTCAAATGGTTACTCTAGTTTAACTTACTGATTTTCTTCTCACTAACTTATTGAGTGAAACCAGTGAAAAGGGTATGGAATTCCATTTTAGCACCATGGCCATAATTGTTGAATTATTGTCAAATTCCTCGATATGCCTATTATGGTGTTACTTATAGTTTTCTGTATGTGGCTCCTACCCATTTCTATGGCACATTGGACGAAGTTCCCTACCATAAAATCCGTCGAAGCTTCCTACAAAGGTAGAGGGAGAAGAAGAAGCACTTCTTTTCGTGGTGTCTTCTTTTTTCTTCTTAATTTTAGTGTGACTTATCTTTTTTTGATTGGTCAATGATGACACATCAGCAGCGTGTGATGTACATGCACTTATTTTGTTGGTTGATTCTGTATATTGTGCTCAATAGGCACATTTATTTGTAGTTCAAGTCTCTAATAGGTTAGATCCTTAGTTAAAGTATTCAAATGAAATATTGTGATAAGTCTAAGAGTCTGTCTATGTATTTGCCCTAGTTTCTTTTTTGTAAACTTCTTCTTAGTAACGTATCCCCTGCCTCTCTTATACTCTTCCGCTTTCAGACGTTTGGTTTGCTTTTTCTCTCCTCTTTTGGTGAGTTCTTCTTCTTATTTTTCTTTTTTCTCAATTACTTTTTATGATTATGTCTTTTGGTTTACCCATGATTTTCGTAAAACAACATATATTTTATTTAGATTTATATTTAATAATAAATATTATACTATTTACGTGTAGGAAATCAAAAGGTCCAGTGTATATTTCTAGCGAATATGTGTGAACCATTTGATCCATGGGATATGTTCCTTGCTGTTAATACTGGTATATTTATATATTTTATAGCTTACTAATATTCTTAGTATCATGTTCAGTATGTTATAATTATAATTGAATTAAGGTACACTATAATTATTGGTATACTAAATGGTATTCGCAATATTCTTGTTATATTGTGTATTATTTACTGTTAAATTATGGTATATTATGATTACTGATGTATTAAATGGTATTTACAATATTCTTGATATATTGTATAATATTTACGGTTGAATCATGGTATACTATGATTGCGGATATGTTAAATTATCTTCATAGTGTTCATGGTATGTTGTAATTAGTAGTATGTTAAATGATATTCACAATATTTTGGGTATACTCTGTAGTATACCATGAATACACATGAATCATAGTAACTATGATTACTGGTATGATAAAATGTATCCACAATATTCTTGGTGTATTGTGATAGTATACCATAATTATATGTGATCATTATTGAATCATAGTATACTGTGATTACTAGAATTCTAATCAAATTATAATATTCTTGGTATATTATTTAGTATACCATAATTGCAATTAGTATACTCCGCTACACTATAATTATTGGTATATTAAATAGTATTCACTATATTTTTGGTATACCATGATTATAGTTGAATCATGGTATACTACTTCTTGGTATATCATAATTGTAATGACCCGATATGTCGTTTTACTTTCTAGGTCCCCGTTTCCCTAATTAAGACTCCCCGTATATGCATTTACTGTTTTATGACTTGTGGGGATGGTTGGTTTAGGTTTGGAAGGGTTCGGGTTGAAATCGGAATACTTAGTTCCTTAATAGTGGCCTAAGATGGCCAAGTTTGACTTGGCTCAACATTTTGAGTAAACGATCTCGGAATGGGGATTTGATGGTTCCAATAGGTTCGTATGATGATTTTGAACTTGGGCGTATGTTCAGATCGGGTTTCGGGTGATCCGGGAGCGTTTTGACGCTTAATGTTGAAAGTTGACACATTGAAAGTTTTCTAGCTCTTAAAATTTGATTTGGAGTAGACTTTGGTGTTATCGAGGTCTGTTTAGATTTTGAGCTTGAGAATAGGTCTGTATGGTGATTTATGACTTGTACGCAGAATTTGACATCATTCCGAATTGTTTAAGTATGATTCGATGTGTTTGGAGCTCGTTGAAAATTTTTGAAGTTCATAAGTTGATCAATTTGATTTTGGGGTGCGATCCTTAGTTTCGATGTTGTTTTACGTGTTCCAAGGTTCGAGCAGGTCTGTATTTTGTTTATGGACTTCTTGGAGCAGTTGGACGGGAACCCGGATGGCTCAGGTAAGTTTCGGACCACCCGGAATTAAGTTCAAATTTTTGCCAACTACTGTTCTGGTTTCCTTCTTCGCAAACGCGGAGAAGGCCACGCGTTTGCAACGAAGGATTGGGCTGGGGGAGATTTTGTCTACTTGTTGGCAAAAAAGGGACCGAAATCGCGATGCTCTGGGCCACTGGCTATCGTGTTTGCGTGAGATGGCTCGCGTTCACGAAGAAGGCTTGGCCTGGGGACTGGGCAGGTGAAATACCCTTCGCGAAACGCGTAGGGTTAGTCGCGTTTGCGTAGGTTGGCAAGGCCTATGCTTCGCGTTCCCGTAGGCTTTTTCGCGATCGCATAAGAGGTTTTCAGGGACTTGGGCAGTTTTTCCTTCGCGATCGCGAGGGCTTGTTCGCGATCGTGAAGAAGGTAGGTCTGGGCAGTGTTATAATTTAAAATGGGACTTAGGCCATTTCTTTCATTTCCACACATCTCTTGGCTGATTTTGGAGCTTTTTAGAGAGAGATTTCACCTAGCATCTTGAGGTACGTGTATTCTACACAATGTGAGTTTAATATGGTAGATTTTAACATAGAAATTGTAGAAATTTTAGTACTTTGTTGAAAAATCTAGGTTTTGATAAAAATGGGATTAGACCATGAAAATAATTATGGAACTGAGTAGAAAGTATATATATGTGTTCGTGAGGTTATGGGTAATATTTATTTACAAAAAATTCTGAAATCCGGGCACGTGGGCCCCGGGTGAATTTTAGGAGTCCTCCAGTTTGGGTTGGGTAATTACTGTAATAGTAAATTTATAAACTTTTGAGCATATATTGATTAGTTTGTACTACATTTGGCAAGTTTTGGATTGCATGTCACTGATTTGAGGCTATTAGTATGAATTGTGGACCGAGAAGAGGACTTGAAAATGAGTTAAGTCTCTTGCTAACCTTGTAAGGGGGAATTATCCCCGTAGGTGTTTTAAATGGTTATTTGCTAATAATTTTGGATGCAACGTGCGCACGATGTGACGAGAGTCCCTACGTAGCTACAATCATGCTTATGTCCGGATAGATCTCTACCATGTATTACTTGTATTATCTGCACCCAACTTGTTAGTTTAATTATCTAAATTTATAATTGAAATTGGATTATAGATTTTAAAGGATTGAGCTTCATTACTTGAGTTTTGGTGGATACTTGACTGTTAGTGGAAATTATGCCTTCTTTGAGTATTAATCCTATGTTGTAGTCGTTGATCGGAGTTTGAGGAGTTTTCTTTATTTCTGTGGATCGGGCCGAACGCCTCAGCAGTATATTAGATGCATCTATGGTTTATGTCGGTCGACCCTCGGCGGTGTACACACTACTCTAGATCGAGCCGTAAAACCTCAGCATAAATCGTGAGTGATATTGCTCGGAGTTTTGGTGGAATACTTGACTGTTAGTGAAAATTATGCCATCTTTGAGTATTAATCCTATGTAGTAGTTGTTGATCGGAGTTTGTAGAGTTTCCTTTATCCTTGTGGATCGGGCCAAACGCCTCGCCGGTATATAAGATGCATCTATGGTTCGTGCCGATCAACCCTCGGTAGTGTACATACTATTCTGGATTGGACGTATGACCTCGGCATAAATCGTACGTGATATTGCTCGGAGTCCGATTATACTTGATATTTCTTCTTAATTTGAGACTAGAAAATTACTTATGTGTTAAAATACTTGGCCTGTGATAGTTGGAGACTTCAAATCGATATTACGTTTAAGAATTATAACTTACTGTTTCTTATTTCACTATTATTGTTGTATTTCATGCCTTCTTATTATTTCTATACTTTATCTATTGACCCTTAGTAAGTGTCGATGTCGACCCCTCTTCACTACTTCGTCGAGTTAGACTAGATACTTACTAGGTACATGTTGTTCATGTACTCATGCTACACTTCTGCGTTAATCGTTCAGGATCTGAGGTGGGTGCATCTCGTGGCCAATCAGGCGCATGCCTCTGCTACCCGGAGACTTAGTGGTGGGCTGCTGCCTATGCTCCGTTCTGCAGCACCCGGAGTCTCTTCCATGTTGTAATTATTTTTCTGTCTATCTTACTCCGGATTGTAGTATAGTGGGTTTTGTATATTCTACTAGTTCACTCGTTCACTTGTGACACCGGATTTTGGGAAGTTCTAGTAAATATTCATGGTTTTTTATTATTAAATTCACTATTTTACTCTTATGTTTGGTTTATGCTTTATATTACTATGAACACTTACTATTTGTTTCTTTATTAAATAAAAACAATGACGTTAAAAATATTAAATGAACAGTTAAATGTATAGTCACCGTTGGCTAGCCTAGCAGCGACATTGGGTGCCATCACAGCCTATTGTGGGAATTGGGTCGTGACAGCTTGGTATCAGAGCACTAGGTTCACATAGGTCTCATAAGTCATGAGCAGGCCTAATAGAGTCTTGTGGATCAGTGCGGAGACGTCCGTACTTATCTTCGAGAGGCTATAGGGAGTCAGGAAACTTCTCTTTCTTCATCTGCTATGCAATTGATGTTGTGCTAAGTATATTTCTCTTATTCTCTCACAAATTGTGAGAATGCGCACGGTAAATATACCCGACAGTGGAGGAGTTTCTCGCCCTGTTGCTAGAGGGCGAGGCAGAGGCCGAGGGAGGGATCAGGCTCCTGCTAGAGAACAAGGGCGTCCTAGATTTGCTCCCATCGTACCACCAGCGGATCCAGTGGAGGATCCTATCATTGAGGAGCAGGATGAGGTACTTGCAGCTGAGCCAGCCCCGACAAATTTCATGTTTGTACCGAGATTTTAAGAGGTCATGGGCCGTATACTGTGGTTCATAACTCTATGACGGATGCTGGTTTATTTACAGCGGACCCAGCCACTTCTCAAGCGGGAGGGGGAGCACAGAACCCTACCACTCAAGCTCCAGGGCACGTTGCTGCTATATATTAGAATCCAGGTGCACTACTTGCGGGGCGGGGCTCAGCCAGTTGCAGCGGATATACCAGAGCCCAGACCAGCTGCAACTAGCGAGCCGTAGAAGCTGTTGGATAGATGGACTAAGCTACATCCTCCTACCTTAGGCGGTGAGCGACACGAGGACTTTATTGATCATTGTAGGGACAGACTGCATAGCATGAGAGTATTTGAGTCCCAGGGATTGGACTTCACCACATTTCAGTTGGACGGTAGGGTCGGTAGATGGTG
This sequence comes from Nicotiana obtusifolia, assembly GCA_002018475.1. Lineage (NCBI taxonomy): Eukaryota > Viridiplantae > Streptophyta > Magnoliopsida > Solanales > Solanaceae > Nicotiana > Nicotiana obtusifolia. The sequence goes on along the minus strand of MCJB01044598.1, from coordinate 33,413 downwards.
TCAGTCCTATCTTCTCAGCAGACCAACAAGTTCTCCTCCCTTTATTGGGACTGGTTCATACGTCTCTTTCTGGAGAGATACATTCCACCAAGAGTTACAGGGTCAGTTTGAGTGGCTCTAGTAAGGTTAGATGTCTGTGACCGTTAAGAGGCGAGATTCTCTCGCCACACACTTATGATACTCCACACCGATGCATAGAGAGTGCAGATGTTTATTACGGTCTTACACTATGGTATCCAGGTTACTATGGCCCGTGAGATTGGGATGTGGACTCCTTATGAGCAGGTTGTGGAGATAGCTCGGAGGATCGAGGGTATTTGTCAGCAGCGCCGTCAATATTGTGGAGAGTTCAGTGGTGCTCTGTCTGGGCAGAGGTCAGTTCGTGAGGGGCCACTCTAGCAGGCCCACGTATTCATCACTACCGCCTTCTTGGGGGTGCTCCAGAGCGGCCCTATTTTAGTGCCATTCCAGAGAGCTCTTACTGTCCACCAGCTATTTAGGGTTCTTCCAGTGGGTGTTCAAGTCCCCAGAGTCAGACTCAGGGCCAGTCATCTTCCGCACCGAGAGGTTGCTATGAGTGCGGGGAGCTTGGTCATTCCGTTCTCCTATCAGATGGTTTGAGCCCAGCGAGGCTAGGTTATATGGCACTGATTTAGTTAAGGATGCATTGAAGAAGGTAAAATTGATTCAGGAGTGACTTCACACAACACAGTACAGACAGAAGAGTTACGGGGATCAGAAGGCGCGTGATTTATCAATTATGGTGGGCGAGAAGGTTCTCTTGAAAGTCTCGCCGATGAAGGGTATCCTGAGGTTCGGAAAGAAGGACAAGCTGAGTCCAAGGTTTATTGGCCCCTTTGAGGTGTTGAGGCGAGTCGGGGAGGTTGCTTATGAGCTTGCTTTGCCTTCTAATCTATCGGGAGTTCATCCGATTATCCATGTGTCTATGCTCTGTAAGTGCCATGCCGACTGGTTGCATGAGTTAGCTTATAGCACGGTTCAGCTAGATGAGAGCTTAGGTTCTGAGGAGGAGCCAGTTGCCATTGTTGACAGGCAGGTTTGCCAGTTGAGGTCTTAGAAGATTTCTACAACTAAGGTCCAGTGGAGAGGTCAACCAGTCGAGGAGGTGACTTAGGAGACCGAGGAGGACATGAGGAGCAGATATCCACACTTATTCAGCACTCCAGGTATGATTCTAGACCCGTTCAAGGACGAACGTTTGTTTGAGAGGTGGAGATTATAATGACCCGACCAGTCGTTTTACTTTCTAGGCCCCCGTTCCCCTAATTAAGACTCCCTATATGCGCTTTTACTATTTTATGACTTGCGTGGATGGTTGGTTTAGGTTTGGAAGGGTTCGGATTGAAATCGGAACACTTAGTTCCTTAATAGTGGCCTAAGATGGTCAAGTTTGACTTGAGTTCAACATTTTGAGTAAACGACCTTAGAACCAGGCTTTGATGGTTCTAATAGATTTGTACGATGATTTTGGACTTGAGCGTGTGTTCGGATCGAGTTTCGGGTGATCCGGGAGCATTTCGGCGCTTAATGTTGAAAGTTGGCACATTGAAAGTTTTCTGGTTCTTTAAATTTGGTTTGGAGTAGACTTTGGTATTATCAAGGTCCGTTTGAGATTTCGAGCCTCAGAATAGGTTCATATGGTGATTTATGACTTGTATGCAAACTTTGGCGTCATTCCGAGTTGTCTAAGTATGATTCGACGCATTCGAAGCTAGTTGAAGAAGTTTGAAGTCCATCAGTTGATCAGTTTGGTTTTGGGGTGCGATTCTTAGTTTCGATGTATTTTTACGTGTTCCAAGGGTTCGAGCAGGTCCATATTATATTTATGCACTTGTGGTGTAGTTGGACGCGGTCCTAGGTGACTCGGGTGAGTTTTGGACCACCCAGAGTTAAGTTCAAATTTTTGCCAACTGCTGTTCTGGTTTCCTTCTTCACAAATGTGGAGAAGGATGCGCGTTTGCGGTGAAGGAATTGGGCTGGGGGAGATTTTGTTCTACCCGTTCAAAAAATAAGGGACAGTGATCGCGATGCTTTGGGCCACTGGCCATCGCGTTAGCGTGAGATGGCTCGCGTTCGCGAAGAAGGCTTGGCCTGGGGGAAATGACCTTCGCGTTTGCGAAGGGCTGTTCACGCAGGTTGCGAGGGCCTGTGCTTCGCGTTCGTGTAGGCTTTCTCGCGATCGTGTAAGAGGTTTTCAGGGGCTTGGGCAGCTTTGCCTTCGCTATCGCAAGGGCTTGTTCGCGATTGCGAAGAAGGCAGGCCTAGGCAATGTCATAATTTAAAATGGGATTTAAGCCATTTCTTTCATTTCCACACATCTCTTGGCCGATTTTGGAGCTTTTTAGAGAGGGGTTTTCACCTAGCATCTTGAGGTAAGTATATTCTACACAATGTGAGTTTAATATATAGATTATGGGTAGATTTTAACTTGAAAATTATAAAAATTTTAGTATTTGTTGAAAACCTAGACTTTTATAAATGGATTTAGACCATGAAAGTGATTATGGAATCGAGTAAAAGTTATATATTTGTGTTCGAGAGGTAATGGGTAACATTTATTTACAAAAGGTTTCGGAGTCCGGACACATAGGCCCGGGGGTGAATTTTGAGAACCTTCCAATTTGGGTTGGGTAATTACTCTAATAGTGAAATTATAAACTTTTGAGCATATATTTATTAGTTTGTACTATATTTGGCTAGTTTCGGATTATGTGGCACCGATTTGAGGCTTTTAGTGTGAATTGTGGTCGGGGAAGAGGACTTGAAAACGAGGTAAGTCTCTTGCTAACCTTGTAAGAGGGAATTATCCCCGTAGGTATTTTAGATGATTATTTGCTAATAATTATGGGTGCTATGTGCGCATGATGTGACGAGAGTCTGTACGTAGCTAAAATTATGCTTGTCCGGATAGATTTAGGACTCTACCATGTATTACTTGTATTGTTTGCATCCAACTTATTAGTTTAATTACTTAAATTTGTATTTGAAATTGGATAAATGATTTGAAAGGATTGAGCTTCATTACCTTCGTTTTGGTGAAATACTTGGCTATTAGTGAAAATTATGCCATCTTTGAGTATTAATCCTATGTAGTAGTCGTTGATCGGAGTTTGTAGAGTTTTCTTTATCCTTGGGGATCGGGCCGAACGCCTCGCCAGTATATAAGATGCATCTGTGGTTCGCGACGATTGGCTCACGGTAGTGTACATACTATTCTGAATCGGGCGTATGACCTCGGCATAAATCGTGCCTGATATTGCTCGGAGTCCGATTATACTTGATATTTCTTCTTAATTTGAGACTAGAAAATTACTTGGTGGTTCTTATGTGTTAAATACTTGGCATGTGATAGTTGGATACTTTAAATCGACATTACGTTTAAGAATTATAACTTACTGTTTCTTATCTCACTATTATTGCTGTATTTCATGTCTTCTTATGATTTCTATACTTTATCTATTGACCCTTAGTAAGTGTCGATGTCGACCCCTCTTCACTAATTCTTCGAGGTAGACTAGATACTTACTGGGTACATCTCGTGGCCAGTCAGGCGCATACCTCCGCTACCCGGAGACTTAGTGCTGAGCTGCTCTCTAGATTGTAGTATAGTGGGTTTTGTATATTCTACTAGTTCGCTCGTTCACTTGTGACACCGGGTTTTGGGAAGTTCTAGTAGATATTCATGGTATTTGATTATTAAATTTACTACTTTACTCTTATGTTTAGTTTATGTTTTACATTACTACGATCACTTACTATTTATTTCTTTATTAAATAAAAATCAATAAATTTAAAAATATTAAATGAACAATTAAATGGATAGTTAATGTTGGCTTGCCTAACGGCGATGTTGGGGGCCATCACGGCCTATAGTTGGAATTAGGCCGTGACAACAATTATTGTCAAAATATGATATACTTTATTTGAGTTTTTGAAATGATATTTCCAATATTCTTTGGTATACTACATAATTGTATATCATGATTCGACAATTATGGTATTTTCAGAATTCCTGGTATACCATAATTACTATTGGATCATGGCATTCTCTATTTGAGTATATTAAATGATATTCTCAATATTCTTGGTATACTACATATTGGCATACCATGATTACTGTTGAATCATGATATTCTTAATGTACTTAGTATACACACATATGTATACCATGATTGGTATTGAATCATATAATATATTATTTGATGATGTTAAATAATATATCCAATATTCTTGGTATTAATATATATTGGTATACCATTATTAGTGTTCAAACATAATATATTTTATTTGAATATATTAAATATACTTGGTATATTACACATTGGTAAAACATAATAACTGTTGAATCATAGTATCTCATATTCTTGACATATTGCATGTTATTATACCGTTATTAGTGTAGTATATCAAATTCTAAGATTCACCAATTTAACTATAAAAAATAAAAATAAAAAAGTAAAAAAGAGTGTGAAATTTTATTTTAAAAAATCCTAAATTTCTTTCAAAATTAAAAAATATAAAATAAAAATTCAACAAAAAAAATTTAGTGACATAGTAAATCTCAGTAATGATATGCATAGAAAGCGTTCTAATAATAATATTATGTAAAGACCTGGCCGGTTGTTTTGACTATTTTAGCCCCGATCCCCTATTTATTGCCTCCTCTATGTTGTATTATGGTTATGTAACTTGCTATGGTGTTCGGTTTTGGTTTCAGGTGAGTTTCAAGAAGTGAAATGGGACACATAGTCACTAAGTTGGAAGTTTAAGTTGAAGGAGTTGACCGTAGTTTGACTTTTGTGTAGACGACTCTGGAATAGAGATTTGACAATTCCAATAGCTCTGTATGGTGATTGGACTTAATAGCGTGTCAGGATATGGATTTGGAGGATAGTAGGTCGTTTCGGGTTAAATTGGCGAAAGTTAGAAAGTTGAAGGTTTGGAAGGTTGAGAAGTTTGATCGAGAGTTGGCTTTATTAATATGGGGTCAGATTCCGATTCCCGAAGTTGGAATAGGTTCGTCATGTACTTATGACTTGTGTGCAAAATTTGAGGTCAATCGAGTTGTTTTGGTATGAGCGACGTTAGTTTTGGAAGTCAGATGTTCATAGTTTCAATAGGCTTGAATTGGGTTGCGATTCGTAGAATCGATATTTTTTGATGTGATTTTTGGCCTCGAGTAGGTCCGTTATGTATTATGGAACTTGTTGGTATATTCGGACAGGGTCTCGGGGGTCCCGGGTATGAGTCGGATTGAAATCGGATCATTTTTGGACTTGATTGAATTGCTGAAGCTGATGGTTTTCTGTTCTGGTTTCCTCCTACGCATTCGTGAAGGTTCTCTAGCGATCGCGTAGAGTCATCATGCCACGACCCAAATCTCAATATAGGTCGTGATGGTGCCCAATGTCGCCATTAGGCAAGCTAACGGTGAACTACCAACTTAATTCTTCATTTTATTATTTTTAAAGTCATGAATCTTATTTGATAGAGAGATCAATGAATTAAAAATCGTAGATACGTACAATTTAATTAAAATATAAAGTAAAAGTGTGTCAATGTAAAGCAAACCATAAACAAATTCTAGAAAATCCCCAAACTCGATGTCAGAAGTGCATGAGCATCAACTAGGAAGTACAATAACAATACAACATTTGTCTGGAATACAAGATGGACAAGATAAAGTAAATAATTATAATGGAGATTCTGTATGCTGTGACTCGTAGCATGGAGTGCAGCTCACCATAAAGCCCCTTAGCACCTGCGCCTACGCGCCCAAATGACCACCAAACGAATCTGTCAGATCCTGCACATTTAGTGCAGATGTGCAGCATGAGTATGTAAATCAACGCTTACCCAGTAAGTATCAAGCTTAACCTCGAGAGGTAGTGATGGGGGGTCGACATTGACACTTACTAGTGATCCAGTAAATCAAGTATAATAAAGTAGACAAGTATGAAACATGGTAAGTAAACAATGAGTACAAATATAAGTGAATAATACGGTCTACAGCTGAACAATGAACATAAGGTCCTCAAGTATCGGATACCTCCACAAATGGAATACATAATGGTCAATACCAAACCAACGGTCACATCTCAAGTCAGGAAGCTCATGAGTACGCAGACTTCTTATCAAGAATTTCGCACGATTCTGACGAGGCGAGCTGGCCGATCCTATAAAAGTGTTTCATAGAACTGCCGAGGCGAACAACCCGATCCCATAAGAGTATGATACATAATCTTGTCGAGGAGAACGACCCGATCCCATAAGAGAGTGTTACAATATCCTGCCAAGGCGAACGACCCGATCTCATAAGAATATGATACATAATCCTGCCGAGGCGAATGGCCCGATCCCATAAGAGTGTATTACAATATTCTGCCGAGGCGAACGGCCTGATACCATAAGAATATGATACATAATCCTGCCGAGGCGAATGGCCCGATCCCATAAGAATACGAAGCTTTTACGGGTCTATGACCCCAATCACGAATATACGTGTGAGTTATGAAATTCAATAGAAACCTTCCGATGAATACGCACAACGCAGTAGAATTCCATAAGAGAAGTACAATTTCTACCGCTAATCAAGTGGCTCGTCAAATATCTAAAATAGCGAGTCATCACTCTACGCGAGTCTACTCAGGTTATAATGCGAATTAAAGTTATTAAATAGGCAAGAATAACTCAAATAGTACAATTAAAGCATGGCGTGAATCTAACTCTACCTGAACATAATCAGGAATTCTAGCATACGCACGGACACTCGTCACCTCATATGTCCATAACTCCCACAACATATAGCATGTAATAAGTATAACACCTTCGGGGTAAATTCCTCCTCACAAGGTTAGACAGGAGACTTACCTCGCTCCGAAGTTCCATAACTGACTCCAAAGCTTCTCTAGCACCTCAAACCAATGCTCAATGATCCGAAACTAGTGGAGGATAATGAAAAAGCTCCTTCAAAAATCGCCCCAAGCTCGTTCCCATGGAATATTTGCGATCAAATGAGCAAAAACCCATTTTTGAAATCTTATACACTGCCCAGACGACCTTCATCGCGAACGCGAAGACTCCCTCGCGTTCGCGAAGGACAACCAGCTTCTTCTCCCAAACTCCTCTATGCGAACGCGAGAAAGGGCACGCGAACGCGAAGCCTTACCAGACTGGCCATCGCGAATGTGTCTGCCCTACTACGAACGCGAAGACCAAGCCAGCCACCAGGCCAACTTCTTTATCGCGAACACGAACATCCAATCACGAACGCGAAGCCTTGCCCACCAAACCATGGCGAACGCGTGACAACAGTCGCGAACGCAAAGTACAAAAATCCAGCAGCCAAAAATCCCTCTTCACGAACGCGATAACACCTACGCGTTTGCGATGTAAAACACCAGAACCAGCAACAGCAGCAGCAAAACACTGAGAAATTATCTGAAACCACACCGGAACTCACCTGAGGCCCTTGGGACCCGTCCAATATCGCCAACAAGTCCCAATAACCTTAACCGAACTTATCCAAAGGCTCGAAACGCCGCAAATAACTTCAAAATCATGAATTGACGATTAAAATCTTTCTTTCAACTTTGAAACATGTAAACTTCGGCGAACGCGTCCGAATCATACTTAAACATCCTGGAATGACGCTAAACTTTACGCACAATTTACAAATCACGATACGAACCTAATCGAAGGCTCGGAACCTCAAATGGACACCGATAACACCAAAGTCCACTTCAAATCAAACTTATGAAATTCTTAAACTTTCAAAATGCCAACTTTCTATACTAAGCGCCGAAATGCTCCCGGATCACCCGATAGTCAACCCGAACATACACCCAAGTCCAAAATCATCGTACGAACCTATTGGAACCTTCAAATACCGATTCTGAGGTCGTTTACTCAAAAGCCAAACCTTGGTCAACTCTTCCAACTTTTAGCTTCCGAATTAAGAATTTTCCTTCCTAATTAACTCCGAACTTCCTGAAATTTAATTCCGAACACACGTACAAGTCATAAAACATGAAGTGAAGCTACTCAAGGCCTCAATTCGCCGAACGATGCACTAGAGTTCAAAACGATCAGTTGAATCATTACACATCAGGGACTGCTGGGATTTTTCTCTTCACGTTCGCGAAGGTAAGGGTGTGATCACGAAGTTTGCTGAGCTTGTTCATCGTGAACGCATGAGGTGTATCGCATTCGTGTATAAGGAAGGTGAGGCTGGGGGCTGAGGCAAGCTTGTGCATCGCGATCGCATGACCCAGGACACGGTTGTGTGGCTGGAGGAAGCTGGTCATCGCGTTCGCGACTGGCTTCACGCGATTGCGAAGTATGTTTTATTCAGCTGGGGAGAATTGTTCTACGCGATCTCAAGTCTTTGTCCGCTATCGCGATCGAGGACGACTGGGAAGCAGTATTATAATTTCAAAACAAGGGTTTTCCATGATGCTTTGTATATTCCAAAAGAGCTCGGACCTAGAGAGCTTGATTTGTGGTGATTTTTTGAGGGATTTTCTAGGAAATCATCGGGGTAAGTGATTCTAACTCGGATTTGTCTGTTATACATGAATCCATCTTATTTTTGTCATTTAATTTGTGATATGAGTTGAAAAATTTGGAGAAAATATTGAAACTTCTTAGACTAAATTTTGGGGATTTGAAAGGCGATTTAAAATCCGATTTGAGTAATTCTTCTATGGTTGGACTCGTTATCGAATGGGTGATCGGAGTTTGTAAGTTTGGCTGAGTTCCAAGACGTGGGCCCGGGGTTGACTTTTTGTTTCTCTTTAAAGATTACAACTTTATTGTTCGAAATAGCTTCCTATAGTTTGTATTTATCGTATGAAGTTGTTTTGGCTAGATTCAAGCTGTTCGAAATTTGATAATTGCAGGAAAGGCTTACTAATGGATTGAGTTAGCGTGTTTTGAGGTAAGTGTCTTATCTAACTATGTGTGCAGGGGATTACCCCTTAGGATTGGTGTTGTTTTGTGTTAATTGTGATACGTGGAAGCCGTGTATGAAAGGTGACAAGTGTGTACACGGATTAAATATTGTAATTGACCGGTTTTAGCTGCGTAGATTTTTTTTATGCCTTTAATTGAGTTGCCATAATATGTTATATTCATCATCATTAGTCTATCTTCACATGCTTTATTTGACATCGCTAATACTTGTCTTAGCTCTTACTTGTTAATTGTCTTTACATGTTTAGTTGAAGTTATTGCTCTCTCCATTTCTTATTAATTGTTTTACCGTTGAGTTCCTTTACTTGAAGTTGCTATTTCTTGGAATATTCTTGATGTTGAATTTGGTGTTGAAGTTATAAAGGCCATGATTCATATTAAGGCAAAGTTGTAAAATTGTTGAAATACCGTTCTTGTTCAGTTATTCACTTTCGGTTGCTATTGTTGAGACTCTTGTGCATATTGTGGTTGAGCCATTGGCTATTTATTGTGGAATTAGTATTATTGTTGACTTATTTGGCAATATAGGCCTCATACGCCTTAATCACGTTTTGGATCCTGCTAGACCAATCTTTCATCAATTTTCGGTTAACCGTGCAAGGTATACCCTTATGTAAGCACTCCGTCAGGTCCGTACTAGAAAATACTCGGTCAAGGTCAAAAGCACCTGCACGGATACTGGTCGGTCTAGAAAAGGATTTCCCCTCTCTAAAACCGTCGAAAAGGGCTCCGCCAGGATAGATTGCCAAAGAGGAGCAATCATCCACTTTGGGGGAACGAATCTGCCTCATAGGATGGCGCCTGTCTTCCAACCAGGACTATGTGCGGATATCGCGAGAATTTGATCCTTTTCCTAAGCAACATAGAAAAAGCACATATTTCTGTACTGGTTCCGGAAGAACGAAGAAAAAGGGGATGTTTTGTTAATAGGAACAAAAAAGTATTTATAGCTGTAACGATATAAACAAGAATATTCATCCAAGCCGCAGGAACATATACATACGGAATACGAGAATTTCCACCCTTTTGAATATCTAGTGGTGCTACCCGAAGACTTAAATGAATAGCCATCGCTGTTAAGAACAACCGAGATCGAGAATTTGCACGTAGCTTCTGGTCTTTGACATCAAAAAAGAAGGTTATAATAACGAAGAGGACATGTGAGAATTTGGTCTTAGCTAGTGGAAGAAGAACGACATGGATCTATATTCAATACGCAATCAAAGGATTTCTCCCCAAAAAAGGGAAGAATTCCCCTTGCTTTCTTTTTGATCCGCTCGTGTGTGGCACTCTTTGCTCGCGGAGCGGCATACCGAAAAAAATGATATTGGGCACTTGAGGCACGATTTGCGATACGTTATGATATTGATAAGCATGCAATGGTATAGGGATTGGGGTTGAAACGCATGCGGTGCGATAAGGTGGGTTTGATATGCGTGTTTCCAGTAGGGGAACTACTTGAAGCTACGCGATGTGATAAGGTAGGCTAAAACGTGGGTTGCTATTTTGGAAAAATTATTTTTAAAACTAAATGCAAGGATCCCCCGATGATATAAGGAAAGATTATGATTTGATTTGTGAAACGAGACTACGAGGGGGAACCTTGGTAGTGATTTCTTGTTGATACTTTTCTATTACATCACTTGGGTTTTGGTTGCTTTGTTTTCTTGGCATATTATTCCTTGTTTTCTTCCGTGATGTCTTACTTGCCTTAGTTCAGTGTAGCTAATCTTTGTATATTTCTTCATTATTTCATTTCCATTGTTTATCATTATCATATTGTCATATACCTTTTCAGTCTTTTTATTAATTCCAGTAGGGCCTCGACCTAACTTCGTCACTACTCTATTGAGGTTAGAATTGACACTTACTGGGTACTGTTGTGGTGTACTCATGGTACGATTCTGCACATCATTTTATTCAAATCCAGGTACCTCTTACCAGCCTAAGCACCAACGAGTCGAGCTCGATTTTGGAGACTTCAAGGTATACCTGCCGGCGTCTGTAGGCCTCGAAGTCACCCTTTATCTAGTTCTTTTTTATTTTTCCTTTGTATAGATACTGTTGTATAGAGATGTTCAGCATACTCTTGTAGAGCTTGTGACTAGGTATCACCAGATTTTGGGAGTTTGTACTGTTGAGTTGCGGAGTTTATTTATGATAGTTGTTGATTTATTTGAAAGTTTTTATCGTTTTATCAGTTAAATTCTGTATGTATGTTAGGCTTTCCTAGTATTAGAGACTAGGTACCATTACGTCGTACAGAGGGAAATTGGGGTCATGACAAGCTGGTATCAGAGCACTAGGTTCATAGGTGTTATGAGTCGCAAGCATGTTTAGTAGAGTCTCACGAATCGGTGTGGAGACGTCTGTACTTATCTTTGAGAGGCTATGGAACTGTTAGGAAACTTCGCTTCTTTGATTCCTGATCGTGCAAATTTGTTGACTTCAAATTCTGAGTCTTTGTCTTTCTATGCTCTCACAGATAGTGAGGACACGCACAGCTGGATCCGATGATCAGACACCCGCGCCTTCTGTTAGAGCCGCGAGAGGTCGGGGCCGGGGCAGAGGCCGAGGAGGGGCACGTGGTGCAGCCAGAGCACCTGCCCGAGCTGCGATGAAGGAGCCACCGGTAGCTCCAGTTAAGGGGCGCGCCTGTTACTACCCCTGCACTTCAGGAGACTCTCGCCCAGTTCTTGAGCATCTTTGGTACTCTAGCTTAGGCGGGGTTGATTCCACTTGCACCGGCCATATCTCAGGCTGAGGGAGGAGCACAGACTCGCATAGCCCGTACCCAGAGCATCGAGTCCATGTTGACCTGGTCCCAAAGGTCATACTAGTGCATCCAATTGTCCCAGTTCAGCCCGAGGTTAGGGTAACAATATCTGAGAAGGAGTAGCTTAGGCTCGAGAGATACAAGAAGTACCATCCTCCTACTTTCAGTGGCCTAGATACAGAGGATGCATAAGGCTTTTTGGAGAAGTGCCACCTTATTCTCCGTACCATGGGTATAATGGAGACTAGCGAGGTGGCTTTCACTACTTTCCAGCTGTCGGGACTAGCATACTAGTGGTGGTGGGCTTATGAGAAGGGTAGCCTCGCCGAGGCAGCTTCACTCACATGGGCTTAGTTTTCAGAGATGTTTCTGAGAGAGTTTGTTCCCCAGATCCTTCAGGATGCATGGCGCGCGGAGTTTGAGCAGTTAAGCCAGGGTGTTATGACCGTATCAGAGTATGCTATCAGGTTCAGCGAGTTGTCTAGACATGCGCCTGCCTTAGTCTCCACAGTTAGAGAGCGAGTCCGTCGATTTATCGAGGGGCTCAACTATGATATTAGATTCAGGATAGCTCGAGAATTAGAGATTGATACTCCATATCAGCAGGTGGTTGAGATCGCACGGAGATTGGAGGGCATGTGGGGCTGGGAGAGAGAGGACAGGGAGGCCAAGAGGCCTCGAGATTCCGGCACATATAATAGTGCTCGTGCCCCAGTTGTTGCCCGTCATGGTAGAGGCTATGCGAGCCGTCTACTCCAGGTCTCAGTTGCCCATTATGCAGCGTACTGTCTAGTGCACCTCCTACATGGGGTGCTTTCAGCGGTCAGTCTAGCCGAGGCTAGGAGTCCATGCGACTTGTTTTTCGCGATCGTGTGAAGGGGGCCGCAATCAAGTAGGTTGAAGAATCTATGGGTCGCGTTCGTGCATGGAGTTCCACGTTCGTGGAGAGTAATTTTAGCAGCTTGTGAACTTGTGCTTCGCGATCGCGAAGAAGAGCATCTAGGCAAACTTTTAAATATCAAAAACGAGGGATAGAGTTATATTTCATAATTGGACTTTGGGAGCTCGGATTGTGGCGATTCTTGGAGTGATTGGGGTATGTAATTCTAACTCGGATTTGGTTAATATACACGAATGTATCAATATTTTTATATTTAATTAGTGTGTTGGGTTGGAAAAATTGTAGAAACTTCATAGGCTTTAATTGAGGATTTGAAGTTTGAGTTGTGATCGGAATTGAGTAATTTTTGTATGGTTGGACTCGTGGTTGAATGGGTTTTCGGATTTTGTTAATTTTGTAGTATTCTGAGACGTGGACTTGGGGTTGACTTTTTGACTTTTTCTTAAGAACTTAGCTTTATCATATGGAATTGATTCCTATAGCTTGTGTTGATTGTATCGAGTTGTTTGTGGCTAGATTCGAGTCATTCGGAGGCCGATTTGCGAGGCAAAGGCTTGTTGGAGTAGAGATTTGCACGATTGGAGGTAAATAACACTTCTATACTTGGTTCTGAGGGTATGAATCCCTGAATTACATGTTATGTGGTTGGTGTTGAGGTGGCGCTTGGTGACGGGAGTGTTGGCATGCATAATTGACATATAGATATTGTGATGTATCATTCCTCATTTCAGTCACACTTGGCATATTTATCCATATTGAATGTAAACTGTTAAACTTGATAGCATGTCTATATTTCTATACTGTTAAATTTTTGTATTTGGACTGTACCTTTTGAGCTCGTCACTGCTTTCAGCCCAAGGTTAGTCTTGTTACTTGTTGAGTACATTGGGTCAGTTGTACTCATACTACACTCTGTACTTCGTGTGCAGATCCAGACACTTCGGGTACGCCGGCTGCTAGCTTTGGAGCTTTTTATCTGTTGGAGACTATCGAGGTAGCTGCCTTAGCGTCCGCAGACCTGGACTCTCCTTCTTTTCATTTATATGTATAGTTCTATCTTTCTAGAAAGTGATTTTAGCAGTCAGGCTATGTTGTCATTTAGATGCTCATGCACTCAGTGACACCGAATTTCGGGGGATTTTGTATTGAGTCGCGGTATTTTCTTATCAGTTATTTATGATATTTTACTCTTAAGCTTATTTTATTATGTTTTCAAATTTAACGATGTGTGGTTTATTGTGATCGTCGGCTTGCCTAGTATTGCGATAGGCGCCATCACGACATGTGAGATTTGGGTTGTGACAGTATTTTTCTTGAAGTTTTTCTTGCTTTGTACGACAATTCTTCTAAAATCATTCCTGCAAAATTTATTTATACTATGGAAGAAACATGATAATATTTATGTCTTTACGAGAAAACTTATGTGGTTAAGATCAGGTAAAATGTACTTATCAGCAGGCCACTATTCGCTATATGGATGGACCTATTTGGGTCAACTCCTTCACCCGCTCCCAAGGTGAAAGGACCTAAAGTGAAGGGGTAATGTATAAACATACATAAACCCCGACCTGAAGTAGGTAAGTCGCTCTATCGCATCGGGAATGAGGATTTTGACTTTTTTTCAATTACATTCCTCCTTCACAACTGGGATGCTAGTAGGACGAATGGAAGAAGGGTATCTACGAACATGCTAAAACCTGTCACTTTTAGAATTTGAAGGTGGTTTGTGTTCTTAAAGATCAAATGCGGTGCTAAGGTAAGTTGCCATGATGGTGTTTACGGTTGGAGGTTCAGACTCGATATCAACCTCTTTGGTTCTGTTCTTCTTAGGTCCCCCACCGAAGAGAATGCCAGAGTTTCCAAAGATAACAGTATAAGAAGACACGACGATAAGAAATCTGTTAAGGAAAGTTTTACTAATAAAGATGAAGTTCTCAAGCAGTAATCTACGGTAAGTTGGAGAGGAATAGGAAGTTGTAAAAATAAAAAGCTAGTATGAGGAGTAATGGAGAAGTTATAGACGGCAAAATCGTGGTCATGATTATCTCGAGAACTAGAAAAAATATTTGCTGAATCATGGAGCAACACGTGTTCGGGTCCTTAATGCGAGAAGACGTGCGTCCTTTCAAGTGTTAGAGTTCGTTCAGGAACTCCCGCCAAGAAAGGAACTCTTATGTACTTTTCGGTAACACTAAGTTGAATCACCGGAAAGTAGGAGGACTATTTGTATGGGAAAAAATTGGTTAGTGACAGCTGGATGAATGACGAAATGATACGTGGGACTGAAGACAGGTGGGACGAGAGTCAGCAAACAACTGGCACCGGATGTATGTATGCAATGAATTTTGAAAAAATCCCGGAGACAGAATTGGTGGCAACAAAGATTCAAAGCATTGTCATCGGATAGCATTCAATGGGCAGCCGTTACATGGACTATCTACATTTATAGCCAACGTTATGCATTCATCAATATCGATTTTATTCTCCTTCAAAAGGAGCTTGATTTTGGGATCTTGTCTCCCTAAATAAGGCTATAACTATAAGGCTAAGTTCTTAGTCAGGCTTGTAATCTTCCTTAATTTCATTTGACAATCTTACTTTTGTTCTAACTTATTTATTATTTTTGGGTCAAATCGATTCGTTTGTCTATAAACAACGCTATAAATTTAACCGTACCATTTTACGGTTAAACACAAATAATTTAATATCTAAAATCTAAATAATTATAATTCAGACCTCTATTAAGTGCAAGTAAATGAAGCCGTATTCTCCTTTATCCCCCACAAAACCTAATATCTTCCCTTCATACAGACGACTCCATTCCCTCTCTCTCCCCTCTCATCTTCCATCTTTATCTATTTGAACTTGAGCATGATAGCTCCTTCATTATTTCATAAATATATTAAGAGTATTATGTTAGGTAATTTTTACCTATTCCATAAATATACCAAGAATATGTTTTAGCTATAATAAATATGCTCAAACACATATACATTATACAATTATATATCATTTATATAATTAAATATTTCTAATTAGATATGCTGTATGCCAAAAATTATTTCATAAATATATAATGAATATATTACATAGCATCTATATTCCTAGTATAATTAATAAAGTTTTTAAATCTCATTTGTTGTATAAATCATAATTATAGTTCATATGTATACCATGTATTTTTCTTGTAAATTATAGGATTTGGAATTTTTAAAATATATTTATCTTGGTTCACACTTAATACACATTATATCATAACTATATAATGTATAACCACCAGAATATCACATTTGCTTATGACAGTATAATATTATTATAAAAAAGTTTATAACACTAGCAAGAGGCATATTTTTTGGAAAACAAAGAAAAAGAGTAAAATAAGAAAACAATGAAAGAAAAATAGAGCTATTCTGATATGAAAGAGGGACGGAACAAATCTAAATAGTATTTGCTTATGTTTAGTAGTATCCCTAAAAATGTTCAAACTGAATGGAAATTGTGATAATTAATAGGTAATTAGTTAGTATTAGTGGGTGCGGATCAGTTTTCTCCAATAAAATCTGCTATCCATGTAATTATTGCTTTGCTTCTAAAAATTTATAATAACTTCTTAAATCATGTCTAGTTATTAAAATTGCCCCATAATTTGCTCGTTGAATTGATTGATCATTTGCTTCATCTGGTTAATTTAGAGCTCCTTATTGTATTTAGCAACATTAATATCCCATTTCTAGACAGTTCATTCAAAGATTATCAAGTCATTTCAGTAGGAGGATATCTATATTGATATTAATTTAACTAATATAATATATATTATCCTTGAAACTAATTTCGAATATTGTTTGCACTAATCACCCTCGAAGTCGACTGATCAAGACATGGAAGAGATATTCTACGAAATGATAGCTAGCATTCAAGGAGATTGTCTCGAATAAATAAGAGAGCTGGGGTTTGACTTTTGTTACCCACCCCAAAACAATTACGTACTATAAATGCCACTTAGCAAAGGTCAACATTTGACTTATTCGCATGTTTTCCCATTTGCATTCAAGTAGATCACATGGCCGAAATGTGACCTACTGATCTCCTTCGCCACGTGTCAGGTTAATAGAAGGTTCCCGAACTAAAAGTAAGCCCACCTTAAATGGGCGCAGAGGGCGGTGGACCCAGGCCCATCTCAGAATAATCTATTTAGTTGGTGACTTGGTGGGCTCCAAGTGTAGCTGCTTGCTAGCAAGCCCAATCATTTTTCACATACCCTCTCTATTGAATGTTTGTCCATAAATCGAAGTGCTCAAAAAGGGAAATTATGCGACACCTCAAATATTTATACAGTTTTTATCATTAGTAGCTATATTATTAGAAAATTTACCGTTCATATGAATTTTATAGCAAATACATGAAATAAGAGATTAATTGTTTTGAACTGAAACAAGAAAGCAACAAGTTCTTTTAGCTCAGTTGGTTAGAGCGCTCACTTTGTTAATGAAGGTCTTGAGTTCAACTCGCAACAACAATATTTTATTTTCTGTATTGGGGTATCTCGCACCGCTTAAACTAAAAATATACGGTGAAATATATAATATATATATATATATGTATAACTTATGTATAATTCATGTATAATTTAGATGTAGTGACTAAAAAAAGTAAACAGTTAATCCAGCCGGCTATTTGCGTAAGTAATTCCCCTTCCCCGGTTCCCCTACATAAAAGAAAATAAAAAAGAAAACGACACACCAAAAATATATTCTCAAATCAATCAAAAGGGGCCATACTTTGAGGCACAGTCGGTGAGAATAGGTGTCCGAATCCGTCAGTTCATTCTCATACTCAGTTAGCAAGAGTATGAGCTATCGAAGAAACCTTTATAATGATGAATGAATAATGTAGATAAAAGATACATTCAGCTCAATATATTAACACAAGACCAATTTTCTTATATATATGACATGTGATACACACAACAGTTGGAAAGTATGGTGTACATTGAGTTTAGTAATGAGAATCACAAAATCCAAGATTCAGCCTTGAACAGATAAATTATTCTTTCAATATTGTAAACATTCGGCTATATTGTTTTTCTCGTTCCATTGCACTAAAAGATGTACTTTTCTGTATTGCTTTTTACAAATATATTCCTTAACCATTGCTCTCAAATTTGGTAAAAAGTTTTGCAACTCTGGAATCGTTGACTAATCAAAGAAATTAAGAATTGCATAAACATAAAATTCTTAAGATTGGTCGATATTTCTAGGAAAAAGACCATTCGTGTATTACTATACCCACCCGCTTCAAACTTCTACGATCTGAAAGATAACTTTTGAAATTAATAGAGGGCACATTAACTATTTGACAAAGAAATTAGGCGTGAAATAAACATGAACCGAATATCTTATCGATAAAATACTTTGTTTGATCGGTATTATTGTTGATATTGGCTCTATTATAGTTTGGGAATCACACTTTACATCGTTCATGATAAGCAACATTTATTTCATCACTAATCTGAAAATACTGTAAGAGAATAGTACTAAAACAACCAAATTTTCATAAAACCAAATGCTGGACTACTGCCTCAGCCCTCAAAATTTATACTTTTAGATGTAACTCAAACTATCAGAACCAAAGAAGAATGGAGTGCGATCTCACTAAAAAGCTATCACTTTATATTCACGACTACGTGCGAGATTTGATTTATATCAAACTATTCTTTTGTCCTTTCTTCTTACTTAGCTCTCGCTCAACCCTCAAACTTAAACAAATCAAAAAATTACATACTTATAAAGAAGGAAAAGAACTGTCTTTATTTAGATGAGTGGTGTGAACAATTGAGGAAGTTTGCATGGTCAACTAATAAGTACTCTTGCAATCTTACTCATTGAGAATTTAGTCAATGACATTATGGGAAAAGATAAATGTCACGACCCGAATTTTCTCCGTAAGATGTCATGACGGTATCTAGTTTTTAAGACTAGCTAAGTCTAACAAATATGCGGAAAAACGGAAATAACAACTTAAATAGCAAACATCAACAGCTATATAAATGAAAACTACCACTCAACATGTACAAATCACAAAACTCGGTGAAATATAAGTCGTAAGCTCTAAATACAGTATGGAACGCTCTTATACATCACTGTCTATCAAAATGTAAAGAAATAAGAAAAGAACGGGATAGAAGGGGACTCCAAGGCCTGCGGACGCAGGCAGGAGTACCTTGAAGTCTCCAAAGCAAAATAGCGCACTAATATCGAGGCTGATAGGATGCACTTGGATTTGCACAAAAACATGTGTAGAAGCGTAATATGAGTACACCACAATGGTACCCAGTAAGTGCCAAGCCTAACCTCAGTAGAGTAGTGACGAGGTCAGGTCAGGACCCTACTGGGAATAATAGAAAAAATAAGGCAGGAGATATAATAATGTAATTAGATGATAGAGAAGAATAACAATAGAAATTCACAGAAGTAAACAACCCGGAATTCAAGAAGACAACTACAACACGTAAGGAAACAAGAATCTTACAAGCTAATAAACAACAACAACAACAAAGAAAATAGAGATAAACAACAGGGGCGCTCCCGAGGTACCGCCTCGTAGTCCTAAAAGTAAATATCTCACAACGGCACGGCAGAAACCTCGTGCAAACAATGATAACCGCACGGCAGAGACCTTGTGCCACAATAACACTCGGCACGGCAGAAACCTCGCGCCACAATAACACTCCGCACGGCAAAAACCTCGTGCCGCAATAACACTCCGCACGGCAGAAACTTCGTGCCACAACCAATCAGTTATCCCAACAAAAATCACGAAAACAACACATAACAAATGGAATAATGAAATTACAGCAAGGAATCCTACATTTAAAAAATAAATATAAAATTAAAGGAAACAGGTAATTCAATTAAGCATGTTGCACAATTTTCAAGTAAGAGATTAGACACGTCGACATGTGACATTAGGCTAAACATGATGACTACACGTGCTAGAGTAACTCCATTAAGGGAATAAAATAGAACTACTCAGCAAAAGCCGGATTTTCAACATTTACCCCGAGTACGCACTCGTAATCTCGCATACATGGCCTTCACGTACTGAAATTTACCAAAATAGTACCAAATTCTAAGGGGAATTTTCCTCGCACAAGGTTAGACAAGTCACTTACCTCGAACCTCGCTCAATTAATAAATAAGAAGGTCTTTCCCTCGATTTTCCAACTCCGATTGGCTCGAATCTAGCCAAAATAATTATATACTATAAATATAACTATAAGAAACTAATTTAAATAATGAAACTACAACTTTAGCAAAGAATGGAAAAATCACTCCAAAAAGTCAATTCAGGCCCACGTCTCAAAATCCGACCAAAATTATAAAATCAAAACACCCATTCGATATCGAGTCCAACACCATACAAGAATTACTCAAATATGACTTCAAATCGCCTTTCAAATCCCCAAATTTTAGCCTAAACAGTCTTTTCAAATTTTTCCCAAATTTCGGACTAAAAACCACTAATTAAATGAGGGAAACAACAATAGATTCGTGGGAATTAACTAAAAACTAGTCAAGAATCCTTACCAAAAAGTTTCCTCTGAAAATCCCTCAAAATTTCGTCTCCCAACGAGCTCCCAAAATACCAAAATGAGATATGAATCTAAACCCTTGGAAACTTCCCTTTTCTGCGAGTTAAACCGCACCTGCGACCTTGCTGCCGCATCTGCAGTTCCGCACTTGCAGAAAAACATCGCAGGTGCGGACTTCACTTAAGTCCAAAGAATCCGCTTCTCCGGAAAGTGGCTCGCATCTGCGCATGCGCACCTGCGGCCCAAGCGACGCACCTGCGGAACACTGTTGCACTTGCATTCCTCAACACCGCAGAAGCGAAGCCGCTTCTACGGAATGTTTTTCGCTCCTGCGCCCTCAGCTGGGCATGCGCAATTCCGCATCTGTGACCAAGAGCTCACTTTCACGACCCGGCACCTGCGGTCAAATCGTCTGCAAGTGCAAAAATACCAGAACAGCCCAAAACTCAGCAGATTTCACAAGTCTCAAATTGTTCCCATTTCAAATCCGAATCACACCTAGGGCCCCCGGGACCCCGTCCGAATATACCAACAAGTCCTAATATATCATACGAACTTAGTCGAGCCTTAAAATCACATCAAACAACGCTAAAAATACGAATTACACATCGATTCAAGCCTAATGAACTTTGGAACTTCTAACTTCTACATTCGAAGTTGAAACCTATCAAATCAAGTCCGATTAACCTTGAGTTTTTGCAGACAAGTCATAATTAGCATTACGGACCTACTCCCACTTCCGAAATCGGAGTCCGACCTTGATATTAAAAGGTCCACTCCCGGTCAAACTTTCTAGAATCATCCAACTTTCAACTTTCGCCAAGTAATGCCGAAATGACCTACGGACCTCTAAATCAACATCCGGACACGCTCCTAAGACCAAAATCACCATATGGAGCTATTGGAACCATCAAAACTCTATTCCGGAGTCGTCTTCACACAATTTGAACTACGGTTAATTCCTAAGACTTAAACTTCTATTTTAGGGACTATATGTCCAATTTCACTCTGAAACCAAAAACCAAATCTCCCGGCAAGTCACGTAACTATAAAATGAAACAAAGGGGACAATAATTAGGGGATCGGGGCTAATACTCTCAAAATGACCTGCTGGGTCGTTACATCTTCTCCCTCTTAAAACAATCATTCGTCCTCGAACGAGCATTGAGACAGACCTGAAGTTGTGAAAAGATGAGGATAACAGATGCGCTTATCATGCTCGGTCTCCCAAGTCACCTCTCGACTGGATGACACCTCCATCGAACCTTCACTGAAGCGATGCTCTTCGACCCCAACTTCCGAACCTGCCTTTCCAAAATGGCCACCGGCTCCTCGACGTAAGATAGATCATTGTCCAACTGGACTGAGCTAAAGTCTAGCACATGAGACGGATCATTGTGATACTTCCGGAGCATGGAAACATGGAACACTGGATGAACTGTAGAGAGACAAGGTGGTAGTGCAAGTATGTAAGCCACCTCTCCAAACCACTCAAGAATCTCAAAAGGCTCGATATACTTAGGGCTCAACTTGCCCTTCCTCCCGAACCTCATAACACCCTTCATGAGCGAAACCCGGAGCAAGACCCGCTCCCTAACCATGAATGCAATGTCGCGAACCTTCCAATCCGCATAACTCTTTTGCCTAGATTGGGCTGTACGAATTCAATTCTGAATAAATTTAACCTTTTCCAAAGCATCCCGAACCAAGTCTCTTACCTAATAGCCTAGCCTCGCGCGGCTCGAACCAACCCACTGGAGACCGGCACCGCCTACCATACATAACCTCATACGGGGCCATCTGAATGCTCGACTGATAACTGTTGTTGTAGGCAAACTCCGCAAGTGTCAAGAACTGATCCCAAGAACCCCCAAAATCCATCACACACGCACGAAGCATATCCTCCAATATCAGAATAGTGCGCTCGGACTGTCCGTCTGTATGAGGGTGAAATGATGTACTCAACTCCACCCCAGTACCCAACTCATGCTGTACGGCTCTCCAGAATCGCGATGTAAATTGCGTACACTAGTCAGAGATGATATATACCGCCACGCCATGAAGCCTGTCAATCTCGCGAATGTAAACTTGAGCCAGATGCTCCGAAGAGTAAGTAGTAACCATAGGAATGAAATGAGCTAACCTGGTCAATCTATCCACAATCACCCAAACTGCATCAAACTTCCTCTGAGCCCGTGGGAGCCTAACAACAAAATCCATAGCGATCTGCTCCCATTTCCACTGCGGAATCTCTAGCTTCTGAAGCAATCCACCTGGCCGCTGATGCTCATACTTCACCTGCTGACAATTTAGGCACCGAGCTACATACTTCACTATGTCCTTCTTCATTCTCCTCCACCAATAATGCTGCCTCAGGTCCTGATATATCTCGCGGCACCTGGATGAATGAAATACCGCGAACTGTGAGCCTTTTGGAGAATCAACTCACACAAACCATCTACATTGGGCACATATAGCCTGCCCTACATCCATAATACCCCGTCATCTCCAAAAATGACCTCATTGGCATCACCGTGATGAATCGTGTCCTTAAGAACAAGCAGATGGGGGTCATCATACTAACGCTCTCTGATACCATCATAAAGAGAAGACTGAGAAACCACACAAGACAAAACTCGGCTCGGCTCAGAAACACCCAATCTAACAAACTGGTTGGCCAAGGCCTGAACATCCAAGGCTAAAGGCCTCTCTACTATTGGTAGATATGCTAAACTGCCCAAACTCTCCGCCTTGCGACTCAAGGCATCGACCACTATATTGGCCTTTCCGAGATGATAGAGAATGGTGATATCATAATCCTTAAGCAACTCCAACCACCTCCGATGTTGCAAGTTAAGATCCTTTTGTTTAAACAGATATTGTAGACTCCGACGATCGGTGTAGACATCACAAGGGATACCATACAAATAGTGCTGCCAGATCTTCAAGGATGAACAATAGCTGCTAACTCGAGGTCTTGGACAGGATAGTTCTTCTCATGCACATTCAGTTGTCTAGACGCGTAGGCAATCACCCTACCATCCTGCATCAATACCTCATCAAGACCAATGCACGATGCATCCTAATACACCTTATAGAACCCCGAATCAGTAGGCAACACCAACACTGGGGTTGTAGTGAAAGCAGTCTTAAGATTTTGAAAGCTCTTCTCACACTCCTCGGTCCACCTGAATGGAGCACCCTTCTGGGTCAACCTGGTCATAGGTGCTGCAATAGACGAGAAAACCTCTACAAATCGGCGGTAATACCCCGCCAAGCCAAGAAAACTCCGGATCTTCGTAGCAGAGGACAGTCTGGGCCAACTCTACACTGCTTCAATCTTTTTAAGATCTACCTTGATCCCTCACTCGATACTACATGACCCAAAAATACCACTGAATCCAGCCAGAATTCACACTTCAAAAATTTCGCATATAACCTCTTTTCTCTCAAGGTCTGAAGCACAGTCCTCAAGTATTTCTCATGATCCTCCCGGCTTCGGAAGTACACCAGAATGTCGTCAATAAGCACAATGATGAACGAGTCAAGATAGGGGGCTGAAATACACTATTCATCAAGTGCATGAATACTACTGGGGCGTTGGTCAGCCCAAAAGACATCACAAGGAACTCGTAGTGACCATACCGAGTCCTGAAAGCAGTCTTCGGGATATTTGGGTCCCAAATATTCAATTAATGATAGCCTGAACGCAAGTCGATCTTAGAGAACACTCTGGCACCCTAAAGCTGGTCAAATAGGTCATCAATACGTGGTAATGGATACCTGTTCTTCACTGTAATCTTGTTCAACTAGCGATAATCAATACATATTCGTATATAACCATCCTTCTTCTTTACAAACAAGACATGAGCACCCCAAGGAGACACACTGGGCCTAATGAATCCCTTATCAAGCAACTCTTGCAATTGTTTCTTTAACTCTTTCAACTCTGCTGGGGCTATACGAGAGTGGAATAGAAATGGGCTGAGTGCCCGATAACAAATCAATGCCAAAGTCAATATCTCTGTCGAGTGGCGTGCCCGAAAGATCGGCCGGAAATGCATTTGGATAATCCCTCACTACCGGAACTGACTTGACGGTAAGAGTATCGGCACTAACATCCCTCATATATGCTAGATATGCATCACACCCCTCCTCAACCATCCGCTGAGCCTTTAGAAATAAGACAACCTTGCTAGGAACATAATCTATGGTACCTCTCCATTCTAGCAATGGTAGACCTAGCATAGCCAACGTCACCGTCTTGGCGTGATAATCAAGGATAGCGTAATAGGGTGACAACCAGTCCATGCCCAAAATAACATCGAGATCCACCATACGGAGCAACAATAAATCGGCTTCGGTCTCAAAACCACTAAGAACAACCAAACACGACTGATACACACGGTCAACAACAATAGAATCTCCAACAGGTGTAGACACATAGAAAGGAGAACTCAAAGAATCATGGGATACACCCAAATACGGAGCAAAATAAGATGACACATAGGAATAAGGGGAGCCTGGATCAAATAAGACTGATGTATCTCTATGACAGATCAGAACAATACCTATGCTGACAGAGTAGGATGCAACTGCCTCTATCCTAGCAGGAGGGCATAATATCTGGCCTGGCCTCCTCCTCTAGGGCGACCTGTACCTGTCCGACCTCCACCTCGAGCTGGATGTGCAGGTGGAGCGGTAGCTGATGCTGTAACCATAGCCTGAGGACCTGGTGGAGCATGCGGTGCCTGAGTAGTCTATAGAGGTGCACCCCTCTTGAGTATGGGGTAATCCCTCACCATATGACGAGTGTCACCACACTCAAAACAAGCTCTCAGAGGACGTAGTTGTTGTGATTGTCTCGGGCCTGATTGGGTAGACTGACGGCTGAAAGCACCCAGTACAGGAGGTACACTAGATAATGGCGGTACATAATAAGGAGCCTGGGGGGCCTAGGAGTGGCCGGAGTACCGCTGGCGGCTGAAAGTGCTGAATGAACAGGACGACCCACATAACCCCTACCCTGACGAGCTGTAGGGGGCATGAGTACCACCATATGTGCCAGACTCTCGAGACCTTTTGGCCTCCCTCTCCTCTCTCTCCCGAGTCATCATACCCTCCAATCTCCTAGCAATCCCCACTACCTGCTGGTATGCGATTTCCATCTCCAACTGTCGGGCCATGCTAAATTTGATACTGTGGTTGAGCCCCTAAAAAAATTGACGAACTCGTTCCCGAACAGTAGCAACCAAGGCTAGTGCATGCCTGGCCAAATCACTAAACCAGAGTGCATACTCTGACACGGTCATAGAACCCTGGCGCACCTGCTCAAACTCTGCGCGACATGCATCTCTAAGACTCTGGGGAACATACTCCCTCAAGAACATATATGAGAACTGAGTTCAAGTGAGCAAAGCTGCCTCGGCCGGACTACCCAACTCATATGCTCACCACCGCTGATAGGCCGCTCCCCTAAGCTAGAACACGGTGAAAGCAACCCCACTAGATTTTGCAACACCCATAATAGGCAGAATACGGTGGCACTCCTCAAGAAAATCCTGGGCATCCTCTAATGCCAAGCCACTGAAAGTAGGAGGTGATACTTCTTGTACCTCTCGAGCCTGATCTGTTCCCCCTCAGAAACTGCAGCCCTAACCTTGGATTGAACTGGGGCTATCGCTTGTACTGGTATGGCCTATGGAACCTGGTCGAACTGAACACGCTGCTCTGGGTATGGCCGGCGGGAGTTTGTGCTTCTCCCCCAGCCTGAGATGTGGCAAGAGCAAGCGAGATCAACCCTGCCTGAGCTAAAGTGACAAACATGCTCAGAAGCTGGGCGAGAGTCTCCTAGAGGTCTGGTGCAGTAACAGGCGTCTCAGGTGCCTTCCCTCCAACTGGAGCTACTGGTGTCTCCTCTATAGCAGCTCTTGCGGGTGCTCTGGCTGCAGCACGTGGACGTCCTCGATCTTTACCCCGACCCTGGCCTCTCGCGGCTCTAGTAGGGGGCGCGAGTGTCTGGTCATCTGATCCAACTGTACATGTCCTCACCATCTGTGAGATAGTAGAAAGACAGAAATTTAGAATCCGAAGTCAAAAATTTCGCACGATATGAAATCAAGGAAGTGAAGCTTTTCCTAATAGTTCCATAGTCTCTCGAAGATAAGTACATACGTCTCTGTACCGATCCGCGAGACTCTAGTAAAACTGCTGTACCTCATAACACCTATGAATCTAGAGCTCTGGTACTAACTTGTTATGACCCGAATTCCCTCCATAAGATGTCGTGACGGCACCTAGTCTCTAAGACTAGGTAAGCCTAACAAATATGCGGAATAACGAAAATAATAACTTAAATAGCAAACATTAACATCTATATAAATGAAAACTACCGCTCAACATGTACAAATCCTAAAACTCGATAAAATACAAGTCATAAGCTCTAGATATATTATTGAACGCTCTTATACATCACTGTCTATTAAAATGCAAATAAATAAGAAAAGAACGGGACAGAAGAGGACTCTTAGGCCTGTGGATGCGGGCAGGTGTACCTTGAAGTCTCCAAAGCAGCAACACAGCGCACTAATATTGAGGCTGATAGGATGCACCTGGATCTGCACAAAAACATGTTCAGAAGCTTAGTATGAGTACACCACAATGGTACCCAGTAAGTGCCAAGCCTAACCTAGGTAGAGTAGTGACGAGGTCAGGTCAGGGCCCTACTGGGAATAACAGAAAAACAAGGCAGCGGATATAATAATGTAATTAGATGACAGAGAAGTGTAACAATAGAATTCACAGAAGATAAACCCGGAATTCAAGAAGACAACTACAACACGTTAGGAAACAAGAATCGTACAAGCTAAGAAACAACAACAACAACACAGCAAATAGAGGTAAACAATAGGGGCACTCCCAAGGTACCATCTCGTAGACACAAAAGTAAATATCTCACAGCGGCATGGTAAAAACCTCGTGCAAATGTTGATAACCACATGGCAGAAAGCTCGTGCCACAATAATACTCCGCATGGCAGAAACCTCGTGCCACAACCAATCAGTTATCCCAACAAAAATCACGAAAACAACACATAACAAATGGAATAATGAAATTATAGCAAGGAATCCTACAGTTAAAGACTAAATGCGAAATCAAAGGCAACAGGTAATTCAACAAAGCATGCTGCACAAATTGCAAGTAAGAAATAAGACACGTTGACATGTGACATTAAGCTAAACATGATGACTACACGTGCTAGAGTAACTCAATTAAGGGAATAAAAAGGAACTACTCAACAAAAATTGGATTTTCAACATTTAGCCCGAGTACGCACTTGTCACCTCGCGTACACAGCCTTCACGTATTGCAATTTTCCATAATAGTACCAAATCCTAAGGGGAATTTCTCCCCCTTAAGGTTAGACAAGTCAGTTACCTCAAACCTCGCTCAATCAATCAATAAGAAGGCCTTTCCCTCGATTTTCCAACTCCGATCGGCTCGAATCTAGCTAAAATAATTATATAATATAAATATAACTATAAGAAACTAATTTAAATAATGAAACTACGATTTAAGCAAAGAATGGAAAAATCGCTCTAAAAAGTCGACTCGGGCAACGTCTCGAAACCCGACCTAAATTATAAATCAGAACATCCATTTGATATCGAGTCCAACCATATAAGAATTACTCAAATCCGACTTCAAATCGCCTTTCAATTCCCCAAATTTTACCCTAAGTAGTCTTTCCATATTTTTCCCAAATTTCCAATTAAAAACACTAATTAAATGATGGTAACAACAATCGATTCGTGGGAATTAATCAAAAACGAGTCAAGAATCCTTAGTCAAATGTTTTCTCTGAAAATCCCTCAAAATTTCGTCTCCTACCGAGCTCCCAAAATACCAAAATGAGATATGATTCAAAACCCTCCAGAATTCCCCTTTTCTGCCAGTTAAACCGCACCTGCGACCTTGCTGCCGCATCTGCGGCTTCGCACCTGCAGAAAAACATCGCAGGTGCAGACTTTACTTAAGTCCAAAGAATCCGCTTCTGCGAAAAGTGGCTCGCATCTGCGCATGCTCACCTGTGGCCCAAGCGACGCACCTGCGGAACACTGTCGCACCTGCATTCCTCAACACCGCAGAAGCGAAGCCGCTTCTTCGGAACGTTTTCCACTCCTACGCCCCTAGCTATGCATCCCCAGTTCCGCATCTACGACCAAGAACTCGCTTTTGCGAGCCCGCACCTGCGGTCAAATCCTCTGCAGGTGCAAGAAAATCAAAACAGCCCAGCGCTCAGTAGATTTCACAAGTCTCAAATGGTTCCCATTTCAAATTCGAATCACACCTGGGGCCCTCGGAACCCTGTTCGGATATACCAACAAGTCCTAATACTTCATACGAATTTAGTCGCTCCTTAAAATCACATCAAACAACCTAAAAACACGAGTTACACATCGATTCAAGCCTAATGAACTTTGAAACTTCTAACTTCTACATTCAATGCCAAAACCTATCAAATCAAGTCCGATTGACCTCAAATTTTACACACAAGTCATAATTGACATTACGGACCTACTCCTACTTCCGGAATCGGAATCCGGACCCAATATCAAAAGGTCCACTCCCGGTTAAACTTTCCAAAATCATCCAACTTTTCAACTTCGACAAGTAACGCTGAAATGACCTACGGACCTCCAAATCAACATCCGGACACGCTCCTAAGACCAAAATCACTATACAGAGCTATTGGAACCATCAAAGCTCCATTTCTGAGTCGTCTTCACACAATTTGAACTACGGTCAATTCCTACGACTTAAACTTTCATTTTAGGGACCATGTGTCCCATTTCACTCCGAAACTAAAAAGCAAACCTCCCAGCAAGTCATGTAACCATAAAATGAAACAGAGAGGACAATAAATAAGGTATCAAAGCTCTAATAATCTCAAAACGACCGGCCAGATCGTTACAATAAACGAGAGATGTGTATCAATTATCTTTGATCTTCAATCACACGTGTATATATATAACTGAAGACTTATTAATTTTACTAATGACTGAATAGTTGTCACCCATAGGAAGGGCAACAATCTCATATTCACGACTAACTTAAATTTTTGAATTTGGACTATATATAAGTAACTCTGTCAAACATTTGGTCATATATAGCTTCTTCTTCTGTTTTCTTTTCTCGTTAGAATTTCTGAAATCGTCCTGGAGTAGATAATTATACTAGCACTCATTAAATTTTCTCGCCAAAATAGATAACGTGCACCTAGCCTAATATTAATCCATTACCATTGATAATTCATGCTTTTACCGTAATTCTAAATAATATTAATTTTACGAAAACTTTAACTGGTAAATATTTCAAAATGGTATTGTGTCTTGCATGATGTGATATATCTGTATATTAATATGCATCAAATCAACTCCTTTGTCTTTTTCGTTTCCAACTCAAATCAATTCAAACTTCCCCTTTTCATCACCACTTAATTAATAATTTATGTGCATGAATTCATTACGTTTTCTCAGAGACTTCTTAGAGGCAAACATCAGCAAGGCAAGGACATCATTTGCTCATACCAGACTTTTTTGGCTGAATCTCCAAACCTTGGGAACTTTTAGAGTAAAACTTCCGTGCAAGATGTAAAATTTATTATATTATCAGATCAAAGTGATTTAAAACAATAATTGTCTAAAGTAATTTTTAATAACATAGTAAAATTACTAGCTTAATAATATATTATAACTAGTAAAATATATTGATAATATAAAAGTTATGTACAATGTGCATAAATTAAGTTCCTGTAAGAAATTCTAATTACGAAAGCAACACTTTGAGTTCGGCCTACTTTTTTAGTATATATCAACTCATCTTTGTATACCTATTTCATATTTATACAAGAGCTTGTATTTCCCATTTCATCAGCTAATGTCATTTATTTCTTTCTTTCCTCAGTTTCAGTCATCATATGTTGAAAATGCATAGAATAATTAGGTAAATAGTGCCAAAATAAATGACAGAAAATAGTCCTTTGTTCATAAGTTCACACCTTAATTATAGGCATATTGCAAACTCTCAATTGACGTTTGACAAAAATATGTAGGTTTTCATTATTCTTCTCAGTTATCTTCTCTTTTGTCTTATTCAAACCATCAAGTGTATAAGGGAATATAATTGGTGTGAGCACGTGATTTTTACCGTACCCGAAATACTTTTATAAAAAAATCATTAAATAATTTTTAATTAAGTATTAGTCATTTTTAGGATTTTATTAAGTGTTAATTACTCAATTGTTAGTTAATTAATTCATGAAAAATACTAAAAAAAATCATCATGCATTGCATTTAGGATTTATATTATATTTTAGAATTAATCGTTTTATAAAATTTAGAAAAATCATAAAATGGTCCATTTTACACTTCCTCTGATTTAATATTTTATAAATAAGTAATTAGGTTAATTTTGCATTGAAGTGAGTTAGGATTTCTGTAATTGATTAGTTTAATCATGAAATTAAAGAGGAATTAAAAGCTAGTTAGTTATAAATGAACAAAAGGCTGACCAAAATTGGGTTGATCCGTGATTAAAGTCGGTTAGGCCCAATCCAGCAAGCCCAATCCCTTTTAAACTAGCTAACTAGCCCAATGTTCATCAGCCCAATTTTCTCACTTAAGCAAAACGACGCCGTTTTGGTTAAATCCGACAAGTTCATCTGAGCCGTTAATCTTGATCCAATCCAACGGCCCAGAACCCTTCCTCCCATCCCCTATAAATCCGTTCCAAAAAACACCCCACCCCCTCCATTTTTACTTCCGCCCAAACTCAACCCCTCTTCTCCAGTTCCACCTCGTCCAAACACCCCCAGAAACCCTAGCCATGGCTGTCTCAACCGCTCCACCCATCAAAACCCGACCAAAATCACCCCAAAACACAAACATCACTTCAATCGACACCCCAATACCACCAAGAACCCCTAAAACCAGCCGGATTCAAAAAATTCAGAAAAAACCCTAAAGTGTCAAAATCCGTTTTCTGAAGACGATTTAAGTTTAAATCGACCTTAGCCATGCGTTCTTTGTTAAGAACACATGGTTAAGGTTAATTTTAACTTTAAAATCAAAGGTTGAAGGAGTCTGTAACCCGAGGTATCTTTCATTTCTTCAATTTGATTTCATTTTCTTTGCTTTTCTTTAGAGTTCTTCGTCTCCTACTCCTTCTTCATTTTTTCTCGACTCTGTTAAAGGGTCGTAAAGAAGCAGGCCAGTTTTATTTGTGAGATTTGGATTAGTCCGACAAGTAGTAAAAATGGTTGAGTTGTTAAAGGGTTACATTTTAAAGGTTTATCTGTAAAAAATGAGCTTTAAAATGTAAGCCCAAGTAGGGTACTGTGTTGTACTGGATCAGTCCGGCCCATTTAAAAGATAACAAATCAGAAATTAGTGGAAGTTTCTGGAAGGGGTAATTAGGAATCAAAGTGAACAAATAGGGGGTGAAGTGTAGTTTTTAGAAGTTGTAACAAACTTCTGTTATGAGGCACATGCAGAGGGAATAAGTTTGTTGGGAAAAAGGGAAAAAGATCGGTGAGGGATTTTTGCGCGAGTAGTGGTTCTGAAACAGAAAAGGGAAATAAAAGAAAATCAAAAGAAAAATAAAAAGAGGAGGGGTCAGGGGAGTTATAAAAGGGAGGTCGTTTCACAGTGGAGGGGGTTCCATTTTTTGAGAAAAAGTCTGAAATATTGAGAGACAAAAACAGAGAAAGAGAGTAGAGGGTCTAAAATTGAAAGGAGAGAAAAAGACACTGAAAAACATATAGAGTTCTAATAGCTTAAAAATTTCTAATTACGGGGATTGAACATTTGGATTTAACCTGAAGGAAGTCAGTGTTGTTTGCTGCTGAGCTCGACTGGTGAGTGAAAACAGTCCAAGTTTTCATTTCGTATAGTGGAGCGTCGTTTGTTGCTGAGCTCAGTTGCTGGGTGAAAAACAGTCTAGGCTTTCCATTTCATATAGGTATGTTTTGAAACATTACTGTAATTTCACTTGAGGTTTGAATGCAATGAATTGTGCAGTATATGCTGACTTAATCTCTTACATCTTTAAGTATCCCGTCTGTTCTGTTTAGTCGTTGTTTCCAAATTGATAATTATATTTGTTGCAATTCATTGAAGGCATGTGTTGTATGGATGTCTGTTTTAGATCTCTGTTGTTGAATTGTTTTGTTCTAA
>MCJB01044587.1:54195-84504 GCA_002018475.1 Nicotiana obtusifolia | reverse complement strand
GGGGGGGGGGGGGGGGTTTAAACGAAGAACAATTTTTTGTGCAAAATTGGAAAGAGAGGAAGAATTCATACAGTAATAAGATCGTTATCTTTGAGGCGATTGAGCTGAAGATTAAACTTGAGTTTGATTGATGGCCACCCAGTTCCCTTTTCCTTTTTCTTGCCATCCTTATTCCTCCTTTCTGTCATTTTTCTCTTCATTCAAACTCTTTTCTCTTTATCTGTGAAATATGATAGTTTTCTGCGTTCAAAAATTAAATGGGCCGTGATAGACACTTTTACTGGCTGGGACTCTTTATATACCCAAGAGAAAATTACACAATATAATCGCTCTAAAAGTTAGTAACCAGTAAATATATATTTTATATATATTAATATATATACATATAAAATATATATTTTATACATAATAAGTATACAATTTTTGTATATTTGGTTAACAGATATAATTATTTGACCGACTAGCTAAATGAGTAACTTGCCATATATCCAATTTTTTTTAGATCTGGCCGAGTAATCAACTATAGTTGCAGGTCATGGTGAATTGTGTCGGTCTAATTTTATCTATCTATCTATATTATATTAAAAGCACGAAGGTCATTAGTGAAATGTCGTTCGCCTTTTTTGCACTCTAAAAATATATTTAACATTGAATAAAATTGTAATTTAATTATTTTTTTAATATTTAAAACTTTAATTTAAAACCAATTAAATTATTACTTATTAAATCTTTACTTATTTCAATTATATAAAAAATCTTAATATTTAAGACTTTAAAACCATATAGAATCTTTTTCTTCCTTTTTAGGTAGAATAAATCTTTTCCTTCCTAGACTTTGGTTTTGAAGCTTTCTTTAACGAGAGAGAAGTGACAGGATGCTAAACTATTACAGCATGATTGAATTATGAAGATTTTTTTTTTAAAGATGATAAGATTTTTAATTATGAAGTTTGCCTTACTAAAATTATTGTAAAAGGTGTATGCTTTTTGAATTCTATTTTTCCACGCGTACTATTTCTTTTCTTTTACGGTTAGTATTTTTCTTCTATGTTTGCCCAAAAAACAGGTTCAAGTAAATATAGCTCGATAAATTATAATTCAACCAATGAATTCGTACATAACATATGCCAGCTTGATATGCATATGATTACCGGAATTAATTTTTTTTTTTTAAATCTTATAGAAATGCCTACGAAAGCACACATAACAATTTCATGTCAAGTTAAAAATATAATTTTAGAGACTATGAATAAATTATTATAAATATTTTTGTCATTAATTTCTTTATATCAAGTATATTCTGCTAATTGATCCCACAGAAAAGAAGAGAATTGAATAACTTTAATAATTGGAGGCAAGGCATGAAATCACAATAAGGCATCCGATATCTGTGTTATTAAGCTAGCTAAATTAGATTAACATTCCCAATTTTTACGAATTATGATTTTTTAATTATTTATAACTCAAATATATAATTTAATAATATTTAAACAATTCTTTTAAGGTGTAAATATGGGATACCATGCTATTAACCCTTTAAATTAGAGTTCACATTAAATAAAAGTTATTTTATTATGAGCCCTAAAATTTGAAGTACTACTACTATTTTTTTTTTTTAACGAAAAGTACTGCTATTTATTCTTCTTTTTATTTTTGGATCCAGTACAATTGATTATTATGGAAGTGAAGCTAGATAAGGATTAAGTGTTAAAGTAACTCAATATATGATAAATACAAGAGAATTAGTTTCTATTTATTAATAATCAAGACCCTTCTAATTGGTAGTAAGACCGTGAATTCATTAGTGATATGAAATATTTACTTTAACAATAAAATCTCCAGCCATACAAATAACTGCTCCATATCAAAAATTACATTATTGGTAAATAATGATGGACGACTACAACTACGAATGTATTAATATTGAAATTGCACTAATCAATAAACTCACAAAGTCTACTAGCAAAATAATCTGGTTTAGCTATCTAAATTTGGTTGGTGAAACCGTATTTTTTAATATTTGAAGGCACTAAATTTTATTTGACATAAAAGGAAGAAGCAGAAAAAAGAATTATCTCCTTTTTTACTTCGTGATTTAGACACTTAAGCATGTTAATGTTATAAAGGATAATTGCCTAACTAACAGAGTTAAAACCCTATATCAAATTTATTCAAAGTCCAAGTTGAAAAATAAATTGTTATGGATGAGACATATTTATATAATTTTTAAAGATTTATTAATTTAATACAATAATATAAATCTTTGTAGACATCCAATATGAATCATAAGTTTTACTTTAGTACTAATAATTTTATGTTTGGTATTTGACTTAAAAATATAAAGGATTTGAAATTTTACGCTTATTGGTGGCTAAAAATAATTAAATTTTAGAATTTATTACAATGACATGTTGGTCAATCTTTTTATCCCTCAATATAAATTTGATATCGAAAATTTTTTGTAATTAATTATCTTTTTAATATTTAAGACTTAAAAATTAACTATTTTCTTAACTGAAATGTCAAATCAATTTTTTATTATCCGTTGAACATATAAGTTTTATTTTATAGAAATATAGTTATAGTTAAACGTTAAAAACTTGGAATGAGCTAAATATTAAGAATTTTAATCAAGAAAAATTATTTCCTCAAAGTTTGAGCAAAAGTAATTAATGTTTTAACTGATTTAACAAAATAACTCTTTGAATCAACTAATTTGTTAAAATAATCAAATTCAATTCTTTTACAAATTCATCATATAAATAATTGCAAAATTTTTAGTGTACATAAACTTATTTTCATAAGAAGAGCATTGAATATGAAAGAAATAAAAAATTAGAGCAACATTAATTACAATATAGTATTGAGAGTTGGTTACACGTGCAAAGCGCGTACCCTAAAACTACTACTATATTAAAAGTACGAAAGCCCTAAGCAAAATGTCGTTCGCCTTTTTTACCCTTTAAAAATATATTTTACATTGGATAAAATTATAAACTCAAAAAACTTTCCAACTATTTAGGAGTTCGAAATCAAATAAGTTTTGTCCAAATATAATTTTTGATATCTTTTCCTAATAAGAAAACAAAATATCAAGACAATAAAAAAAATACAAAAAAGTAGGAGAAAAGTTTCCTTGTCCAACCAGGGAAGTTCACGATTTGTGAAATTTTTTATTCTTTGTCATTTAATCATACAACGTCAATTTTGCCTTTTCATTTTCCTTTCTTATGAATTATTTGCTGTTTTTCAAATTTAAATCATATATATTTCTCTAGCATCTTTTGTTGTTGAATCCGTTATTTTCTATTCTTATTAAAATACTAAGGCAAGTATTGATATAATTTTTAGAATAATAATAATAATAATAATAATAATATATTTGTGATAAAAATTTAATTACCATAATGGTTTACAACTTTAACTATATTACCGTAATGCATAATAGTGTTGAATAGATGGACAAAATTTTGGCAAAAAAGAAACTAATATTATTACTAAAATAGTTTATTACATAATTTGACTAAAAAAAATAAGAATTATCTATGAAATTCATCTTATAGCTAATTGGATTTTTTTAATTATTTGTCCCTAATGGATTAGCGATAAATTTTTATTAACTACATAATTTATCTGTTGCTAATTTTTTTTTTTTTTTTATAGTTGACATGTCTGTAAGACTGTAATACATGGTACATAGACGATCATTTTGATACGAAATAAAATCCAAAGAAGGGGACACATAAAAATTCATCGAGCCTTTAAAATTATCTTGATTGTTTCATGCTGAGCTAGGCCATCCGCTACTTTATCAATTGAATATGATAAATATTCGTCATTTTCAAGAGTTTATAATTTGTTTAAATTTTATTTTCAAGAGCTTATATTTTTAAAAAAAATATACACATTGTTATAGGATACACGCGCATCGTGTGTATCCTAAAACTAGTTAACCTAAATATTCATGCACTTAATCACTTAAATTAAAATAATATATATANTATATATATATATAGTCTAAGCGGCTGGACAAATACCTATTTAGGTTAATTAATCTAGAAAAATTGGCCATTAGTGGCCCAAGCTTACTTCAGCAAAGCCCGGGTCAAACTTTTGTCCTAACAGACACGTCTACAAAAGTGTAGTTAAATATAATATTTGTGTATGACATTACTAAACTATCTAAAATTTGTTAGCGTCACTGTTAGATCTCCACGGTTTACCTACATTAAGCTGGTCAAAATGTTATTTTTATGCATGCGTGTAGAGCTGCTATCTACACATACACGCCGCTAGCTTTATACAGTTGATGGGATTAAATAGATCTTTCTTCAACTCCTATCCGCTTGAAATGCATCTAGATTCCAAATTTGAATTAAATTATCCAAACTTATTTCATGATAATAAGAGCCAAGTACCTCTTATTATCAACTCTACACTGAATTACTGCAGCAAATGGAATTTTATCAAATTGGTGAAGTCTTGACTTTACTTACAGGCTATAAGGCCATGTTTTTTTTTTTTTTTGGGCAACTTTTTTGGGTGCCAAAAGTATTTTTTTTAAAGTTAACGTGTATGGTCAAATTTTTAGAAGAAAAAAAAAATACTTTTGAGTATAACAGAATCTATTTTTTAGAAGCTAAAAAAGTAGTTTCTCTCAAAAGTGCTTTTAATTGAGAAAATATACTAAGAAACACCTTTTGAAAACTTGGCCAAACATTGATTGCTGCTCAACATTAGCCAAACACAAATTGCTTCTCACCAAAATCACTTTTGAGAAACATACTTTTTAAAATAAGTTACTCTCTCCGTTATAATTTATGTGAACATATATTACTTTTAGTCCGTATAAAAAAGAATGACCTCTTTGCATATTTGAAAATAATTTACCTTTATACAATAATATATAGTCACACAAAATATATGTCTTATTTTACACCACAGGTTCAAAAGTCTTTTTTTTTTCTTAAATTACATACTCAGTCAAATAAATTCACATAAATTAAAACGAAACAAATAGTAATTTTAGAAGCTGGGCCAAATAAGCTATTATTCTTTTTATTTTAAATAATTTCTACAATTTCATTTTAATAGGTTTCCTACTAGGGAATTTGGTTGAAAGAGTGAGGGAATGGTAAGGGTGTATTGTGGGCAGGCCTAGCCCGGGACAGGGCCCGCGTGCCAAACGGGCCAAACGGGCTGGTTCAAACGGGCCGGTCTCTAGTGGTGCAAAAGCCCATAGCGGGCCGGTCCTGACCAAATAGCCCGTGAGTCTTGGGCCCCAACGGTTTTTTTTTAAAGGGCCAACGGTCAGATTTTTAAAATCTAGCTGTTGGCCTTTAATTTTCAGCTGTTTGAAAGTTTAAAAAATAGCCATTTGGCCCTCAAACTTTGTTTTAACCCCAAACTTTTTATAAATACACTTTTCCCTATTCTCAACTATAAATACCCCCTCATTCTTTCATTTTTACTCACAAATTCATCAATCTCTCTCTATTTTTCTTCCATAATTGCTTGCTTTATTATTGCAATTTCGTGAAAATTTGTGAAGTTGGTGAATTGAAGTATTCAAGTCTTCAAGTCTTCAATAATATCCAATTTTCAAGAAGTTGTTCGTCAATTCAGTAAACTCGTTCCAACTTTTAAGTTTTAATATTATAGTTTTGTTTGTTTTATTTAGTATAATTATAATTAATATGGACTTTTCTTTGAAAAAAATATTTGGTGGTAAGGGTAAGGGAAAATCTAAAATTGGTGAATCTAGTCACCAAGCTACTACTCTTCCCCCAGTTACCCATCCTCCTCCACATGTTATTCTTGATAGTGATAACCCTTGTTTTCAATTTTCCGATAGTCAATTTTGCTATGATGTTGCACCAGGTCAACAATTAAATGAAGAAGTTATGAATGCTGTTTATCCTAATCAAACTATCTTTGAAAATGATGAGGAAATGATGATTTAGATTAAACGCAGCCGGATTTAGATGATACACCTACTAGTCCTATTAATAACCCAACTGATGCCCCGTCTGACCCTCCTGTAGTAACCCCTACTTTTAATAGAAAACCTTCTAAACGGCCCGAAACATCTCTTGTTTGGCACTTTTTTACTCAACTAAGAGAACAAAATAAGGCTAAGTGTAAAACTTGTGGGTCTTTGATGGCTCATAAATATACTGGCAACCGTAGCGGTACGAGTAGTTTGACTAGACACATATTGAAACACCTAGAGATAAAGCTAGATATTTACAAATGAAAGCTGCGGAAGAGGGGACAAGTGTAGATACTACGGTTAACCCTAGTACAGGTTCAAATCTAGTTCAACCGGAAATTAACACTGTTACCGGTGGCATTTTATATTATGATCCAAATAAAGATCGTGAAGAATTGGCAAAAATGGTTACTGTTATGTGCTTACCCTATAGTTTTCCTTCTAACCCTCATTTTGTGCATTATATTAGAAGAGTTTTTAATCCTACTTATAAAGGATGGCCTCGTGCAACCATAAAGAGCGATATTTATAAATATAAACATGAATATGAACAATATTTGCGCTATTTATTTACTCATATAGATTGTCGCATTGCTATTACTACTGATATTGGTAGAAGTGGTAATGACTGTGATTATCTAACTATTACAAATCATTGGGTAGATGAAGAGTGAATAATGCAAAAGCGCATTATTGCTTATAGAATAATTAATTCACGCCACACAGGTAAGTTTATTGCTAACACAGTTGCAGATATTTGTAGATATTTTTGCATTAGAGATCAAATAATGTCGGTTTCAATGGATAATGCATCTAGTGACATTAATGCTATAGGCTTGCTTACAACTATACTAAATCCTGCATTTAG
Organism: Nicotiana obtusifolia; assembly: GCA_002018475.1. Lineage (NCBI taxonomy): Eukaryota > Viridiplantae > Streptophyta > Magnoliopsida > Solanales > Solanaceae > Nicotiana > Nicotiana obtusifolia. The sequence goes on along the minus strand of MCJB01044587.1, from coordinate 77,644 downwards.
TAATATTTTTCATGTTAGATATATTTGTCATATTTACCATTTAATCGTCGGTGATTGTATGAAAGTTTTAGATGTAGAAATTGAAAAGGTTAAAATGACTCTTAATTGGCTTTTTTATTCAAACCGTAGAAGTAGACTTAGAGACTATTTTAAAAAATGTGATGAATTTGGCCTTAGAGAAAGAAAGGTTCCTAAACCTTGTCCGACTAGATATAAGCTATATATAAGGCACTACATATATATCTAATACATATAAACTATATATATATATATATATAAAATATATATAAGCTATATATATATATAAGGCAATATATAATTATATATACATACTATATATACTATATATATATTTATATAGATATATACATATATAAATTTATATTAGTATATACATATATAATTTTCAAGAAATTTTTCTAGATAAAAAAAATTTTAAAAAATAGCCCGGAACGAAAAAGCCCGTTTAGGCCAGCAGGTCCGGCCCATTTAGCCCGGGACCATCTGGGCTTAGGATCGCAGTGGGCCAGTTCCACTCATTTGGCCCGTTAGGCCCGGGACCGTTTGACCTGGGCCCGCCTCAGCCCGACCCGCCTAATCCCAGGCCCGTTTGGCCTATTTAGGCCCGGTCCCAGACCACAATATAGCCTTAGGGAATGGTGAAAGGAGTTGTACAAAAAAAAAACATAATGTCAATGTAATCCTCAGACGTCCTGGCACGGCGGCCCCATCGCTGCTTCCAACCATTAATATTGAAAATTGTAACGATCCGACTTGTCGTTTTAAAATTATCGTTTCGTTCGGTGGTTTAAGATCTCAAGAAGCTTCGTAATATGTGCTATGTTTTGTGTACAAGGTCGAGTTATTCGGATGATTCGGGATTAATAATTGAAAGAACAACTCTTGTTTCTAAAGCTTAAGGTAAAAGAGTTGATTGGAGTTTGAATTTTGTGTAAACGACTCCGGAATGTAGTTTTGATAATTTCGATAGCTCCGTATGATGATTTTAGACTTAGGAGCGCAACCGGATGTTGATTTGGAGGTCAGTAAGTCGTTTCGACGTAAATTGACAAAAGTTGAAAAATGAAATTTGAAAGTTTGACCGGAAATTGACTTTATCGGTATGAGGGTCGGAATCTGATTCCGGAAGTTGGAACAGGTTCGTAATGTAATTTATGACTTGCATGCAAAAATTTGAAGTCAATCAGAGTTGTTTTGATACAAATCGGCATCGATTTCGGAATTTGGAAGTTCATAGTTTATAGGCTTGAATTTGGATTGTGATTCATAGGATCGAGGTAGTTTTGATGTTGTTATGTGTGATTTGAGGCTTCGAGTAAGTACGTATTGTTTTATGAGACTTGTTGATATATTCGAACGGGGTCCTGAGTGGCTCGGGTGAGTTTCGGAACATTTCTAGGCCATTTTTAGTTGCTAATTTTTGGCTACAGCAGTGCGCATTGTGATCCTGAGGAATTGGACGCAATCGCGTAGAGTAAAATGGGAAATATTAGCCTGTGAATCGCGATCGCGGAAGGCTTTTCGTGATCGCGTAGAGGAAAATTCTGCTGCACTGACCCGATTTCGGAAGCTTATATCTTACAATCTATATGGAATTTGGAGATGATCCAAAAATAAAAGCTGTAGCTCTTTGTGCCTAATTTTTCGAAAATCAAACTGTTTGGCATTTGGAGTTATGTAGAAAAAGTTATGGTTGATATACTACAAGCTGTCTGGGAAGATTTTGGAAATGGCGAAGAAAAAATTTCTGCTGCACAGGGCTGTCTTCGAAAGCTTATATCTCGCAATCTATAAATAATTGTATCACGACCCAAAATCCTAACCTGTCATGATGGCGCCTATCGTGGTACTAGGCAAGCCGACATTTACGAAATAACTCCAACACTTTTAACATAAAATGGATTTAAGCAGTTTAAAACAATAAAAGATTTCATAAACGAGATGGAAACCCAAAATACAATGCGGAAATTCCCAACATTGAGGTGTCACTGAGTACATGAGCATCTATACATCATAAGTCTGGAAATATTGTCTATAATAAACTGAAACTAAATACAATAAGTGAAAAGATAGGGAAGGGAAACAAGGTCTGCGAAACGCCAAGCAGCTACCTCGATAGTCCCCTAGAGTCCGAACTCCACAACTCAGCAATCGCCGTGACCGGATGCACCTGGGTCTGCACACAAGGTATAGGATATAGCGTGAGTACAACTAACTCAGTAAGTAACAAGGCTAAATAAGGAACTGAAAGTAGTGACGAGCTTCACAGTTATAATTCAATTACAGTGATTTCAACATAAGAAAATAGGTATGCTCTCAAGTTCGATAAATTAGGTCAAACGGTTATTCCATAACAAGTTTAAGTTAAACAGAGTGTAATATCTTTCAGAAATTTCAAGACAGTGATATATCGCAGCTAAATAAAAACAATAATGAAATCAAATGTATCCTATTAGGGCCACAGTCACTCAGCCTTCCCATCCAATCAGCACTCGGCACTCGCATTCAGTAGGTACCTGCGCTCACTGGGTGTGTGTGCAAACTCCGTAGGGGATCCTTCAGCCCTAGCGCTATAATCCGCACGGACAACTCACGTGCTATAGTATAATATCTGGATCCGCACGGACAACTCACGGGCTACAGTGTAATATCTGGATCCGCACGGACAACACACGTGCTATAGTATTACTGTCTCACAATCAGGCCCTCGGCCTCACGCAGTTATGAATCTCTCCAGTCTCTCGGGCTCTCAGTAGTCATGAAAGTCAGCCCCAACAGAAATGATATAATGTATCAACAAGGAATAATAGAGACTGTGATAAAATAGTAAGTTAAACTATGACTGAGTATAAAACAGCAATTTAGTAGATAATTAAACATGTTCGTGAACTTTGTGGGTCCCCACAGTGCCAACACATAGTTTAAACATGATTTTCTAACATGATTTGTGGTTTAATTTCTCTACTACATGGGGAATGTACAGAAAACAACAGATTATACAACTACATGGTTCCATGAATTTTGACCAAGTCACGATTCCTACGGTGCACGCCCACACGCCCGTCACCTAGCATATGTGTCACCTCAAAACCAAATACATGACAGCAATACGGGGTTTCTCACCCTCAGAACTAAATTTAGAACTGTTACTTACCTCAATCCGAGCAATTCTCTACTCCAACACCTTCTTGCCTCGCGAAACGGCCTCCGAATTCCTCCAATCTAGCCATAAACAATGCGATATAATCAATATGGGATAAAGGAATCAACTCCATAAGAAAATGTTAAGCTATTAATCAAAATCAAAAATCGACTCAAAAGCGCCCCTCTCCCCCCCGGCCCACGTCTTGAAATTCGATAAAATTCACAAAACCCGAAAACCCACTCAACCATGAGTCTGAGTATACCAAATTTATCAAAATTCAATACTAAATCGTCACCCAAATCCCCAAATCAAACTCTCCAAATCCCCAAATCAAACTCTCCAAATCCCTAATCTCAAACTTCTAATTTACACCTTAGATATGTACCAACTAGATGGGAAAATCAATGGGGAAGCAAGATTATTAATCAAATGAGCACAAGGGACTTACCTCAAGAATTCCCTCAAAAACCCTCTCAATAATCGCCTAAAACGTGCTTGAAATGTTTGAAATGAAGCCAAAATCGCGAACCCTTGTTTAAATAATCTGCTCAGGCTTTTCGCTTCTGTGGTCCTCGCCTCGCATTTGCCCAACCACAAGTGTGGAATTCCTCGTCGCACCTGGGAGCCCTCCGCTTCTGCGCCCTTAACGCCGCATCTGCGACCACGTAGGTGCGGAAATAACCTTGCAACTGCGACCTCTGCTCACGTCCTCCCTAGCCTCTTCTGCGGCTCCCTTCTCGCTTCTGCGAGAACGCACCTGCGATCCCCACTCCGCAGGTGCAATTACACCAGAAGCTGGTGAGCTTCAACATTACCTCAAACTTCAAATCGATCTGATAACCATCCGAAATCAACCCGAGGCCCCCCGGACCTCAATCAAACATACCATCAAGTCCCAAAATACGATAGGAACTTAGTCGAGCCTTCAAATCACCTCGAACAACATCAAAAACACGAATCGCACATAGATTAAACCCTAATGAACTTTGAACTTCCAATATCTACAAATGACGCCGAAACCTATCAAAACACAGTCGATTGACCCCGAATTTTGCGCACACGCCATATTTGACATTACGGACCTACTCCAACTTTCAGAATCGAAATCCGACCTCGATATAAAAAAGTCCACTCTGATGTGCCGGGTAATTTCGGCACATTTTGATACTATTTGCTTAAAGTTTAACTTGTTTTACGTGCAAATTCTACTGATACTTATGTAATTTTAGTGTAATTGCAGTACATCGAGTGTAAGGACCCAGAAGTACTCTTACATTCAATATTCCTTTTCTTGATTATAACTACTCGATAGAATTACGGCTTAGTCGAGTATTACGCTAATTAGATAAACGTTTCACACCTATTCCCTGTGGGATTCGACCCCAACCTTGTTGGGTTATTATATTTGACACCGACCACTTACACTATTCTTAAGGTGTAATTTGAGCGTATCAAATTTTGGCGCTGTTGCCGGGGAATACGGTTCTGAAATTACTAATTAGTGTATACTTTACTATACGTCTAATTCCACTTGATTACCCGCTGTTTGTTTTGGTTGTTGTAGACAGGGATATATGTCAGACCATGAAGATGATGTGGAGGTAGAGGAGGAAGGAAATTCTTTTGCAGATATCGAGGAGTATATTGAGGATACAAACGCTATTGTACCTCCTGCTATTGGTGCTGCCACTTTCAAGGTGGAACATGGACTAATTCTGATGCTGAAAGCGGAGGGATTTTTCAGAAATTTCACTGATGACGACCCAACACAGCACCTCAGAAATTTCTTGGGTGTTTGCGCGATGCAAAAGCAGAACCATATCTCCGACGATGCCCTGAGGTTGAGATGCTTTAAGTATTCGTTAGCTAGGGATTCGAGGAAATGGCTTCAGAATCTTCCTCCGAATTCTATACGTTAATGGCCTGAACTTGTCCGAGCATTCTTGTCAAAATGGTTTCCACAAAGCAAGAAGTCCGAGCTCAGGGACAAAATTTTCTTCTTTAAGCAACTACCTGGTGAACAGTTACATAAAGCGTCGGATCGCTTCAAATTATACTTGGTGAGGTCTCCAAATCATGGTTTTCCAGATTCCATCTTGCTAGAAAAATTCTACATGGGTTTGGATCCTATGAACCAATCAATGGCGAAGAATGCAGCTGCTGGATCTTTTATGGATAAAACCTTCGCTAGGGTGACTCAGATCTTAGATAAAATGGCAAAACACAACCAAGCTTGGCATTCTGAGGATTCTACAGGCGGAATTGCAATTGGGTCTCCTTCTATGAACAACTTGATCAAGGAAAATCAAGAACGAGACCAAGTGATTGCAGAACTTGCCACAAATGTCAATGTGTTGACAAAGCTTTTCACAGAAAATCAGAAGAAGAAAGTAAATGTGGTTGAGAATATGCAGCCGGTGCAAAATGACGATTATGAAGAGGCAAATTATATTAATAATTCTCAAGGAGGGTACCAAAGGCAGCAGTACCAAGGTCAAGGCTCTCAAAATCAATGGAGACCAAACCCGCAAGGGCAAGGTCACCATCAATGGCGAAACGACCAAAGTGGCTCTAACCAAGGAAACTGGAACAATAATAATAGTTTTTCAAATCAAAGTTCCAACCCTTATATTCCTCCAAAGGGTCAGTATTCGAATCAGGGATCCTCTAGTGAGTCTAAATTGGAGAGCATGCTTGAAAGGATACTACAAAACCAAGAAAAGTCTGATAATTCCATGAAGAACATGACTGAGTTGGTTGGCTCTCACACTGCGGCGATTCAAAAGCTGGAATTGCAAATGAGAGATCTTTCTCGTGAGCAATATCCACAGCAGAAGGGAACACTCCCTAGACCCCCTCCTCCTTTCCCTCAGAGACTTGCGAGAAGAGTTGACGACAGCAAGTTTGAGAAGTTCTATGACATTCTCAAGCAGTTATTTGTGAATATACCATTCTTGGAGGCTTTTCAAGAAATGCCGAGTTTTGCCAAGTATCTAAAGGATTTGATCACGAAGAAGAGAACCACCAAGAATGAGGTGGTGAATATGACTCACGGGGTTAGCTCTATTATTGCTACAAATCCAATCCAGAAGAAAGAGGACTCAGGAGCATTTACTATTCCGTGCACTATTGGAATGCGCGACTTTGCAAAAGCACTTTGTGACAATGGGGCCAACATCAATCTAATGTCGCTTGCCATTTACAAACTAGCTGGATTAGGAATGCCAAGGCCGACGAGCGTGAGGTTGCAGATGGTTGACCGTTCAATCAAAAGACCAGTTGGTATTGTAGATGATGTGATTGTGAAAGTTGGGAAATTTCATATACCAGCTGACTTTGTAATTTTTGATTTTGCTGTAGACAAGGAAATCCCTATTATATTGGGGAGACCATTCTTAGCTACTGGAAGAGCCCTTATGGATTCGGAGCGTAATGAAATCAAATTCCGGGTGAACAACGAAGAAGTTACCTTCCAAGCTAGTAAGGGTATGAAGTTACCAACCGAGTACGAGAGCATTTCAGTAATTGGTATTGTTGATGAAGTAGATGATGCTGTGGAGATAAAGATGGAAGAGCACTGCTTAGGTGAAGCATTGGCAGCTATCTTAGTAAATTTCGATGGTGATGACATGGATGGCTTTATGGAATCGGTGAATGCATTAGAGGGATGTGGCTCCTACTCGTATACTCCACCAAAACTTTTCCTCGATTTGGAGAATAGAGCTACACCTCCTGCAAAGCCGTCCATTATCGAACCACCTCAATTAGAGCTCAAACCACTTCCTTCGCATTTGAGGTATAAATTTCTTGGCTTAAATAATACTTTACCGGTAATTGTTTCTTCATTGTTGAATGATGTGCAGGTGGACAGTTGCTGCAAGTTTTGAAGGAACATAGACAAGCCATTGGTTGGACAATTGCGGACATTCGGGGAATCCCTGCTGGAATTTGTGAGCATAAGATTCAATTAGAAAGTGGGACAAAACCGAGTGTGGAGCAACAGCGACGGCTGAATTCGTCAATGCAGGAAGTGGTGAAGAAAGAGATAATCAAATGGCTGGATGCTGGGGTAGTCTACCCAATTGCTGATAGTTCATGGGTGAGCCCGGTGCAATGCGTGCCAAAGAAGGGAGTGCATGACTGTGATCAAAAATGAGAAGAACGAGCTTATTCTAACAAGCACAGTAACTGGATGGAGGGTATGCATGGACTACAGAAAGCTAAATAGTACCACATGCAAGGACCATTTCCCTATGCCTTTTATTGATCAAATGCTTGATCGGCTAGCGAGAAAGTCCTTTTATTGTTTCCTTGACGGATACTCTGGTTATAATCAGATCAACATAGCTTTGGAGGAACAGGAGAAGACAACGTTCACATGCCCATATGGAACATTTGCTTTCAGTCGAATGCCATTCGGCTTATGCAACGCTCCAGTTACCTTCAAGAGATGTATGATGTCTATCTTCTCCGATATGGTAGAGGATTTTCTTGAGGTTTTTATGGATGATTTTTCGGTAGTTGGTGAAACTTTTGAGCATTGCCTGAAGAATCTGAAACAAGTGCTAAAGCGATGCGAAGAGACAAACCTTGTACTAAATTGGGAGAAATGCCACTTCATGGTGGATGAAGGTATTGTTCTGGGACATAAAATCTCAAGGCGTGGCATAGAGGTGGATAAAGCTAAAATAGAAATCATCTCTAAGCTTCCTCCACCCACTTCCGTAAAAGGTATCCGTAGTTTTTTGGGGCATGCCGGATTCTACAGGCGTTTCATTAAGGACTTCTCAAAGATTGCAAATCCAATGTGTAAACTCCTTGAGAAGGATGCCAAGTTCGTCTTTGATGAGAAATGCCTCATAGCTTTTGAGGAATTGAAGACAAAACTCACCACGGCACCTATTATTGTCACACCTGATTGGTCGCTTCCTTTTGAACTTATGTGTGACGCTAGCGGTGTAGCTATTGGAGTTATGCTGGGACAAAAACACAATAAGGTTCTTCACCCAATATACTATGCTAGCAAAACACTTAATGGGGCGCAGATAAATTACACCGTAACCGAGCAAGAACTGTTAGCCATTGCGTATGCATTCGAGAAGTTCCATGCATATCTATTGGGCTCTAAAGTAATGGTGTACACTGATCATACAGCTCTCCGTTATCTGATGGCGAAGAAAGATGCAAAGCCAAGACTAATCCGATGGGTTTTACTACTGCAAGAGTTCGATTTTGAAGTGATGGATCGAAAAGGAACACAAAACCAAGTGGCAGATCACTTATCTAGACTTGAAGAATCGGGAAGACAAACAGGAGAGCTGGAAATAAATGACGTATTTCCAGATGAACAAATACTGGCATTATCCAATTCCTTTGCACCGTGGTATGCAGACATCGCTAACTACATAGTCAGCGATCTTATTCCGGAAGGGTTGGAATATTACCAAAAGAAGAAGTTCTTGAGGGATTGTCGAAACTATTATTGGAAAGAACCTTTCTTGTTCCGTGTCTGTGTGGATAACATAATTAGGAGATGCGTGCCTGAGGAAGAGATGCTACAAATTCTGAAAGCTTGCCATGACTCACCGGTTGGGGGTTATCATGGGGGGAATAGAACAACAGCAAAGATCTTGGAATATGAGTATTACTGGCCGACCATTTATCAGGATGCTAATAAGTTGGTAAAATCTTGTGACCAATGCCAACGACAGGGCCCAATTTCTAGGAGGCATGAGATGCCTATGAACTTTGTAATGGAAATCAAACTATTCGACGTTTGGGGTATTGACTTCATGGGCCCTTTTATAAGTTCATGTGGGATGAAATACATCTTAGTGGCTGTGGACTATGTGTCCAAATGGGTAGAAGCCATTGCTTTACCAAACAACGAAGCTCGGGGTGTGACCGCATTTCTAAAGAAGAATATTTTCACCCGGTTTGGCACCCCGAGAGCCATTCTCAGTGATGGGGGTTCGCATTTCTGTAACAGAGTCTTTAAAGGTCTCCTTGACAAGTACGGGGTCAAGCATAAGTTTGCCACACCTTATCATCCACAATCGAGCGGTCAAGTTAAGGTATCCAACCGGGAGATAAAGAGCATTCTAGCAAAGACGGTGAATGCAAACAGGACCGACTGGTCAAAGAAGCTAGATGATGCTCTATGGGCATACCGTACAGCGTACAAGACCCCTATCGGTACATCCCCTTATTAGCTAGTCTTCGGAAAAGCGTGCCATTTACCTGTAGAACTTGAGCATAAGGCTATGTGGGCCTTAAAAAGATTGAACATGGACTGGGCGGAGGCTGGAGCTCTAAGGCTAGCACAATTAAATGAAATGGAGGAGTTCCGTCTTTACGCATATGAAAGTGCAGCAGTATATAAAGAAAGAATGAAATTCTTCCATGACAATAAGATCTTAAAAAGAGAGTTCAACGCAGGGGATCTGGTATTACTGTTCAATTCAAGACTAAAACTATTTCCGGGGAAATTGAAGTCTAAATGCTCTGGATCATTTAAAGTTGTTGATGTCTCTCCTTTTGGAGCTGTTGAATTAGCATCAGAGGATGGGCTCCGAACCTTCAAGGTAAACGGGCAAAGAATCAAGCACTACTTGGGAGCGGATGGAGAGAAACATTTGGTAGAGCAGCTGGCTCTAAAGGATGGTCCAAGCCCAACCTTGGAATGATTGAAGAGGCGTCTTAGCTTCGTCGTGCCGCGACGTTAAATCAAGCGCTTCATGGGAGCCAACCCATGTGTGGTAACATTTACTTTTATTTGTAGTTGTATCTTTATTTAAGTTTTAATATCATATTTGTACTTAGGGCTATTTGAAGGATGTGTTAAGATGTAGGAATTTGATAAAAGGACATAGAAATTGAAAAGGAGTTCGTGGAACTGCAGAAAAAAACAACAATGTGACAAATGCTACACAAATACGATCGCATTTTCAATATGCGATCCGCATTTGTGCCGCAAACTGAAGCAGAAAGTTGAGTATGCATAGCTTGCATAAATGCGATGAAGCACAGCAGTTCGCGGATCGCATTTGAGTTATGCGATCCGCATTCTCACCGCAAACAGGGACAGAGAATTTGGTTTAAAAGTACGATTTCAATGCGGTGAGGTAACCTATTATGCGATTTGCATTTACAATATGCGACGACTTAACCATCGCATACTGCCAGGTATGTGTTCGCATTCCCTCCTCTTATAAATCCTTCAGTCTAAGTATATAAATTAAAAAAAAAGAGAAAAAGAGAAGAGAGAACACAACAGAGAACGACAATCGATAGACATCATCGGAGAAAAGTAAATTGCAAGCTTACCAAACATCAAAGAGCCGATTAACAGTTGTCCTAAGTCCTCAAATCTTCTTCATAGGTATGTTCGACCTTTTCCCTATGTTAAATTTAATTTTGCAAGATTAGGTTTGATGTTTTGATGGAGTTTTTGAATTTTTGGGGGTGGAAGACAAGAATCTAGGGTTTTAATTCTTGAGGGATGAACATACTTGTGTATCTTAAGGTATTTGCGGTCCACAAAATCAAAATGTGGACCGCACTTTGACCGCATCCCTAAACCCTAGGTATCTGAGAAAGACAACAAATGCGGTGACTTTGCGATCGCATAATAGCTATGCGGACCGCAAAGCCACAGCAAACACGGACAGAACATTTGGTTAGCACCAGTAATTTCTATGGTGAATATGCGATCGCATATCTCGCTGTGCGATGAGTATGCGATCGCATTTGTGTGTACCCAACAGGCCTATGCACAAAGACATTCTGCGATGGTTATGCGATTCGCATAGTGGTTATGCGATTCGCATAATCCACCGCAGCATGCCATCTGCCTTGCACGCTTAGGAATGCGACGTGTTTGCGGTTCGCATAGTGGATATGCGACCGCAAACCACGTCTCATTTCTGTAAGTTTTTGTTGATTTTTCCTGTTTTGCTTTTCTCTAATGATGATAATGTCGCTTACATATCCTATTCATGCAGATATGGCAGCCAAAAAGCACTCTGTAAAGAGAAAACCAGTATCCGCTTCTACCTCAGCACAACCCACATGGGTAAGAGTGGAATCAAATGTGCCGAGCACCTCCCAGTCTGATGAGGAGGAACGCTTACCGGAAGCCGATTTAGTGGCTGAGGCCAGACGGAAACGCGGTGATGACCTTCAGCTTCGATTCGGGGTTGAAGGTTTCAGAACATTGTTCAGGGAAGGGCTAACAAAAAGGAAAATCTTGGAGGAGAAAAAGTTAAGCTTGAACGGATTACAGGAACAGTACCCACATATTCTCGAAAACATCAAAACGAGAAAATGGGAGTACTTCACTATGGACCCCAAAGAATACAATGAGTCAATGGTCCGAGAATTCTATGCATCTTACGGAGCTTCACGAACGGGGTACCATAGACGCAACAGAATATTCACCGGCATCGTCCACGTTCGGGGTAAGGCTGTGTTTTGCGACAGTGAGCATATTAATGAACTCTACTTCCCCGATTGAGAATCAGGCACAGCTGAGTACGTTGCCAAGTACTCCAACAGAGAACACGAACGTGGATGGATAGCGTCCGTAATTGCCAAGGGGACTCCTGCCTGGATTAACCCTGGAAAGAAAATCTACAAAGAAGACCTCACAAGGGAGGGAAAATATTGGCTAAACTTCGTCACCTCCCATTTAATACCGTCCAGAAATGAAATGGATATCAGTATTGAGAAGGCACTTCTCATTGCGTGTATTATGACTGGTATTAAAATTGATGTGGGGAGTCTCATTTTCCAGGAGATTGGCATCCGGGCAACGCAGCGGGCCACATCACTCCCCTTTCCGAGTTTGATCACATCCCTCTGCCAAGAGGTGAATGTTCCTTTCTTGCCACAAGCAGACAAACTCGGAAAGTCTACGAGGGATATTGATATCACTCATATAAGTGATTCTGCTACCCTACCAGAGACCCCAATTCAGGACATTGACTCCCAAAATCTACTATCTCCCCAAGATCCAAAAACCTCCACTGCTGCTGCAGAGACTGCACCCCCATCTACCACTGGTCCATCTTCTTCATCAATGCCAGCCCTTTCAAGACTCGGTCTAATTGCTCATCACGCAAATTCCAAAGTGACCAACTCTTGAAAACCCTGCCCCACCTGATCAAACAGGCCTTGACTCCTATTCAAACGTCAGTGACCGCTCTCCAACAACAACAAACATTGTTCGGAGATCGTTCGCACAAGCTTGAGTCTAGGGTTGAACAGATTGCAAGAGGTGAGGTTAGGGGTTTACCCCAGCTGAGGGAGGAAGTAAAATCCATGAAGACCGAACTCTAGAAAATGCAAAATCTGGAGTTCGACATAGCATCTCTCCTCCCCAATGAGGGTGACCAGGGTGCTGACATTGCTGCACCAGACTTGGGCCTGGACTTCACGGCGCTAATGGCAGACATTGCACCTTCGTCTGCTAAAGTGTCTCATCCTCCCGCTCCTCCAGTACCAGTAGATGCCACTGATGACGAGACATCGGGACAGTCATCAGAATTAGAAGGGGAAGAATCAGAGGATGCAAGTTCATGGTCCACTGAGGGTGATGACCCTAAGGAAAAGGGCAAAGCAATTGCTGCGCCAGCTGTGGAGGAAGAAGAGCACGCAGACACTGAGAGGGCCATCCAGCAATCGCTAGCGGACGTGGCTGCCCTTGCAGACTCATCAGCCACACAGCCACCAGTGGGCGAAGCTAGCAGCTCCGCGACCCTACAACCTACTCCAGATCAGTCCCACAGCCCTCCTGCAGCTCCAAAGGATGCCTAGGCTACTGAATCTCTTCGCGCAAATGCGCCCCAGGGAGCCCCTTGCATTCTATCTTCTTTTCTTATGCATTGGGGACAATGCATGATTTTGGTCGGGGGTGGTAGCCTTATCTGTGTATGTAATCTATTTTCTAGCATGTTTAGCGACATTTGATAATTGTACAATATGTAGTGATGATTAATGATTTATGTATATATGCTGTTATAGTTAAATAGTTAGTGAAATAAAGTCTGTCAATAAAATAATAAAGTTTGTCAATAAAATCCCCTTGTTTTTCTTTGCCGGGTTCTTTTTCAAGGGTGTAATAGTAGAACCAGATTTATTAAAATGAGATATATTGTCCCGGATGGTGAAAGTGTTTAGTATCAAGTATGTAAATCTGTGTGTAGATGACACCCTTGTTAACAAATCAAGTATGTGAATTTGAGGCTCACTCTGTAATTCTAGGTCTACCTAAAATCGTGTATGTATACACGAGAAAAGCCTCGAGTGACCAAATGTGAACTCTAAAGCTGTAAACTATGTTAACCGAACAGTTTGTGTACCAATGTGTGTGAGCTCCTTGTTTAAATAGTTCTTGTGTTCGCTTCTTCCATCTAGAACTTGACCGGTTGGTTTTTCGATGCCTATTATAAGTACACTGAGTTGGAGAGAGGATCTTAGGCATTCTTTGCTTATTTATGAAACATTTCTAGCCTTTTCAGCGTAACTGTGCATAAATAATATCACTAGTACCCTATTTGAGCCTTTTAGCCTTTTCCTTGGCCTCCGCATTACAAACCTTTCCCGTTCGTAAAACAATGATCTCTTTTGAACCCGTTCTTCCTTGAACATTGAGAACATGGCTAAAAGCCTAAGTTGAGGGTGTGAGTCAAAATGAAAATGGATAAGGCTGTGAAGTGAGGGTGAGAACCTATACCTCAAAGTGCTAATGTGAATTTATGAAAGCTCCAAAGAAAAAAAAGAAAGAAAGAAAGAGAAAAGAAACAGAAAAAAAAGGGAGACAATAGTTATATATGTTTTGCAATAATGGAGCTCTGAAATACATTAGAGAGGTATTAAGGTGGGTCCACTGTGGGAACTAAACGCCATTGAGGCTATATGGTTGAAAAGAAGCAAAATTTTAAAAGAAAGAAGAATGTAATTAGTGTTCAAGGAGGATGTAGCCACTCATATCTAAATATATATCCTACCCTTCCTTAAACCTACATTACAAGTTTACAAAGTCCTTATGTGATCTCCAACCGAGTGTTCTTAGAAGTAGGTGACGAATTAAAATAAGGGTAAGCCTATGGTATGGCATGTGGTGACACTTGAAATTTTGTTCTGAGAGTGAGTGTATTTGCACTTTAGTCCCTTTGTATTGCTAGGATAAATAATGTGAGAGTGGGACTTTCTTTCCAGTGAGGGCACATAAACTGCTAGGTTGATAGAAAGTTGGGTTTTGAGTAAAGCGTAAGTGTATTCAGCTGAAGGTAGCCTTAGTTACTTTGTCGAGTCTCAAAGTTCACGATCTGATTGATTGTCCTTGAATATACTGATGATTCAAGAAGGGTACAGTATTCAAAGAGATATACTTGAGATACTAACAACAAACACCGTCCATAGTCAGTATTGTTTCATGTTTGATAAGTAGAGTCTAGACTAGGATAGTATCGTTTTAGTTGCTTGAGGACAAGCAAGAATTTAAGTTGGGGGGTGTTGATGTGCCGGGTAATTTCGGCACGTTTTGATACTATTTGCTTAAAGTTTAACTTGTTTTACGTGCAAATTCTACTGATACTTATGTAATTTTAGTGTAATTGCAGTACATCGAGTGTAAGGACCCAGAAGTACAGAAAAGAGTTCAAAAGCCAACTGAAAACAAGAAAAGAAGTTAAGAGCATCGCAAATGTGAGTATGTGGTCGCAAACAGCACATGCGGACCGCATATTTCACAAACAGATCGCAGACAAGGACAGAACTCTGGGCAATTCTTCATGTCGAGAATGCGGTCGCAAATGTGACCGCAAAACAAGAATGCGAACCGCAAAATAGCAATGTGAAATCGCAAACGCAAATAGAGTTTCTGGGTGAAAATCAGAGTGAAGAATCGCATAATCAACATGCGGACCGCAAACCATATTGCGATGAAGGCAAAACTCTTGGGTTAAATATGCGACAGTCAATGAAGATTTGCGGTCCACATTTCTATTTTGCGACAGAAATGCGGTCCGCATTATTACAGCAGGGGCAAACTAGTCCGAAATTTGCCTCGGGTTTTGGGCCTCTATAAACAGGTTTAATAGGGTTTTGTGAGGGACAACTTGTCAGAATTGAGAATACAAAGTACGTGCAATTAACTAGTTTGAATTTTTGGAAGCTTTTGGGATCAATTACCTTCTATTTTTTAAGATAATGACAATTACTATTCTTTATTCTTCAATTTTCAGCATGAGTAGCTAAATTCAAATACTGAGGTTGTGAACCATAGATGGGTAGAATGTTGTTGAGATTTTGATATTGAATATGATTTTAATGGAAGATTGATATTTATTTATTTCTTGTTCTTCAAATGATTGTTAGTGGTTGCAAACATTAACGGACGCCAATTAATTCTATCTTATCTTGGAAAAGTGGGATAGAATTTGGTAGAAATAAATAACAAGGACTCAAGGCTTTAAACCTTGTTTAATAAAATCGTTTAGGAATAAGTCGGTTTTAATTTGGCATAATTGATTGTTCTTAATCACAACTCTTTTTTATTTGGAAAAATCATAAAGAGGATATATTATCCAATTATTGGGAAATATTGGATAGTAAATTAAACATCAATTGCATATCAAGAAAGTTTTCCATTGGAAACATTCAATATTAATATCAAGAGCATTCTACTACATTAAGGGGGACACAACATTGATTTCTTTAATTCATATTATTCACATTCACAATATTGCAATCAGTTTTCGTTTACTCTTACGTTCAATATTCCTTTTCTTGATTATAACTACTCGATAGAATTACGACTTAGTCGAGTATTACGCTAATTAGATAAACGTTTCACACCTATTCCCTGTGGGATTTGACCCCAACCTTGTTGGGTTATTATATTTGACACCGACCGCTTACACTATTCTTAAGGTGTAATTTGAGCGTATCACACTCCCGGTCAAACTTTTCCAAAAATTCCAACTTTCGCCATTTCAAGCCTAATTCCATTATGGACCTCCAAATCACAATCCATACACGCTTCTAAGTCCAAAATGACCTAACGGAGCTAACATAACCATCAAACTCCATTCAGGAGTCATTTACTCAAAGATCAACATCGGGTCAATCATTTCAATTTAAGCTTTCAACTTTGAGACTAATAGCCTGTTTGGCCAAGCTTTTTTCTTGGAAAAAGTGTTTTTTCCCCTCAAAGTTAAGGTATTTGGCCAAGCTTTTTTAAGATAAAAAAGTGATCTTAAGTAGAAGCAGAAGCAGAAAAAAATAGCTTCTCCCCAGAAGCACTTTTTTGAAAAGCACTTTTGAGAAAAATACACTTAGAAGCACTTTTTAAAAGCTTGGCCAAACACTAATTGTTGCTCAAAAATGCTTTCCAAGTTAATTAGCCAAACACAAACTACTTTTCACCAAAAGTACTTTTTTGAAAAACACTTCTCAAAATAAGCAAATTTTAGAAGCTTGGCCAAACAGGCTATAAGTGTCTCATTTCATTCTGAAATCTCACCGGACCCGAACCGACTACCCCGGCAAGTCACATAATAGCTATAAGGTACAAAATGAGCAGTAAATGGGGGAACGGGGCTACAACTCTCAAAACGACTGGCCGGGTCGTTACATCCTCCCCCTCTTAAACAAACGTTTGTACTCGAACGGGTCTAGAAACATACCTGGAGTCTCAAATAGGTACGGATATCTGCTCCGCATCTCCCACTCGATCTCCCAAGTAGCCTCCTCGACTGGCTAACCTCGCCACTGCACCTTCACTGAAGCTATGTCCTTTGACCTTAACTTCCGAACCTGCCGATCCAAAATAGCGACCGGCTTCACATCATAAGTCAAATCACCGTCCAACTGTACCGTGCTGAAATCCAAAACATGAGACGGATCGCAGACATTCTTCCCGAGTATAAAAAACATGAACCACTGGATGCACACTCGACAAACTAGGTGGCAAGGAAAGCTTGTAAGCCACCTCCCCAATCCTCTAAAGTACCTCAAATGGCGTAATATACCGAGGGCTCAACTTGCCCTTCTTCCCGAACCTCATAACACCCTTCATGCTGAAACCTTGAGCAGTACCTTTTTCCCAACCATGTAAACAACATCACGAACCTTCCTATCAACATAACTCTTTTTTCTAGATTGCGCCATGCGAAGCCGCTCCTAAATCATCTTAACCTTGTCCAAAGCATCCCGGACCAAGTTAGTACCTAACACCCTAGCCTCACCGGGCTCAAACCAACCCACCGGAGATCTACATCGTGTCCCATACAAAGCCTCATATGGAGCCATCTGAATGATTGACTGGTAGCTGTTGTAGTAGGCAAACTCTGCGAGTGGCAGAAACTGATCCCAAGGACCCCCATAATCAATGACACAAGCCGTAGCATATCCTCCAATATCTGAATAATGTGCTCGAACTGTCAGTACGTTGGAGGGTGAAATGCGGTGCTCAACTCAATCTGGGTACCCAACTCTCGCTGCACAACTCTCCAAAAATACGATGTGAACTGTGTGCCCCGATCTGAAATGATGAAGATTGGCACGCCGTGGAGGCGAACAATATCTCGGATGTAAATCTCAGCCAACTGCTCTGAAATATTAATAGTCCCAACTGGAATGAAGTGCGCGGACTTGGTCAGCTGATCCACAATCACTTAAATAGCATCGAATTTCCTTGAAGTCTGTGGGAGCCCAACTACAAAATCCATGGTCATCCGCTCCCATTTCCACTCTGGAATCTCTAGTCTCTGAAGTAATCCGCCTGGTCTTTGATGCTCATACTTCACCTGCTGACAGTTGAGGCACCGAGCTACAAACCCCACTATATCCATCTTCATTTTTCTCCAATAATAATGCCTGCCTCAAGTCCGGATACATATTCGCGGCAACCGGATGAATAGAATACCGCGAACTATGGGCCTTCTCAAGAATCAACTCACATAGCCCATTTACATTAGGCACACAAATCAGGCCTGCATCCTTAATACTCCATCATCCCCAATAGTAACATCTCTGGCATCACCGTGCTGAACCATGTCAAGGACAAGCAAATAAGGGTCATCATACTAACGCTCTCTAATGCGATCATATAAAGAAGACCGAGAAACCACATAATCTAGAACCCAATTGGGCTTCGAGACGTTTAATCTCACGAATTGGTTGGCCAAGGCCTGGACATCAACTGCAAGAGGTCTCTCACTAACAGGAATGAACCCTAGGCTACCCATACTCACCGCCTTTCTACTCAAGGCGTCGGCCACCATGTTGGCCTTCCCGGGATGATACAGAATAGTGATATCATAGTCATTTAGCAGCTCCAACCATCTCCGCTGCCTCAAATTTGGATCCTTCTATTTGAACAGTGCTGGAGACTCTGATGATCCGTAAACACCTCACAAGATACACCGTAGAGATAATGCCTCCAAATCTTCAATGCATGAACGATGGTAGCTAACTCTAAATCGTGGACAGGGTAGTTCTCCTCATGAGGCTTCAATTGACGCAAAACATAAGCAATCACTCTACCCTCCTGCATAAAGGCACATCCAATGCTGATCTGAGAAGTATCACAATACACTGTATAAGAACCAGAAGCTGAAGGTAGAACTAGAACTGGAGCTGTGGTCAAGGCAGTCTTGAGCTTCTGGAAGCTCTCCTACCACTCATCCGACTATTTGAAAATAGCACCCTTCTAGGTCAATTTAGTCAAAGACATTGCAATAGACGAGAAATCCTCCACGAAGCGACGATAGTAACCGGCCAAGCCGAGAAAGCTTCGAATCTCCGTAGCTAAGGACGGTCTAGGCCAACTTTGAACCGCCTCTATCTTCTTTGGATCCACCTGAATCCCCTCACTGGACACCACGTGCCCCAAGAATGCCTGTGAACTAAGCCAAAACTCACATTTTGAGAACTTAGCATAAAGCTTCTCCTCCCTCAACCGTTGCAACACAATCCTCAAATGCTGGGCATACTCCTCCTGGCTGCGAGAGTACACTAGGATATCATCAATGAACACTATGATAACCGAGTCAAGATAAGGCTAAAATACACTGTTCATCAGGTGCATGAACGCTGCTGGAGCGTTGGTCGTCCCAAAATACATCACAAGGAACTCATAATGATCATAACGGGTCCTAAATGTTGTCTTTAGAATATTCGAGTCTTGAATCTTTAATTGGTGATACCCAGACCTTAAGTCAATCTTAGAGAACACCCTCGCTCCCTGAAGCTGGTCGAATAGATCGCTAATACACGGCAAATGATACTTGTTCTTGATTGTAACTTTGTTCAATTGCTTGTAATTAATGCACATCCGCATGGTACCATCCTTTTTCTTCACAAACAGGATGGGTGCACCCCAAGGAGAAACACTAGGCCTAATAAACCCCTTATCAAGGGGTTCCTGAATCTGCTCTTTCAATTCCTTCAACTCAACCGCTGCCATACGATAAGGTGGAATAGAAATGGGCTGAGTACCCAACACCAAGTCAATACAAAAGTTAATATCCCTGTCGGGCGGCATGCCCGACAAGTCTGCAGGAAACACATCTAGAAAATCTCGCACCCGGAACTGAATCAATAGCAGGAGAAACAACACCAACATCCCTCATAAAGGCCAAATAAGACAAACAACCCTTCCCAACCATCCGCTGGGCCTTCAAATATGAAATCACTCTCCTAGGAACATAGTCTAGAGAACCTCTCCACTCGATCCTTGGCAACCCTGGCATTTCCAACGTCACGGTCTTAGCGTGACAATCCAGAACAGCATGACATGGAGACAACCAATCCATACCCAAGATCACATCGAAGTCTACCATACTAAGCAATAAGAGATCAACTCTAGTCAACAATCCCCCTAAAGTCACTGCACACGACTGATATATATGGTCCACGACAATAGTATCGCCCACTGGCGTAGATACACGAATAGATGAAACTATGGACTCACGGGGCATATCCAGATAATGAGCAAATTACAATGATACATACGAATAAGTGGAACCAGGGTCAAATAATGCAGAGGCATCCCTATGGCATACTAAGACAATATATGTGATCATTGCATCTGAGGCAACAACATTTGATCTGGCAGGGATAGCATAGAATCGAGCCTGATCGCCACCCGATCGGCCTTCCCCCTTAGGGAGACCCCTAGTAGACTAAGCCGCACCCGAGCTAGCTGAGTGGGTGGTGTAACTACTGGTGCTGGTGCCATCTGCCAAAAACTCTACTGTGGAGCCCCACTCAAGAACCTAGGGCAATTTCTCTTGATATAACCGAAGTCTCCACAGTCAAACAACCCCTCCATCTGACAGATCTGCTGCTCCTGATAAGCCGAGGAACTACCTGTAGAAACCTGAGCGGATGAGGCATGGTGAGAACTCTGCGATGGTAGTACACTGAATGAAGATTGGCCTGAGTGAGCACTGTAAGAACCATGACTAGCTGATGCACCACGATGAGTTGGATGAGTCATCTGAGCGGGCCTATAAGGACGACCCTTGCTGTGGTAGGACTACCCCCAGAAGGCACACCACCGAAATCGCCTGAACCTTGAGGCCGCTTAGCCTCCCTCTCACCACGCTCCTGGCTATGACCATCTCTATCTGCCGAGCAATGTCAACCACCTCGTCAAAAGTAGCACCAGATACCCTCTCCCTAGTCATATGCAACCGCAGCTGATACGTGAGGCCATCAATGAACCTCATGATCCTCTCCCTATCAGTGGGAACCAACCAAACTGGAGAGCTAAATCAGAAAACCTCATCTCATACTAGGTCACAGACATGCCATCCTGCCGAAGCTGCTCAAACTGTCTGTGCAGCTCCTCCCTGCGAGACTACGACACGAACTTCTCCAAAAAGAGAACGGAGAACTCCTTCCATGTAAGTTGTGCTGCACCGACTGGCCTGCGTCTCTCATAAGCCTCCCACCATCTAAAGGCAGCCCCAGAAAACTGAAAAGTAGTGAACGAGACCCCACTGGTCTCTAGAATACCTGTTGTACGAAGCATTCGCTGGCACTTTTCCAAGAAGCCCTGGGCATCCTCCGACTCAGCACTTCTAAATGATGGAGGCCGAAGCCTCCCAAATCTCTCAAGCCTCCTCTACTCATCATTAGCCATAATTGGGACCAACAGCTTTAACCGGCCGGGCGGGTAGTACCTCCAGTGTCTCAAGTCCTTGCATCGCCTGCTCTGGAGTACGGGTCACGAGAGTATGAGTACCTCCCCCGGCCTGAGAAGTGGCTGGGGCGGCCTGAGTCGAAACCACCTGAACAAGGCTAGTGCAAACCGTCAATATTTAGGCCAACGCCTCTTGAAGGCCTAGAATCACAATGGGCACAAATGGTGCCTAAGCTGGTCCCACTGGCTCAACTACATCTGGAACCTACTCCTGAGCCGGAGCAACTGGTGGATCTGCAGGTGCTGCCCTAGCTGTTGTATGAGCAGCACGTCTGCCCCTGGCACGGCCCCTACCGCGACCTCGGCCACTCGTGGCCCTAGCTGGTGGTACTGGTGGCTGTCCATCCTGTCTGGTAGCACGTGTCCTCACCATCTGTGAGAGAATAGAATACAGAAGCTTAGTTATCGGAACTAACAGATCCACACGACAAGAATACAATAATGTGAAATTTTCATAAGGGTTCGGCAGCCTCTCGAAGATAAGTACAGGGGTCTCCATACTGATTCGCAAGGCTCTACTAACCTGCTCATGACTCGTGAGACCTATGTAACCTAGGCTCTAATACCAACTTGTCAGGACCCAAAATTCTAACTTGACGTCATGGCACCTATCGTGGTACTAGGTAAGCCGACATTTACGAAATAACTCCAACACTTTTAATAGAAAATGGATTTAAGCAGTTTAAAACAATAAAAGATTTCATAAACGGCATGGAAACCCAAAATACAATGCGGAATCCAACATCGAGGTGTCACTGAGTACATGAGCATCTATACATCACAAGTCCGGAAAATACTGTCTATGATAAACTGAAACTAAATAAAATAAGTGAAAGAAAGGGAAGGAGAAACAAGGCACGTGAAACGCCAAACAACTACCTCGATAGTCCCCGAGAGGAACATCACAATTCAGCAACCGCCGTGATCGGATGCACCTGGGTCTGCACACAAGGTGGAGGGTGTAGTATGAGTACAACCAACTTTGTAAGTAATAAGACTAAATAAAGAGCTGAAAGTAGTGAAGAGCTTCACAGTTATAGTACAATTATAGTGATTTCAACATAAGAAAGTAGGTATGCTCTCAAGTTCGATAAATTAGGTCAAACGGTTATTCCATGACAAGTTTAAGTGAAACAGAGTGTAATATCTTTCAGAAATTTCAAGACAGTGATACATGGCAGCTAAGTGCAACAATAATGAATCAAATACATCCTCTCAAGGCCACAATAACTCAGCCTTCCCATCCGATCAGCACTCGGTACTCAAATGATGCACGGACAACTCACGTGCTATAGTATAATATCTGGATCCGCACGGACAACTCACGTGCTGCACGGACAACTCACATGCTACAGTATAATATCTGGATCCGCACGGACAACTCACGTGCTATAGTATTACTATCTCACAATCAGACCCTCGGCCTCACTCAGTTATGAATCTCTCCAGTCTCTCGGACTCTCAGTAGTCATGAGAGTCCGCCCCAACATAAATGATATAATGTATCAACAAGGAACAATAGAGGCTGTGATATAATAATAAGTAAAATTGTGACTGAGTACAAAACAACAATTTAGCAGATAATTCAACATGCACACGACCTCTGTGGGTCCCTACAGTGCCAACACATAGTCTAAACATGATTTTCTGACATGATTTGTGGTTCAATTTCTCTACTACATGGAGAATGTACAGATAAGAACAGATTATACAACTACACGGTTCCAAGGATTTTGACCAAGTCATAATTCCTACGGTGCACGCTCACACGCCCGTCACCTAGCATGTGCATCACCTTAAAACCAAATACATGACACGTAATACGGGGTTTCATACCCTTAGAACCAAATTTAAAACGGTTACTTACCTCAATCCGAGCAATTCTCTACTCCAACACACCCTTGCCTCGCGAAACGGCCTTCGAATGCCTCGATTCTAGCCATAAACAATGCGAGAATCAATATGGCTAAAGGAATCAACTCCACAAGAAAATGTTAAGCTATTAATCAAAATAAAAAATCGGCTCAAAAGCCGCCCCCCCCCCCCCCCCCCCCCCCCCCCCCCCC
>MCJB01044587.1:26378-54132 GCA_002018475.1 Nicotiana obtusifolia | reverse complement strand
CCCCCCCCCCCCCCCCCCCCGGGCCCATGTCTCAAAATTCAATAAAATTTACAAAATCCAAAAGCTCACTCAACCATGAATCTAACCATACCAAATTTATCAAAATCCAACATCAAATCGTCACTCAAATCTTGAAATCAAACTCTCCAAATCATTAACCTTAAACTCCCAATTTACACCTTAAATGCACACCAACTAGGTGAGAAAATCAATGGAGAAGCAAGATTATTGATAAAAAAATGAGCACAAGGGACTTACATCAAGAATTCCCTTGAAAACCCTGTCAAAAATCGCCTAATCCGTGCTTGAAATATTTAAAAAATGAAGCCAAAATGACGAATCCTTATTTTAATAATCTGCCTAGGCTTTCCGCTTCTGCGGATACTTAACCGCATCTGCGGTGCCGCAAAAGTGACCAAACTTCGGTGAACCACTGGAGCTGTGCCTCCGCTTCTGCAGTCCTCGCCTCGCATCTGTGCAACCGCAGGTGCGGAATTCCCTATCGCACCTACGAGCCCTTCGCTTCTGCGCCCTTAACGCCGCATGTGCGACCATGCAGGTGCGGAAATAACCTCGCACCTGTGACCTCTGCTCACTTCCTCCTGGATGCTTCTGCGGCTCCCTGCTCGCTTCTGCGAGAATGCACCTATGATCCCCATTCCGCAGGTGCGATTACACCAGAAGCTGGTGAGCTTCAGCATTACCTTAAACTTCAAATCGATCCGATAACCATTTGAAATCAACTTGAGGCCCCCGGGACCTTAACCAAACATACCATCAAGTCCCAAAACACGATACGAACTTAGTCGAGCCTTCAAATCACCTCGAACAACATCAAAAACATGAATCACACATAGATTCAATCCTAATGAACTTTGAACTTCTAATATCTACAAATGACACCAAAACCTATCAAAACACGTCGGATTGACCCCAAATTTTGCACACAAGTCACATTTGACATTACGGACCTGCTCCAACTTTCGGAATCAAAATCCAACCCCGATATCAAAAAGTCCACCCCTGGTCAAACTTTTCCAAAATTTCCAACTTTCGCCATTTCAAGCCTAATTCCACTACGGACCTCCAAATCACAATCCGGACCCGCTCCTAAGTCTAGAATCACCTAATGGAGCTAACAGAATCATCAAAACTTCGTTCCGAAGTCGTTTACTCAAAGATTAATATCTGGTCAATCATTTCAACTTAAGCTTTCAACCTTGAGACTAAGTGTCTCATTTTATTATGAAATCTCACCAGACCACAACTGACTACCCTGGCAAGTCACATAACAGTTATAAGGTACAAAATGAGCAGTAAATGGGGAACGGGGCTACAACTCTCAAAACGACCGGCTGGATCGTTACAAATTGAGAGATAATCAAAATATGAAAGTTGTTGTCCTTGATGTCTAGTTTTCAGAAAGTCAAACCATTTATCATTTGGAGTTTTGTCCAAAAGGTTATGACCATTATACTAGAGGCTGTCTGGGAAGAGTTTGGAAATGGCTGTTGAGGAATTTGTTCATCGCGAACGCGAGAGAAGGGTCGCGAACACGAAGAACAAACCCCTGGGCAGCAGAATAAAGTCAAAAAATGAATCTTCGTCTCATTCTTCCATTTTTGGACGAAGAAAGCTCGGGTGAGGCGATATTTCAAGAGTTTTTCAAGGAAAACATTGGGGTAAGAATTCCTAACTCAATTTTGGTTAAAATACATGAATCTAATTGTTGTTTTTATTATGAAATTAGTGAATTGAGTTGAAAATGGTAGAAATTTTCTATACCTTAAATTGAGGATTTGGAGATCGATTCGTTATCGGAATTTGATAAAATTGGTATAGTTGAACTCGTATCGGAATGAGTGTTCGAATTTCGTGAAAATTCTGTCAGGTTCCCCACGTCGACTTTCGGGTTGACTTTTTAGAATTACATTTTAAGTTGACGTTTTATTATCCAAAATTATTTTTGATGAATTTTAATGAAGTTATGTAATTAATTTGGCTAGAATTTTGAGCTGTCCGGAGGTCATTTCACGCAAGAAGGCTATTCTGGAATATCGGCCTAACTTCAAAAAGTAATTATCTTGTCTAACATTGAGTGAGGGAATTATCCCTTAGGCATTGAGTCGTATGTGCCATTTGTGTAATGTGAAAGCCGTGTACGCGAGGTGACGAGTACGTACTCAGGCTTATATGTGCAAATTTATTGGTTTAGAGGCTTAGGCATTTTTTATGTATTCAAATGGAAATTGTTGACACTTATTGATTCCTTTATTTGTTGTGCCTCATTTCTTGTTTGCCGAATTTGTTTTTATATGATCATTTGGTGTGATTGTCACTTTGATTTTTATGTGAATCCCGTGTGTTTGTTGAGTTGACATTTACTAGAGATAATTTCATTATGGATTATTCATCTGCAAATAATTAATTAAATAGGTTTAAAAAGAGGCATTAATATATTTATCAAAAACTTGATTAAAGAAGGCGTTGTTCTTGCTGAGTAACTTTTGCATCCTTGTTGTTGTTTTTGAGATTTTATATACATTGTATTGAGCCGTGGGCTATATGTTATAAAATTAATTGATTTTGTTGTACCTTTGGAAAGGTTGCGGCCTACGGGCAATTTGTAAATACGAGTTGATTATGTTATGTTTTTGAGATAATATTATGTGTGAATTATTGTGTGATTTGGGTTACTGTTATACGACGTATAAGGGTGGCATCCCACTGTTGATATTATGCGGGCATAAAAATGGCATTTCACTATTCTTATGTGTGTTGGGATATTGTCTGGATGGAGTAATAAGGGAGGCTATTAAACGGAGCGATAAGGGAGGCTGTTATAGGTATGATGAGGGTGGCTATAGGAGCGATAAGGGTGGCTATAGGAGCAACAAGGGTGGCTATTGATATTGTCAGGGCGGAGGGATAAGAGAGGCTATTATAAGAGTGATAAGGGTGACTCTTGTCAGGGATGTTATGTGATGATGTGAGGTTATTGTGCTGGTGATTTTCACGTGATGTTGTGATTTCCTTGTGATTACTTTTATATCTTGTGCAACTTGTTTTGTTAATTCAGCAAATTTGATAATAGTCTGATACATGTTGAAGTTGTGAGCCTGTGGCTATTACCAGGCGAAATATATTATTGGCACGTGAGTTGTCCATATTTTGTGGTATGAAATGTAGGCACGAGATGCCGTGGGTATATAATGATTATGATATTGGCACGTGAGTTGTCCGTGCAGTTGTGAAATGAGATGTGGGCACGAGTCGCCGTGAGTAAATGATGATTTTATCATTGGCACGTGATTTGTCCGTGCGGATCTTATATATTAATATTTTGGCACGTGAGTTGTTCGTGCAGTTGTGATAGAAATATGGGCACGAGGTGCTGTAGAAATATGAAAGTGGGCTGAAACCCGTGTTACGAAAATATGAAAGTGGGCCGAGACCCGTGTTTTATGATTATGAAATGAGGTGTCACATAGTGACTTTTATTTGAAAGAATTATATTCAAAGATATTTATTTGAAAGAATTATATTCGAAAGATATTTGTTTGAAAGAAGTATATTCGAAAGATAGTTATCTAAAAGGATTATATTCAAAAGATATTTATGGGAAAGAAGTATATTTGAAAGAAATTTATTTGAAAGAATTATATGTAAAAGGTTTATAATTGAAGGACTTGATTAATTGGTTGTACTTGTACTCCTTATTTGTTTTAGCAATAATTATGGTATTCTTGTGCCTTGCTGTTTATATCACTGATTGATTTTTGTTGCTACCGTTGCTAGTTGTTTTCCAGTTCTATTGAATAATGCTATATTGCACAGGTTATTTGAGTAGTGAGTGTCTTGACTGTACCTCGTCAATACTCCATCGAGGTTAGTCTTGATACTTACTGGGTACCGACTGTGGTGTACTCATACTACACTTATGCATATTTTTGTGCAGAGCCAGGTATTGGAGATATCAGATTCGGACAGAGATTATAGTGTGATCGCAAGGATTCAAGATAGGGCTACTTGGTTGCAGTCCCTTGGGGTCTTTCCATTTTATTGTACTGTCAAATCTTATTCAAACAGTATTGTATATTTGATCCTTGAGATCATTGCATGTATTCAGTTAGAGTTTGTGACTCAGTATTACCAGTCTTGCGAGGTGGTTATAATTGTTTGTCGCTTTTGGTTTTGACACTTGTATTAAATTATTTGTTTAAAAAAAATGGCTCGAAATGTAATTGTAATCCGCTTACCTAGTCTTAGAGACTAAGTGCCATCACGACGCCTGTGGTGGGATTTTGGGGTCGTGACAAAAATTTAGTATCCTACAACTTAAGAGTCTGAAGAAAAAGTACTAATCCACACAGGTGGAGCTAGCCTATTAGTTGTGTGTTCAGTCGAACCTAATCAGTTTTATTTAAACATTCAATTTATATTAGTAAATTTATTAAATATACATAAAAAATATTTAATTATGAACCAAGTAACTAAGACGAGCTATAAATTTCGTGACAAATTTAGAATCCATAAACTTAAATCTTAGCTCCGCATCTGCATAATCTAAACTTAGTTGCATTGCTTTCTAATTTTTTCATCCAAAACAAATATTTTTACATGTCACAAGCAGGGGCGGATCTATATGGGAGAGGGTGAGTTCACGTGAACCCCTGCTCCCCTCCCCTAGACTATGTATAGCACTGGTATTTTGCTGATTTTATTCTTAAATAAGCATGTGTGAACCATGCGCAAGTAAGCACTTTGGCTTAGTGCTCAATGAGTGCACCTTCGCTCCCCAAGGTTAAGGGATTGATCCCAGCTTGCTTCGTAGACTTTTTAATTAAAAATACTTCTTCTTTTGCTTTTTTTCTTTTTTTAGAAGTACATAAAAAAAGATCTACATAATAGGATGAATGAAGAAGTTTTAATGATTTTTGGCTTGCTACATATAACGGAAGATATTTGAAACTATAAATAATAATACTATTATTGATTGTTCCTACAGTATGAAAAGTCGAGGACATAAATAATGCTAATAATATTAACTAGAGTTTGCTCGCCAAGGGTTATCGCAAAAAAAATTATATTGTCAAATCATATATTAATTTAATGATAGTAATGCACTTACGCTCTTATAATGATAATGATGCACCAGCGCTCTTAAAATCCTAGATACGCTTTTGGTCATAAGTATCCTGTAACTTAACAAAAGTTCAAAAAAATTTACCATAAACACAGTGCTATAACTTCATTAAAACAAACCACTCGTCGTAAACCATCTGATCCACCAAAAAACCTGCATTGTCAATAAGTTTAACGTGAATAGTTAGAATAGAATATTAGGGCCTTAAAATAAAAATTAGGGCCAATAAGAAGTACAACACATTTAGTATAGCAGCAGTCATAGGTCGCACAAAAGTAGAAGCAGACTCGCTAAACGAAATGAGCCACGTGAAACTCTTTGTTACCATTGGCCATGTCTCTGCCAGACGTTTTAAAGATAATATAGATTGACGTGACCTGCTCATATAACTTCCTAATCCTGTCACTAATTAAGATTTTGATGCTCACTGTTGCACTAATTATACAGGAATCTTTCTTTTAAAAAAACTAAAGATAAGTACCACAAGATAATAGAAATATGTTTCTGAAGTGTCTAACAACTCTTTGTGCAATAAAATAAAGTGTAATCCCATATCTGGCCCTGAATTAGTGGTCTCTTTATCTTTGCTGTTGCTTTCTGAGATGAGATTACTAAAACAAGATAAAAGTGAGGTTTTGCCCGGTCTTTTACTTTGTTTTGTTTACTGTTTTTGTGCTTTTCCTTTTCTTCTTTTTTGTGTGGGTAATATAAGACTGATGGAAAGAGACATATGGAATAATTAGAGAACAATGATCAATATGGAAATATTGGGTTCTGTGATCAGAAAATGAAGATTGATACATCAACCCAAAAATAAAGATCCTTCATATCTTGGTTCTTCTATTTATGTATTTCTAGGAATCCAATTGCTTAATTTTTCTTCTTAAGATTGTTCTATCTTCATCCTCTTTCCTTTTTCATCCTTGGGTTCTGGGCTTCTTTTGTGTTATTAGCAAATTCTCAATACCTTCATTAATTCTTTTCTAGCTGAATGTTTTTTCTAGGATTTTCGAGCTATCACAGTTTTTGTTTGTAAGTGTAGATTTTCACAGCTAGGGTTTTCCAGTCATTTGCAACTTTTTTTTTGTGGCTGTGAAAACTTCAGTTTCTGAAATAGATTTCTTTAGGGTTTTGAAGTTCTTAGCATTTATTTTGCAGATTTACTTTTTTCTTCCAAGAATCTTTCGGCTTGTGAATTTCTTGGATATTCAGCTTTGCACTTCTCTTTAAGCTTTTGGATAGCAGCTTCTTCTTTCACGGCTAGCTTTTCAGCTAATTAATTAGCTAGCTATACCTTAATTTATTGGTAAATTTTTTCTTAATCTTGGATGAGTTTCTTTCATTTTAATTTTGAATTACTCCTAATTAGGAGCTTTTGCCATTGACTAAATTAATTGTGCAGAAAATAAAAATGGTGAGAGGAAAGGTACAAATGAAACGAATTGAGAATTTAACAAGCAGGCAAGTAACCTTTTCAAAGCGCCGGAATGGACTTCTGAAGAAAGCTAACGAGCTATCTGTTCTTTGTGATGCTGAAGTTGCTTTGATCATTTTCTCACAGAAAGGACGACTCTACGATTTCGCTAGCTCCAAGTATTTCCCCCCTCTTATTGACATAGCTTTTCAATAATCAATCAGCAAATTCTTCTTAAGTTTCATTAAAATTAACTTAGTTTTCCTTATCCGATAAAATATAATCAATCAATTGTTTTAACGGGTCCATCGTCGTCTCGTACTCGATCTATTCTTCTTTTTTCATCGAAAAAGAAAGTTATCACTGTGTTCAATGTGTACGTTTTCTTATGCTTTTGCTTGCTAGTATTAATATTCTAATTTCGATGTTGTGATGAAGCTGTAAGGAGGCATGGACTTTGTGTACTTAGAAAGTACGATGACACTGTTTTTTTAAGTTCGTCTAGTCATAACCTCGTGTGCATCAATTGCTTACCCCCCCACTCAGTCCGTTTGCTACATCTGGATTATTGTTTCATACTTGGATATCTCATTTACTGTGGCTAGAATCTTTACTTCGTCATGTTATCACCACTGTTTGCATCGTCCTATGGAACAGTCCTGATAAATTTTAAGGTTTTATTACCTTCTTGAGCAATCGAATAAAACATTCGCATTTGAGTTTCATTAATATTATCTTTCAACTTCTTCTCTACATGGAATTCTTTTGCTCCGACATTTGAAATAAGTGTATACATGCATGCATCTACTTTTCGGCTTATCAATCTAAATGAGTTCTGGATAAATAACTAGCACACATGGTCGTTATGCTATACATAATTTCATTTGGTGGTGCTCAATAGAGTCTTGAACACTATAACGCGAATTGAAGGAGTTCATATGGAACATGAAGTAAACCTAGCTAGCTATGATGAACTTTAGATTGTAGTATTGCGTAGAATGTTGTGATGCTGCAGATCTCGCATGGTCTTTTCATCATTTTATGCCAATCAAAGGCCTCTCTTACACGCACATTATCTTAATTTATTGCCTTATGATATACACAAATTTCTTTTACATCTTGAGGAAAGTTTCTTTGATGAGTGGAGTTGTTAGGTAAATGGGAGGTTTTTTTTTCCTTTGGGAACTTTTTAATTTATTGGGGGGTGGGGGGTGGGGGTACGTCTCTTTTAATTGCTTTAAATATTTTGGAGCAGTACGTATATATCATATATGGTACATGTAATATTATTACTGCTTGTACTCCTATATATGCATCTTTTTATGTGTTAGGTCATCCTCCTTATCGCTCGAGTACCCTCATTTCTTTGGGAACTAAATCCAACTAAAGTCTTGTTGATTGTGTCAGATAATTCTTTTTATCTTTCCCTTTTCATCAAGTGAAGTGATGCAACTATAAGAAAAACTAGCTACTATGGAGAAGTAAAGACAAATAAAGTTACCCTATTCAAGGATCTTATCATCTAACCTCTTCACTCCTGACTGATTCCAGCCCCTTATTTCAGCTGCATCAGATAGGTATTTGGGACAAAAGGTAATCCAGCCGCAGATGATGACTAATAGGGATTGGATTGTGTAGTGCCACACACTTTAAAGGCTGTCATTGATCATTTCCAGCACACGGTTGTATGATGATTAAAAGAACAATATATAGCAATGTTGGGACCTTACTAGCAACTCAATTTTAATTTTAATGGTGTAAAAAAGGTAGCTCGGTGCACGAAGCATCTCGTGTTCGAGTAGGGTCCCGGAATAGGCCGCATCTCAAGAGTTGTGATATAGACAACTCTATCCTAATGCAAATATTTGTGGCTGTTTTCACGGCTTGAACTCGTGATCAATAGATCACACAGAAGGCTAACGGTGGTGGATTCATAATATTTTTTGTTTCGACCCCTCCCATGAAGTAATATTTGTTTCTTCTTCATTTGATAGGTGGAGCAACATACTTAAGCTTTCATACATGAAAATTTTGTCCTTTGTTAAGTTTCCCCTAATTTATGACATAGTTTTGGTGAAAGCCTTACTTCATTTTGGGTGATTCAGCATGCAGAAGACAATTGAGAGATATCATGAACGTGCAAGAGAAACGATGGTGGACAACAGTACTGAACTCCAGCAGTACATGGAGGTCAGTGTTCTTTTGAATTACTTCCATGGTTTTCTCTTATGTCCATCAAGCAATAACCAAGCTATTTGTGAGAAGCAAATGTTGATTGAGCTATAATGCTACTTTCAAATACTGTTGCTCTCATTACTCCTCCCCCCTTTGGGCGCCGGCCATCCCTTTTCTTTTCTTGCTTAATTCATAGATTTAGTATAACAATATATGGAATATGGCCTTAAACATTATAATTGCATATACATGAATATTGGATTTCATTTGTATCAAGCTATTTGTGTTTGATTGACGAATTATATGTGCAACTACTTTTGAAGCTATTATTTCAATGTTGTTAGATGAAGAGGAATACTTGAGGAGATAAGAGGGTTGTAGGAGAAGAGAAGACTTTGTCTTTTGGAAGAGAAGTTCTTCAACTTTTTCTAGTTTAAATGGCAAGTACAAAGGGGACTAACCTAGGAGCTAAAGGAGAATTTTAGAACTACTTCTAAATAAAGCTAATCGTCTAGCAAACGCAAAAAGAGAATTCAGAGTTTTATGGATAAGATATCCTTCTAGAGACGTTAAAGAAGTTCTAGACAAAACTCAGACTTTATCTAGTAAAGCACCTAGAAAATTTTAAATTACATTTACAAATCCCTAATCTCAATCTTCAAAAATCTTCAACTTGAGAGGCTCAATAAATTCATCTGCAACTTGATTAAGAGTTTTCACATACCTGAGTTCCACTTCCTTTTTGGGCATGCTTTTTTTTGTTTTAACACGTATAATTGATCCCTTTTATCCTACCCTTTTTATGAGTTGACATTGGCTAATTACATCGATTTGTAATACCTTTTTTTCATTTCTTCTTGATGGTAACCACATCCTCTTTTTTCTCCTTATTCACGACCACCACTTCTAAATGAATCTTGGCCTTTTCTCTTTATTGGAGTTGTAACTGTTGCTTCTTCCTCAACCATGACCAACACGTCCTTTATAGCTGTTTTTCACCTCCTATTATTCTTAAGGATCCCTTGGTTACAAGAAGTAGTTCTAGCTAGTGGCTCTTTGTGCATCCTCTTGATCTTATTCTTCAAAGACTTGTAAAGAGCCCTTTAATTGTTCAAACGTCATAGAATCTAAATCTTTAGACTTCAAAATTGCACACTTAATATAATTAAAGATTTAGGTGTTAAAGAACACATGATTTCTTCTACCACATGGACAACTTCTACTTTCTCTCAGTATCTTTTC
Organism: Nicotiana obtusifolia; assembly: GCA_002018475.1. Taxonomy (NCBI): domain Eukaryota; kingdom Viridiplantae; phylum Streptophyta; class Magnoliopsida; order Solanales; family Solanaceae; genus Nicotiana; species Nicotiana obtusifolia. Next base: position 44,155 of record MCJB01044587.1, on the reverse strand, counting down.
AGTTGATTCACAACGAGTTCACTTTTGAACAATAATCCAAAATTGAATTCTTTTCATTTTTAAAGCTTCAAAGTCAGCCTTTAGAGATTGAAGTTTTACCTTTTTCACTTTATCAACTCTTTAGACAAAATATTGTTTATCTCTCTAGTTTCTTTTGGCCTTCTTAAATTGACATCATCCAATCATTAGTGAATGAGAGTGAAAGCTTGTCAACAAGAGAATGTAACATTCGTGGAAGAAGCAACGGTAACAACTCTAACAATGAAGAAAAAGCCAACAATCACATAGAGACATGATCATGGACAGGGAAGAGGGGAGATGTCACAATCCAAAATCCCACCTTAAGGATCCTGATGACACCTAATCTCTCAAACTAGGTAAGACGATCACTTACAACAGTTAAACCAATAAAACATGATATTATGAAGCAGAGAATATAAATGCAGAAATAAATGTGATACAAGCTAACACGACGATAATCAAAACAAATCCCCAAGACTAGGTAGTACAGAGTCAAGAATTCTAACCGAATACATAAAAATATCTCAAAATACAATAATGTTCGGATAGATAGTTGAAAGTATAATTGTAAGGAAAGGACTCTAAGGGACTGCGACGATCAAAGCAGCTCTACCTCAAGTCCTAACGATCAAAGAAGCTCTCACTGCCTGGATCTGCAAAAAATGTGCACAAGTATAGTATGAGTACACTGCGGTCGGTACCCAGTAAGTATCAAGACTAACCTCGGTGGAGTAGTATACGAGGTTCAAGTTAAAACACTCACTACTCAAATAACTTGAGCGAAATATCAAAAAAATAACCGGCAACAGGAAGAAAGCTGAAGGCAATAACTGAAACCCCATTAGAATAAATGACAATCATTTAGAACAATTAAAAGTCCAGTTTCGACAATAAGTCACCAAATAGAATCATATACACATGGCATATCGTGCCCACATTATCAATCACCTTCGCTCGGAAAAGGCCTCGTGCCAGAACATAAGTCACACCCCGCACGGCAAAGACCTCATGCCAGAATATAAGTCACACTCGCACGACAAAGACCTCGTACCACAATATAAGTCACTCGCATAGTAAAAACCTCATACCTTAACATATACCACAACCGTACGGCAAAGACTTTGTGCCACCACGTATATTGTACCCATGTCAGTTACCAATAACATACTCAAAAGGTATTATCAAGAGTCATTTAAAACAAATCTTTCTTTTAACTTCAATCTGTTATGTTACCAATAACTCAACAGAATATGAGATAACAACTCCACGTAAGAAATTCCAATTTGGCAACCCAATCATCAAGAGTAACTGAGACACAGATTAACACATTCGAAACAACACAATAGATCACGTAAAATGCATGACACATTGAAGGAAGTCATAAGCACAAACAAGAAAACCCTTTTCTCACCATTACCCAAACATCATCAATAAAACGTCCCGAGACCATCACATATGCATCCCTCACACATCCACCCTTATCTCACCGCGTGCGCGATAATAAAGTAAATGCACGCTTGTCTCACCACATGTATTTTAATAATCATCGCACCTTGTCTCGCCATATGCTCAGACCCGATATAACCTGCCTTGTATTGCCACATGTGCAATATCAACAATAACAATAACATGGCAAAAACCTCGTGCAAATACTCAAACAATCCGTCGAACAAATCCACATGTATCATAATCATAACAACACAACATGCCAAATTACCATTAAGACATAAACTCACAATCTGCCAACGCAGTACACAAGGACAAACCAATAAAGGAAATGCAGATGGTTGTTCAACATATGAGCATGAATTCAACTAACTCACATTAGCATCAATCTCACAAACGCCCAACTTGGCCAATTAAGAAATTACAATCCTAGAACATGATCTCTAACATGGAACATAAGTTCAAGTAATTATCCACAGTGAAACACACGTAGTATAGGGATATCTCAATCAAAATAAGGCAATAAAAGCAACGTCAGGTCAAATCCGGTCGTAAGGCACACATACGCCTGTGTACACGCACATTACCTCATGTATATGCCGTTTACACATAACACAAACAAGCAATTAAGCCAAATTCTGAGGGGATATTCCCCAACACAAAGTTAGACATTTACCTCAATTAGGCCAAATCAACACTCAAAAATAGCTTTTTCATTAAAATTAACTTTTGCTCGGCCTAAATCTAACGAAAATGACTTAATATTATCAAACAACACAAGAGAAACCAAATTCGATTAATAAAGTTACGATCTTTACAAAATTTCTTAAAAGTCAACAAAAGCCATCATCGTGCCCCCCCGGGCAAAACCCGAGTCGAAGGGTAGATCTCGACTACCCATAATCCCACGAGCCCAAATATGTTATTGGTTTTCAAATCCGAATCCAATTCGACTCTCAAATCTCAAATTTTTATTTTTCAAAACATAGTAAAACATCCCCAAATATTCCTTTCAAATCCCATAATTTTGATGTCAAAACCCATAAGAAATCAAGTTAAAATATTGAAATTGAGTCAAATCACTTACCCAATAAATAGATCTGAAAATACCCTCCAAAAATCGTCTCCCATCAAGTGTTGGGTTCAAAATATGATAAAATAAGACTAAGTCCGGAAATAACCAACTATAAACAAGCTACAGATGTCGCATTTGCGACTAGAGGTTCGCAAATGCGATCTCCGCAAATGAGACATAGGGATCGCAAAGCTAACCCTATCAGCGCTAGCAAATATCGCAAATGTGACACATTCTTTGCAAATGGGAAGCCAGAACTATCGCAAATGCGATAAGCCAAGCCCAGGTGCATCTTTGCAAATGCCATGTTGATGTTCGCAAAAGCGAACCTTCCAACCCCCAGCCCACGTCGCAAATATGATGACCTCCTAAAAAATGCGAGGTCCGCAAATGCGAACATGGTCTCGCATTTTCGAGACCTGCAGCATCAGCCCAAAAACCAGCAAAATTGAACCTCACTCAAACACTCTGAAACGCGTCTGAAACTCTCCCGAGCCCCCGGGGCTCCATACCAAGCATCCACACAAGTACATAAACATCATACGAACTCACTCATGCACACGTATCATCAAACTAACATACAAAACCACAAATCAAATACCAAAACACATCAAAATCACCGTGAAACTCAAGAACTTCTAAAACACAACCAAGCGTCTGATTCCTATCAAACCAACTCGGAATGAGGCCAAACTTCGCAGACAAGTTCCAAATATTAAAACCGACCTATTCCAAGTCCCAAAACCAAAAATCCAAATCTGGTAGCCACAAAGTCAACACATGGTCAAATTTAGGAAATCTTGAAAACCTCCAAATTGTCAACTTTTGGCAACAATAGCCAAATCAACCTAGGAACCTCCGAATAAAATTTCGAGCATACGCTTGATTCTAAAATCACCATACGAACGTATTTGAACTATCAAAATATCGTTTCGGGATCATTTTTATAATAACCTCGGTCAACATTTCCAACTTAAGCTTCCAAGCTAAGAACCAATTGTTCCTAGTCAATCCAAACCAACCATTTCTGCTAGTCACATAGTCACAAATACACACACGGAAGCTTCAAAAGGGTAAATGGAGCTCAAATACACAAAATGACCGATCCGGTCGTTACATTCTCCCCCACTAACGTTCGTCTCCGAATGTTCCCAAAGTCGCTCTAGAGTCGTCAAACCATTGAATAGACTTACCACACACGTACCTATGGGCGACCCCACATCACCATAATAAATATATATGCATGTCAACAACCTCGACTGAAGATTATTCCTTCCAACCGATGAGCCTTGAACTAAAGTTAAACATCTAGGCCTTCTCCTAAGACTAAATTCTCACACATACACACTGTGTCGACCCCAACCAGCTACAACAGATCACAATACTCTCACAAGGTATAATGTCATGGTGTAACTCATCGCTCATATGCCCATAGCAACAACTCCGACCACAATACCTGCCCATTACCAAACTCGATACTGGTAAATAACCTCATATCGAATAAAACCTTGTTGTGAACCTTCACAACACTGATAATGATGTAAGAAACATGTGAAAACTCATACCACTCACTTAACCAACAAGTCGTAGAGTTCTCTCGCCCTGCTAGGACCAACGCCCAAGCTCTAGGATGATCAACGACATTCTTATTCTGACGTACCTCATCCAAGTCAAATCACACTAATTTCAGGTCCAATGATCTCATCTCATCCAGTACCAGCTATATGATCGACAAGCCACACCAAACGCCACCTAGTCACATACGTCGCAATCCATACCCAACAAGCACAACTCGAGCATAACTGAAGATGAAAGGAGAAAATCATGAGAGAACTATCCAACAAGTCGAACAAATACAAAACCCCATCAGTACCATACTATAAACCCATTCCACAAGGGAGAAGCAAAACACATGAAATAATTACAAGGAATCTCAACCTAACATAACCCCACCACGGGACGTAGCTCGATCCAAACATACTGATCCACCTAAAAAGACAAAGATCCCATCCCCAACTTGAAATCACAAGTAGGATAAATATCCATCAACCGAAAACCTTTCACTAACTCCATCCCGTTGAACAAAACCACAACACGCAACAGACTCTCTATGCCTGTAGAGCACCACAGTTGCAAGTCGTGGCCAAACCATCGAGGAATCACATCCAAAATTCACTATAGTACGTAACAAAAGTCCAACCCTAGTCTCATAACCCCCAATAATGACTAGATAGGAACGATAAACACGGCCCACCATAATAAAATCCCCAACGGGTGTAGACACATAAACAGGGGTACTCATGAATCACGAAGCTTATCCAAACATGAAGAAAAATAGGACGACACATACAAATTAGTAGGACCGGATCAAATAAAATTGATGGATCTTTATGAAAAAACATAATCATACCTCTAACAACATCATCTGGTGTAGCAGCCTCATTCCTACTAGGGAGAGCATAACAACGGGCTTGGCCTCCCCCTTTCGGGCATGTCCCCCATCTCTTGTTGGCTGTGAATGTGTAGTAGCAACTGGAGTGGATTCCGAAGCGTGAGTACTCTGCTGAGGTACACCTGCTTGGAGTTTGGGACAATCTCTCACCATATGCCTGATATCCCCACACTCTAAGCAACCTCTGTGTTGACGTGGTTGTGGGAGCTGTCTAGATTAAGTGCCTTAGGACCCATAGATAACTGGAGCACCACGTGAAACCTAAAGTGCAGACTGAGATGGCTGACCAACAAAACCTCTACCATGACGCGCCCTGCCCCCTAAATAAGGACCAGTAGACCCTCCAGGTCCACAACGCTTCTTAGCCTCCCTATCACCTCCCTGTAGACCACGAATATGCTCTAACCTCCTAGAAATCTCCACAAGCTGATGAAATGAAGTGTCACTCTCCAACTCCTGTGCCACTTGTATTTGAGACTATAACCGAGTCCCTCAATAAATATGCGGACTATCACTCTAATAGTGGAAACCAAAACAGGTGCATGACGAGGTAACTCTACAAACCTCATAGCATACTCGGACACTGTCATAGTCCCCTGGAGCAACTTCTCGAACTCGATGCGCAACGCAACCCTGAAGGTTTGAGGAACAAACTCCCTAAAAAACAGATCAGTGAACTGAGCCCAAGTAAGTGGCGTTAACTCTCCTCATAAGTCCGCCACCATCTATAGGCCGACCCCGTCAGCTGGAAAGTAATAAGAGCGACCTCACTCAACTCCACTATGCCCAAAGTGCACAGAATACGATGACACCGGTCTAAAAAACTTTGTGCATCCTCAGAAGCGTTTAGTGGAAGATGATACTTCTTGAACCTCTCTAACCTCTTCTGCTCCTCATCTGACGCCATTGGCCTGACCTCAGGCTAAACCGCAATCACGGGTTGCTCTAGAATAACATCCAGGGTTTGATCAACATGAGCCCGCTACTCTGGAGTACGGGCGGCGAGAGCCTGAGCTCCTCCCCTAGCATGTGAAGTGGCTGGTGCAACTGGGATCAACCTCGCCTGAGCCAAGGTACTAAACATGCTCAGGAAGTGCGCCAAAGTCTCTTGAAGTCCAGGGGTGGTGACTGGTGCCTCAGGCGCCTACTTCCTAACTGGTGGCTCCTCAGTTGTTACTCTGGTAAGTGCCCTAGCTGTAGCACGTGCCCTCCTCGGCCTCTGCCTCTGTCCCGGCCCCTAGCAACACCGGCCCTAGGCGTAACATCATCAGTATCTACAGCTCGTGTCCTTACTATTTGTAAGAGAATAGGACAAAGGCCCAAACACCGAAATCAACAAATTCGCATGATAAGGAATGAAAGAAATGGAATTTTATAATAGTTCTGTAGCATCTCGATAATAAGTTCAGACGTATCCGTACCGATCCGCAAGACTCTACTAAACTTGCTAGTGACTCGTAGAACAAAAAACTTAGAACTTTGATACAAACTTGTCACGACCTAAAATTCTACCTTAAAGATCGTGATGGCATCTAGTCTCTAAAACTAGGTAAGCCGATCACTTACAGCAGTTGAACCAATAAAATATGATATTATGAAGCTGAGTTTAATATAAATGCGAAAATAAAGGTGATACAAGCCAACACAGCGATAATCACAACAAATTCTTAAGACTGGGTAGTATAGAGTCACGAGCTCTAACTGAATACATAAAATTATCTCAAAATACAATACTGTTCGGATAGAGAATTGATAGTATTATTTAAAGAAAGGACTCCAAGGGACTGCGACGATCAAAGCAGTTCTATCTCGAGTCCTCACGATAAAAAAGCTCTCACTGCCTGGATCTGCTATCTCCAATACCCCGATCTGCACAAAAATATGCAAAAGTGTAGTGTGAGTACACCACGGTTAGTATGCAATAAGTATCAAAATTAACCTCGACGGAGTACTGACGAGGTTCAAGTCAAGACACTTACTAATCAAATAACATGTGCAAAATATCAAAGAAAAATGAGCAACAAGAAGAATAACAGAAGGCAATAACTGAAATTTCATTAGATTAAACAATAACCATTTTGAACAAATAAAAGTCCAGTTTTGACGGTAAGTCATCAAATACAATCATATGCCAATGGCACCTCGTGCCTCAACATATATCACAACCATATGGTAAAGACCTCGTATCACCACGTATATCGTATTTGTGTTAGGTACCAATAACATGTTCAAAAGGAATGATCAGTCATTCAAAGTAATACATGATAATAACTTTCTTTTTACTTCAATCTGTTATGTTACCAATAACTTAACAGAATATGAGATAACTCCACATAAGAAATTTCACTTTGGCAACCCAATCATCAAGTAATAACAGAGACACAGATTAGCACATTGAAAATAACACAACAAATCACGTAAAATGCATGACACACAAAAGGAAGTCATAAGCACAAACAAGAATGCTCCTTTTTTAAAACACAAACATCATGAATAAAACATCCCCAAACAATCACATATCATCCCCCACATAGCCACCCTTATCTCATCGCGTGCACAACAATAAAGTAATGCCCGTTTTGTTTCGCCACACGCCTTTTAATGATTATCCAACATTGTCTCGCCACATAAGCAAACATGATATAACCCGCCTTGTCTCGTTATATGTGCAATATCATCAATAATAATAATAACACGACAGAAACATCGTGCAAACACCCGAATAATCTATCCAACAAGTCCACATGTGCCATAATCATAATAACACAACATGCCAAAAATTATAATCAAGACATAAACTCACAATCTGCCAATGCAGTGCACAAGGACAAACACATAAAGAAATGCAGATGGTTGTTCAACATAAGAGCATGAATTTAACTTACTCACATTAGTAACAATGTTACAAACGGCCAACTTGGCCAATTAAAAAATTGCAATCCTAAAACATGATCTTTAGCATGGAACATAGGTTCAAGCAATTATCCACAGTGAAACACACGTAGTACAAGGATCTCTCAATCAAAACAAGGTAACAAAAGCAACCTCCGATCAAATTCGGTCATAAGGCACACATACATCCATATACACACTTGTCACCTCGTGTACACATCATGTATACATAACACGAACAAGCAATTAAGCCAAATCCTAAGAAAAATTTCTCCACACAAATTTAAGAAAGATACTTACCTCAATTAAGCCAAATAAACACTCAAAATAGCTTTTCCTTTAAAATTCAGCTTCGCTCGGTCTAAATCTAACAAAAAATACTTAATAATATCAAACAACGCAACAGAAACCAATTTCGATTAAAAAAAAAAAAAGTTAAGATTTTTACATAATTTTCCAAAAGTCAACTCCTAGCCCGTCCGGTCAAAACTCGAGTCGAAGGGCAGATCTCGATTTCCCACGGCCCCACGATCTCAAATATGTTATTGGTTTTCAAAACAATTCGACTCTCAAATCTTAAATATTTATTTTTCAAAACATAGTAAAAAAATTTCCAAAAATTTCTTTCAAATCTCAGGATTTTGATATTAAAATCCATAAGAAATAAAGTTAAAATCTTTAAATTGAGTTAAAATCACTTACCCAATAGATAGATGTGAACATTCCCTCCAAAAATCGCCTCCCACCAAGTCTATGGCTCAAAGTAGGCAAAATAATAAGTTGGAACCCGAACTATGGACCAAATCCCTGTTATGCACTTTCTGTGAGCGAAAATAATATTAGACACTCAACCTTTTAAAAGTATTTCTAAGACACACCGCTTTTTTCTTGACCACTTTACCTAAATATGAGTAACTTCACACACCAATAAAATCGTGACTCGTGTCATTAGCATAAATAAAAAAAGAAATATAAAATTACACATATACCCTTATCTTCTTCAACCCCATCTCTTCCACCTTCATCTCCTCCTCCATGGACCACCCGAAAAATTAGAACACACAATTCAACCCAAAAATTAGGAGCCCAAGTGATTTAATCCCTGGAAGAAGTAAAAACATCAAAAGCCAATAAGCCATGGCTCAAACCACAACAAGGCCATTGTTCCCAAAAAAAAAAAAAGGCAACAATGGCGAAGGTAGATCAAAAATAGAATAAGGACGGCCTTCTCTCTACAACTCCTTGGGTACCATATCTACTGAAGCTTATTTACATCAACAAAGATATAAACTGGCTATTTTCATTTATAGCTCTCTTCCAAAATTTTGTTTGTCATTCCTATGGCTGCCGCCATCACCACCAACTTTCAGAATAAAAAATCCAGCCTCCTCTTTAATGTCAGAAGCTAAGAATCCTAAATCTGAGATAGATAACCGCAAAATTAAAGGAAAAAGCAGATGCACGCTAGATGTAGCCGAAATTACTCACAAGAAAGAAAAAAAAACTATGTTAATTGAACAATTTGCGATGATGGCAAAATTTTATTAAGTGGGAATGAAATCAAACATATAAAAAAGGAGGCTAGAAAATGAAAGATATTGGAAGCTTGAGATTAATGCAAAATATTTATAGTTAAGAGGAAATCAGACGTAATGATTTTGTGAAAGAAAAAGAAAAGAAGGGATTTGGGGTGGGGGTGGCTGGCGGAAGAGAGACAGAGGAAGGGTGGGGAAGATGAGGGAATTGGTGACACGTGGCATTAAATAAATAATTATACAGTATTTTTATTGGTAACGCGCTTCTATCGTGGTGTTTTACACATGCTGAGTCCTGGTCAAAGAAGGTGTGTATTAGACACACTTTCAAAAGATTGAGCGTGTAATATTATTTTCGCCAACAAAAAGTATGCATCAGGAATTTGGTCCATTATTCAGGTGCCAACTTATGTATTTTGCCTTCAAAGTATGATAAAATGAGACAAAGTCCCGAAATTACCTGTTATAAACAAGCTTTAAATGTCGCATTTGCGATCAGAAGTTTGCAAATACGGCACAGGGATCGCAAAAGCGAACCCTGTGAGCCTGTCGCTTTTACATTCTTTGCAAATGCGACCCAGAACTATCGCAAAAGAGACAATGCCATCACAAATGTGATAAGCCCAGCCCAGGTGCATCTTCTCAAATGCGATCCTGATGTTCGCAAAAGCGAACCTTCGCGCCCCTAGCCCACCTCGCAAATGCGATGACTTCCTCGCAAATGTGAGTTTCGCAAATGCGAACATAGTCTCGCATTTGTGAGACCTGCAGCATCAACCCAAAAACCAGCTAAATGGAAACTTACTAAAACACTCTGAAACGCGTCCGAAACTCTCCCGAGCCCCCGAGCTCCACACCAAATACCACACAAGTACATAAATATCATACGAAGTCGCTTGCGCACACGAATTATCAAAATAACATATAAAACCATGAATTGAATACCAGATGCATACAAATCTTCATGAAACTCAAGAACGACTAAAAACACAACCAAGAGTCTCATTCCTATCAAACCAACTCGACTTTGCGGACAAGGTCCAAATGACATGATGGACCTATTTCAAGTCCCGAAACTAAAAATTCAAATCCGATAGCTACAAGGTCAACCCATGGTCCCACATAGGAAATCTCTAAACCTTAAACTTGCCCTCTTTTGACAAGAATAGGCAAATCAACCTACGAGCATCTGAATAAAATGTCGAGCATATGCTTAAGTCAAAATCTCCATACGAACCTTATTGGAACCTTCAAAATACCGTTCCCGGGTCGTTTTCATACAATCAAACCTAGGTCAACATTTCTAATTTAAGCTTCCAAGTTAAGAACCAAACGTTCCCAATCAATCCAAACCAACCATTTTTGCAAGTTACATAGTCACAAATACACACAGAAAGCTATAGGGGAAACCAAGCTCAAATACACAAAACGACCGGTCGGATCGTTACATGAGAACATAGTTGCCATCAAGAAACAAATAAAATAGGTATGAAAAAATCTAAAGTTGAGTGCTAAAATCATCATTGTGCATTACCGTTAGAGTGCTACACAACATTGAAGAGAAACCCAACCTTACTGATGATACGAATGAAATAGTAATGTCAATATTGTTCTCACATTTTAGGGGAAGAAGATAAGGATGGCTGTAATTTGTGGTAATTGGACAATTGAGCAAGCAACCATAGTGTGGATACAAATAGAATATATTTCCAAGGAGTAAGTGGAGCTCAACTATGTAAAGACTCGTGATCAAGTGGTGCAAATATTTTTGTGAAACTTCTCAAGTTTGAAGATTTTCAAAAATTGAGATTAAGACTTGGAGTAAAAATCAAAGAAGAAAATCCAAAATTAAGGGCATGGATGTTGTAGATGTAAATTAGGATTTGTTTCTTTGCTTCAAGTCTTGATCTCAGTCTTCAAAAATCTTAAAACCTGAAAGAATACCTAAAAGTGTTCGCAACTTGATAATTAGTCTTCGTATATTTGAGCTCCAAGTCTTTCATGAAACACTTTTTTGGTACCAACAACACATATGGTTGGTGCTCCGTGTCCAAATATTACGAACGACAATCGACTTCATCCTTCTCTATGACTATGAATCCATGATCTTTAAATGCTTGTCGACTTTTCTCTTTAGTGTTGGAATTGCTATACGATTGCTTCTTCCTCTTTCACGACCATCACATTCACGTCCTCTATAATGCTTTTCACCTCCATCATCCTTTAGAGATGCTTTGGTTTTAAAAAAGTTGTCTAGTAGCTCTTCTTGTGTCCTCTTGATCTTTTTTCATGGGCTTGTAAAGAACCTTTAAATTGCCCTTACCATCATAAATTTAAATCTTTCAATCCTCAATAGCACACACTATATAATTAAATTTAGATGTTCAACAATGCATGATCTTTTTCTACCACATGGTTATCCCTTACTTTCTTTCTTTGCCTTTTTAACAGATTCATAACAACCTTTATTTTTGAAGAATAATCTGAAACTTTCTTCATTTTTAAAGCTTTAATGCTTATGAACTCTTCGGGGAAATCTTTTAAAATCTCGTAAGCTTTTTATGAGGTGGTTACATTGGCTAGCTTTCCAAATATAGCATCATCCTAGCATTGGTGATGAGAGTGAGAGCTTATTGATCCTTCTTTTTTATCATTTCAAATATAGCAACATCCTAGCATTGGTAATTTTCTTAAGCCTGAGATTCACCTCAGTGCGGTAGTCAAAGCTCAGGAACTGACTTCAGCTTTCCAACATTTAATTTTACTTTAGGGTCATTAAGATTTGATTTGATTGTAAGGCAGCAGAGTAAACAAAAAGAAAACGTCGAAGGTACAATATAGATGAAACTTTTTTCCCAACTTGTATTAGTAAGATGTATACAAGAACACAAAGAAGCCAACCCTTTGGCCAAGTACAAAAAACACCCTAGTTTAATGCCTTAGAATATTTTTCCTACCCTTAGCAATTCTCTCTCTACTCGAAATTAGGTGCTAGTAGCACATACTTATAATGCAGTCAGCCCTATTACACATGTCAGACTCTCATGAGTCAGTTTTTCCTAATTCAGTTGACATCCCCAACTGATAGGCTATAAAATCGTGCATTTACTTAGCCTACAAAACTACCTTGAGATAGTGGTAGAAATAACCACCCAACTTCTTTGCCATGTGCTTGGCATGCTTGTCAACCACCTCATGTGCATTGCACACTTGTGTCTTGTGCCCAGCTACATGCTTTAAGTCAAGGCTAGCGCCTAGCCTTGACAACTTTGCCATGCCAACTGCCTCTGCCGAGTCCCACGTACATGCCCATGCTACCTGAGCAATGCACATGCCAAGTCCCACACATGACCGTGCTGATTCTGCCTTGCCCACATCCTGGTTGTGCCAAAGCCTTGCCTTGGCATCAAATTACCATGCCATGATGCCATTACCCATGCTAAGTTGTTTGCCCATATTGTGCCTAGGTGTCAGCCTGCTCACCCAAGCTAAGACAACATTAGGTTGTTATTGCCACTGCCTTAGCACTAAGTCACCTTGCCTTAGGGCATAGGACTTTTTCATTGTCACATTGCTTTCCCACGCATAATGGCCCATGATAAGGAGCAATATATCAAACCCTTGCCATGTATGTGCCATAGTCCGAGCTACTCGGCTAAGGGGCTAACAAACCTCCCCACTCGAAGAATTTGTCGTCCTCGACGAAGCAGTTTTCACATTTTTTCCAGCACCACCATAGATCCCAAATATGCACATTGTTGTTCTCCCCTTGCTGCTCCGTTTAACTCTTATCTTCTGTAAGTAGAGCAGTAAGTCTGCTTAAGCTGCGCGCACTTTCTTGCCAAATAAGTCCTTTGCAAAGAAAGCAACCATCAAATTTGCCACTTTGTTCCCCTTTCTTTGAAGTTCCAGTACTTAGCTTTTCCTTCTGGTTGCCATTGTCCTCAGTTGCATCATCCTTGTCATTGCCCATTTTCTTTCATTTCTTTGCCTTGTCCTTGTTCTCATGTTTGAACTTAGACATAAAAAAAAAGTCTGAATTTTTCTGTCCCAACCGGAAGTCACCCAATGCATTCGTAGCCTCAATAACACTAAGAAGATCTTTCACGTACTGCCTTTGGAGGTCCATTTGTGCCCACGACTGCTATCCGTGCAAGAAGTTATGCGACTTGTCTTCCTCATACATATTGCTTATGTCTAGATTAAAGAACTGAAATTTTTGATATATTCTCTAACCGTTCCAATTTGCCTAGACTTTTTCAAACGGTCTCTAGTAATCCAACCTGCATTGCTAGGAAAGATTGATCCATTAACTCTTTTTACAGCCTTTCCCAAAAGTCAATTTTAGGCCGACAAGCACTCACGTCGTCTGCCATGCACGTACGACACCATAGTTTAGCATTGTCTACCAAGTACGTTGTTTTAGCGGTAACTTTGTCCTCATCTCGCACATGAGCAGCATGAATCTAATGCTCCATATCGCACAAGAAGTTTTTCAAGTTTCTTGGCACTCCTTACACAATTAAACTCTTTTGCACCACGTTGAGCATCATCATTGCCAACAACATGACGCAGCAAGCTATTTTTTGCCATCAGGTTTGTGCACTCTTGGCTAAGTCTTTTTACCTCTGCCTCAAGATAGGCAAGACGAGTTACAATGGACAAGAGTTGCTCACCCTCGGAAATAGTTCCACCAATGCCTCTAACGCTGTTAGTTTTTCTTGCAATTCTGCATTGTCACCATCCATGTTCACGAACAACACTGTCTTTTTCACGAAATCCAGCCACTAAACGACATGATTTTTCATACCCTTTATCTACAATCTCTCACGCAATTTGAGAACCAAAATTGTCCATTCGAAGACACCATTTTTCATGACTTTCTTTGGTGAGACGAGGAAATTGAAAAGAAGTGGTGCATTATTTGTCATTAATTTAATACCACTATGTTAGAGGAAGAGGAATACTTGAGGAGATAAGAGGATTCGAGGAGGAGAGAAGATCGAAGAGTATAGAAGAGAGAAGTTCTTACACCTTTCTTATTAAAAGTATGCATTAGTACAAAGAGGGTTATTTATGGGTGTTAAAAGAGAATTCTAGAACGATTTTTAGATAAAATTTATCACCTAAAACCTACAAAAGAGAGTCTAGAGGTCTTCTAGGGAAGATTATTCTTGAGAAATACAAAAGAAGTTCTAGACCAAACTCAAAACTTTAATACCTAGAAAATTCTTAATTACATTTACAACAAATTTATCGATGACATTCAGTTGATGATGGATTATTAGTCTTTCTATATATCAGAAATATTTGTATAATTAGCGCTGTGGAAAAGATCTTACAGTGGACAAAATCAAGAAACCTTCTTACCAAAATCTGTAACTGTGACTATTAATAAAATTTGGCTTGTCATTTCCGAACTGAGAAGATCCCACTAGTATGTTCTCGTTGTTTCCTATCAGTCCTACTGAATCAGCAATTCAAGCGACCGACAAATATGTGCCACAATTTGAGTATATGATGAAACCAAGAGGCTTGATGAGGGAGATAACTAGCATAAAATCAATCCATAATTCTGCATTTTACGAGATTGTTAATTTGCACCTAATTTATGACCAAACAATGGGGTAAAAGTATACAGAATATCTCATCGAGCATCATCTATAATCCAGTTTCTGCATATTTTTATTGTAACAATATGGCTTTTTTTTTTTTTTTGTTTTTTAAGTATGGTTTCTTTCATCAGATATTGATTTCATATGCAGCACTTGAAGCATGAGACAGCTAACATGGCAAAGAAGATAGAAATCCTTGAAGTTTCCAAACGGTTATTCTCTCCGCTTATCCTTCAATCTACTTCTCTCAAACTACTTGGAGTATTTACTTAAATTAATATCGAATTTATTAAATGCCTTAATTAGGAAGCTGATGGGACAAGGTTTAGGGTCATGTTCAATGGATGAACTACAAGAGATTGACACCAAGCTCGAGAGGAGCTTGGAAAACATCAGGGCCAGAAAGGTAGTATCAATTAATCTTCTGCAAAATGCACTTTGATTCCCTTTTCTTCCTTATTTCTTGTTTGCAATATCAGACCATTTTATCCAATATTTAGGTGTTTTGGCAGTAATCATTAACCTGTTCCGTCTTTGGTCATTTTCTAGGCTCAATTATTTAAGGACGAAATAGAAAACCTAAAAGCCAGGGTATGAGGAACAGTTTATGCATTTTAGGGCTTTTACGTCTTTGGTAAATTCATTGTTTTCTGACTTTTTGAGTATTTTTTTGTCTTGTTCAGGAGAGTCTATTGCTAGAAGAAAATGCAAATTTACGTGAAAAGGTGAACAACAATGTCTACATTTTCTATACATTTTCTCAATATCTACTGGTGCTTTGGGCCTTAGTTTTATTTGTAATTAAAATTTTTAACTACGCGTAAGTTATGAAATGTAGCCAGCTGTAGAACATTATGCTTCATTATACTAATTAATCATGTATTCATTAACTTACAGGTTATTTAAACTATATTTTATTGATTCAAACAGCTTGTTACACTAATATTTGGTTTATGTTCTCATTTGTACATTTGAAAAATCATTTATCAAATCAGTGCCGCCCAATGCCAATGCCATCAGCGCCAGCACTAGCACTAATTCCAGTAGCACCACCAACGCCACCAACTCAGCTGAAAGAAAGGGGAAATTGTAGCAAAAATACCCAGAATTTGGAGGTGGAGACTGAATTGTTTATCGGCCTACCTGTAATGCGCTGCTCATAGCTGCTGGGACAGTTACAGCTGGGATATATTTCGATTTGCATAATTGCATACATATTTTATGGCTTTTCTCAGTAACATAGAATAAATGGCTAGTGCTCAATTGTTTACACAAATAAGGCTTGCAAATTCAACAAATAAAATCTTCCAATAGGGGTAATCTTTTCCCTTTTTTTGTTAGTTACCTTTTTGTTGTTTAGCAAGTGTAACTACATTTTCCTGAACAACAGTTATATAGAGAAGTCTGATTTGAGTTGCATATTTACAATATCGATCGTTTCTTTCTTTTTTTGACGTTTTAAACTCAATTTTCTGATGAAATTGTTTTATGGTCATATCGACAACTGAGAAAAAAGATAGTCATGTTTACTTGCATGAATAAATATTTGGTAACACTTCTAGGATCCATAGGGGGAGATCCACAATGTAACATGTAGGTTTATACGTGAATCTAATAGCTTTTAACCAAACTTTATATCTATAATAAAAAATTTATTAAATGTCTATAAATATTTGACTATGAACCTAGTTATTATTGTAGAAACCATTTACTTCAAATCCCGAATCATCAAGGGTTGAAGATGCACACAGTCTCTCCCACATATGCGTTTGTCTTTGCTCGTTATCTTCCTCAAATGGTTAAAATGGGAACATCGATAACAACACTTCAACAGATATATAGTCTTCAGCAGTTCCAAAACTTTCGTGCAAAAACATTAAATTAATATATTTTATAATTACATTGAAATCTTTTTCAGATTACACAATTAACGAGACCTATCCCCTAGTTTTAACGACTTTATCGGCATTTTCTATACTTGAAAATCACAAAGCATTTCCTTACCGTTAGCTCATGTTATTAGCAGCGTTGGTCAATTTTTTACTTTCCTTTTATTTTTATTTTCTTTTCTTCTACTGCGTTCGAAAAGTTTGTGACGCAAAGTCTGGATACAGTGGTCAATACTCACAACACTTACCAATTTTTTGCATACTAAAGTCGAGTTGTGGTTGTAGTACATGAGCTAGTTGGGCTTCAAGATCCCGAAAAGAACCCTATGCTGTGTTTTGAGCTCAAAAGTTTGATAAGACTATTTCTATCGTACAAAGTTCTGGTTTTAATTAGGAGAATGTTAATGGGAAGAAGAAGAAAAGGTAAAGAGTCTTCAGTCCAGCTTGAACTTGTGTTTAAGGACTCGATGACTTCTTTTGTTCAGTCAAATTTGACAACTATATTACTCTTTGCATTCTTCTTTGAAAAATAAAAATCTTTAAAATTTCAGAGATGATATTACAAGAAATATAAATTAGTTTAGTTTTTAAGAAAAGATACATTAGAATCGAACCACGATATCACCCCAGTACAGTTCATCGTAGAAATGACATCAGGTGGCCACTCTAAAGGGCGGCTATTTATGAATTAGCTAGTGTATTTTGAATTTTAGTTTTTCAGTTCAAATTTTTTGGGATAAACATGTCCTGAATTGTCCTAAAATTAAGATTTTTAGTTCAAAATTTTAGGACAAAATAAGTACTAGCTAATCTGTAAATAGCATTCCTCAAAATGTTGTGGGGGGGGGGGGG